>CM040925.1:5518813-5996815 GCA_023029165.1 Gobiocypris rarus
AGTTCGAAACTGGGCAGAAACAAATTGAGGGTTTTTTTTAACTAAACATGCCAAAATGGATCTCCAGCAAGCGTATGTCCAGACTACTAAGGCCTCACTTTCAAGCTAGTTGAAAACAATCATACTAAGGATCTCAAGCCAGTCTACCAAGCCTGAATGAGCTCTGTCCTGTTGTTTGTGGCATTTACACAGGCCTTCACTCTGCTTGCAGGGCAGATTACGGGAGGAACTTGTTTTGGATAAAGGCCACGAACCATAACGTGAGGTTTCTGTAGTGTAGTGGTTATCACGTTCGCCTAACACGCGAAAGGTCCTCGGTTCGAAACCGAGCAGAAACAGCGACCAGCTTTTGACAGAAAGTATAAAATGTTTGCGACGCGAAGAGTATTAGCTCTCTTTTACATTATACGCTTTTTAACATGCCTGATTCGAAACATTTCCTTCTGTTCCTCGAAGACAGGTTTCCATAGTGTAGTGGTTATCACGTTCGCCTCACCTGAAAGGTCCCCAGTTCGAAACTGGGTGGAAACAACTTGAGGAATTTTTACTATATATGCTGAAATGTCTCTCTCTGTCCAAGCTACAAAGGCCTTGATTTCAAGATAGTTGAAGGCAATAATACTAAGGATCTCAAGCCAGACTACCATGCTGAATGAGCTAGGTCCTGTTGTTTGTGGAATCTACAGACTGACACTCTGCTTGCAGGGCAGATTATGGGATGAAACTGTCTTCGAGAAAAAGCACACAAAAAACACAGGGAGGTTTCTGTAGTGTAGTGGTTATCACATTCGCTTTACACGTGAAAGGTCCTCAGTTTGAAACTGTGCAGAAACAAATTGAGGTTTTTTTTTAACTAAACATGCCAAAATGGATCTCCAGCAAGCGTATGTCCAGACTACTAAGGCCTCACTTTCAAGCTAGTTGAAAACAATCATACTAAGGATCTCAAGCCAGTCTACCAAGCCTGAATGAGCTCTGTCCTGTTGTTTGTGGCATTTACACAGGCCTTCACTCTGCTTGCAGGGCAGATTATGGGAGGAACTTGTCTTTGGAAAAAGCCACAAAAACACAGGGAGGTTTCTGTAGTGTAGTGGTTATCACATTCGCTTTACACGTGAAAGGTCCTCAGTTCGAAACTGGGCAGAAACAGCGACCAGCTTTTGACAGAAAGTTTTTAACTAAACATGCCAAAATGGATCTCCAGCAGCGTATGTCAGACTACTAAGGCCTCACTTTCAAGCTAGTTGAAAACAATCATACTAAGGATCAAGCCTGAATGAGCTCTGTCCTGTTGTTTGTGGCATTTACACAGGCCTTCACTCTGCTTGCAGGGCAGATTACGGGAGGAACTTGTTTTGGATAAAGGCCACGGTTTCTGTAGTGTAGTGGTTATCACGTTCGCCTAACACGCGAAAGGTCCTCGGTTCGAAACCGAGCAGAAACAGCGACCAGCTTTTGACAGAAAGTATAAAATGTTTGCGAAATGAAGAGTATTAGCTCTCTTTTACATTATACGCTTTTTAACATGCCTGATTCGAAACATTTCCTTCTGTTCCTCAAAGACAGGTTTCCATAGTGTAGTGGTTATCACGTTCGCCTCACACGCGAAAGGTCCCCAGTTTGAAACTGGGCAGAAACAAATTGAGGGTTTTTTTTAACTAAACATGCCAAAATGGATCTCCAGCAAGCGTATGTCCAGACTACTAAGGCCTCACTTTCAAGCTAGTTGAAAACAATCATACTAAGGATCTCAAGCCAGTCTACCAAGCCTGAATGAGCTCTGTCCTGTTGTTTGTGGCATTTACACAGGCCTTCACTCTGCTTGCAGGGCAGATTACGGGAGGAACTTGTTTTGGATAAAGGCCACAAACCATAGCATTGAGGTTTCTGTAGTGTAGTGGTTATCACGTTCGCCTAACACGCGAAAGGTCCTCGGTTCGAAACCGAGCAGAAACAGCGACCAGCTTTTGACAGAAAGTATAAAATGTTTGCGGCCTTGAAGAGTATTAGCTCTCTTTTACATTATCGCTTTTAACATGCCTGATTCAAAAATTCCTTTTGTTCCTAGAAGACAGGTTTCCATAGTGTAGTGGTTATCACGTTAAGCCTCACTGCGTGAAAGGTCCCCAGTTCGAAACTGGGTGGAAACAACTTGAGGAATTTTTACTATATATGCTGAAATGTCTCTCTCTGTCCAAGCTACAAAGGCCTTGATTTCAAGATAGTTGAAGGCAATAATACTAAGGATCTCAAGCCAGACTACCATGCTGAATGAGCTAGGTCCTGTTGTTTGTGGAATCTACAGACTGACACTCTGCTTGCAGGGCAGATTATGGGATGAAACTGTCTTCGAGAAAAAGCACACAAAAAACACAGAGAGGTTTCCATAGTGTAGTGGTTATCACGTTTGCCTCACACGCGAAAGGTCCCCAGTTCGAAACTGGGCAGAAACAAATTGAGGGTTTTTTTTAACTAAACATGCCAAAATGGATCTCCAGCAAGCGTATGTCCAGACTACTAAGGCCTCACTTTCAAGCTAGTTGAAAACAATCATACTAAGGATCTCAAGCCAGTCTACCAAGCCTGAATGAGCTCTGTCCTGTTGTTTGTGGCATTTACACAGGCCTTCACTCTGCTTGCAGGGCAGATTACGGGAGGAACTTGTTTTGGATAAAGGCCACGAACCATAATGTGAGGTTTCTGTAGTGTAGTGGTAATCACGTTCGCCTAACACGCGAAAAGTCCTCGGTTCGAAACCGAGCAGAAACAGCGACCAGCTTTTGACAGAAAGTATAAAATGTTTGCGACGCGAAGAGTATTAGCTCTCTTTTACATTATACGCTTTTTAACATGCCTGATTCGAAACATTTTCATCTGTTCCTCGAAGACAGGTTTCCATAGTGTAGTGGTTATCACGTTAGCCTCACCTGTGAAAGGTCCCCAGTTGAAACTGGGTGGAAACAACTTGAGGAATTTTTACTATATATGCTGAAATGTCTCTCTCTGTCCAAGCTACAAAGGCCTTGATTTCAAGATAGTTGAAGGGAATAATACTAAGGATCTCAAGCCAGACTACCATGCTGAATGAGCTAGGTCCTGTTGTTTGTGGAATCTACAGACTGACACTCTGCTTGCATGGCAGATTATGGGATGAAACTGTCTTCGAGAAAAAGCACACAAAAAACATAGGGAGGTTTCTGTAGTGTAGTGGTTATCACATTCGCTTTACACGTGAAAGGTCCTCAGTTCGAAACTGTGCAGAAACAAATTGAGGTTTTTAACTAAACATGCCAAAATGGATCTCCAGCAAGCGTATGTCCAGACTACTAAGGCCTCACTTTCAAGCTAGTTGAAAACAATCATACTAAGGATCTCAAGCCAGTCTACCAAGCCTGAATGAGCTCTGTCCTGTTGTTTGTGGCATTTACACAGGCCTTCACTCTGCTTGCAGGGCAGATTACGGGAGGAACTTGTTTTGGATAAAGGCCACAAACTGTAATGTGAGGTTTCTGTAGTGTAGTGGTAATCACGTTACTTAACTTTCGGAAAGGTCCTCGGTTGAAACCGAGCAGAAACAGCGACCAGCTTTTGACAGAAAGTATAAAATGTTTGCGAAATGAAGAGTATTAGCTCTCTTTTACATTATCGCTTTTAACATGCCTGATTGAAACATTTCCTTCTGTTCCTCAAGACAGGTTTCCATAGTGTAGTGGTTATCACGTTAGCCTCACCTGAAAGGTCCCCAGTTGAAACTGGGCAGAAACAAATTGAGGTTTTTAACTAAACATGAAATGGATCTCCAGCAAGCGTATGTCCAAGACTACTAAGGCCTCACTTTCAAGCTAGTTTAAAACAATCATACTAAGGATCTCAAACCAGTCTACCAAGCCTGAATGAGCTCTGTCCTGTTGTTTGTGGCATTTACACAGGCCTTCACTCTGCTTGCAGGGCAGATTATGGGAGGAACTTGTTTTGGATAAAGGCCACAAACCAAAACACGTGAGGTTTCTGTAGTGTAGTGGTTATCACGTTCGCCTAACTCGGAAAGGTCCTCGGTTCGAAACTGAGCAGAAACAGCGACCAGCTTTTGACAGAAAGTATAAAATGTTTGCGACGCGAAGAATATTAGCTCTCTTTTACATTATCGCTTTTTAACATGCCTGATTCAAACATTTCCTTCTGTTCCTCAAAGACAGTTTTCCATAGTGTAGTGGTTATCACGTTAGCCTCACTCTGCTTGAAAGGTCCCCAGTTCGAAACTGGGTGGAAACAACAGGAACTTTTACTATATATGCTGAAATGGCTCTCTCTGTCCAAGCTACAAAGGCCTTGATTTCAAGATAGTTGAAGGCAATAATACTAAGGATCTCAAGCCAGACTACCATGCTGAATGAGCTAGGTCCTGTTGTTTGTGGAATCTACAGACTGACACTCTGCTTGCAGGGCAGATTATGGGATGAAACTGTCTTCGAGAAAAAGCACACAAAAAAAAACACAGGGAGGGTTCTGTAGTGTAGTGGTTATCACATTAGCTTTACACGCGAAAGGTCCTCAGTTGAAACTGGGCAGAAACAAATTGAGGGTTTTTTTAACTAAACATGCCAAAATGGATCTCCAGCAAGCGTATGTCAAGACTACTAAGGCCTCACTTTCAAGCTAGTTGAAAACAATCATACTAAGGATCTCAAGCCAGTCTACCAAGCCTGAATGAGCTCTGTCCTGTTGTTTGTGGCATTTACACAGGCCTTCACTCTGCTTGCAGGGCAGATTACGGGAGGAACTTGTTTTGGATAAAGGCCACAAGCCGTGACGTGAGGTTTCTGTAGTGTAGTGGTTATCACGTTCGCCTAACACGCGAAAGGTCCTCGATTCGAAACCGAGCAGAAACAGCGACCAGCTTTTGACAGAAAGTATAAAATGTTTGCGACGCGAAGAGTATTAGCTCTCTTTTACATTATACGCTTTTTAACATGCCTGATTCGAAACATTTCCTTCTGTTCCTCGAAGAAAGGTTTCCATAGTGTAGTGGTTATCACATCCGCCTCACACGCGAAAGGTCCCCAGTTCGAAACTGGGTGGAAACAACTTGAGGAATATTTACTATATATGCTGAAATGGCTCTCAAGTAAACGGATGTCCAAGCTACAAAGGCCTTAATTTCAAGATAGTTGAAGGCAATAATACTAAGGATCTCAAGCCAGACTACCATGCTGAATAAGCTAGGTCCTGTTGTTTGTGGAATCTACAGACTGACACTCTGCTTGCAGGGCAGATTATGGGATGAAACTGTCTTCGAGAAAAAGCACACAAAAACACAGGGAGGTTTCTGTAGTGTAGTGGATATCACATTCGCTTTACATGTGAAAGGTCCTCAGTTCGAAACTGGGCAGAAACAAATTGAGGGTTTTTTTTAACTAAACATGCCAAAATGGATCTCCAGCAAGCGTATGTCCAGACTACTAAGGCCACACTTTCAAGCTAGTTGAAAACAATCATACTAAGGATCTCAAGCCAGTCTACCAAGCCTGAATGAGCTCTGTCCTGTTGTTTGTGGCATTTACACAGGCCTTCACTCTGCTTGCAGGGCAGATTACGGGAGGAACTTGTTTTGGATAAGGCCACGAACCATAACGTTGAGGTTTCTGTAGTGTAGTGGTTATCACTTTAAGCTTTACACGTGAAAGGTCCTCGGTTAAAAACCGAGCAGAAACAGCGACCAGCTTTTGACAGAAAGTATAAAATGTTTGCGACGCGAAGAGTATTAGCTCTCTTTTACATTATACGCTTTTTAACATGCCTGATTCAAAAAATTTCCTTCTGTTCCTCGAAGACAGGTTTCCATAGTGTAGTGGTTATCACGTTAGCCTCCTGCTTGAAAGGTCCCCAGTTGAAACTGGGTGGAAACAACAGGAACTTTTGTATATATGCTGAAATGGCTCTCTCTGTCCAAGCTACAAAGGCCTTGATTTCAAGATAGTTGAAGGCAATAATACTAAGGATCTCAAGCCAGACTACCATGCTGAATAAGCTAGGTCCTGTTGTTTGCGGAATCTACAGACTGACACTCTGCTTGCAGGGCAGATTATGGGATGAAACTGTCTTGAGAAAAGCACACAAAAAACACAGGAGGTTTCTGTAGTGTAGTGGATATCACATTCACTTTACGTGAAAGGTCCTCAGTTGAAACTGGGCAGAAACAAATTGAGGTTTTTAACTAAACATGCCAAAATGGATCTCCAGCAGCGTATGTCCAGACTACTAAGGCCTCACTTTCAAGCTAGTTGAAAACAATCATACTAAGGATCTCAAGCCAGTCTACCAAGCCTGAATGAGCTCTGTCCTGTTGTTTGTGGCATTTACACAGGCCTTCACTCTGCTTGCAGGGCAGATTCGGGAGGAACTTGTTTTGGATAAAGGCCACAAACCATAACGTGAGGTTTCTGTAGTGTAGTGGTTATCACGTTCGCCTAACTCGGAAAGGTCCTCGGTTCGAAACTGAGCAGAAACAGCGACCAGCTTTTGACAGAAAGTATAAAATGTTTGCGACGCGAAAGAGTATTAGCTCTCTTTTACATTAGCTTTTTAACATGCCTGATTCAAACATTTCCTTCTGTTCCTCAAAGACAGGTTTCCATAGTGTAGTGGTTATCACGTTAGCCTCCTGTGAAAGGTCCCAGTTGAAACTGGGTGGAAACAACAGAATTTTACTATATATGCTGAAATGTCTCTCTCTGTCCAAGCTACAAAGGCCTTGATTTCAAGATAGTTGAAGGCAATAATACTAAGGATCTCAAGCCAGACTACCATGCTGAATGAGCTAGGTCCTGTTGTTTGTGGAATCTACAGACTGACACTCTGCTTGCAGGGCAGATTATGGGATTAAACTGTCTTGAGAAAAAGCACACAAAAAACACAGGAGGTTTCTGTAGTGTAGTGGTTATCACATTCGCTTTACATGTGAAAGGTCCTCAGTTCGAAACTGGGCAGAAACAAATTGAGGGTTTTTTTTAACTAAACATGCCAAAATGGATCTCCAAGCGTATGTCCAGACTACTAAGGCCTCACTTTCAAGCTAGTTGAAAACAATCATACTAAGGATCTCAAGCCAGTCTACCAAGCCTGAATGAGCTCTGTCCTGTTGTTTGTGGCATTTACACAGGCCTTCACTCTGCTTGCAGGGCAGATTACAGGAGGAACTTGTTTTGGATAAAGGCCACGAACCATAACGTTAGGTTTCTGTAGTGTAGTGGTTATCACTTTCGCTTAACACGTGAAAGGTCCTCGGTTAAAACTGAGCAGAAACAGCGACCAAGCTTTTGACAGAAATTATAAAATGTTTGCGGCGAAGAGTATTAGCTCTCTTTTACATTATCGCTTTTTAACATGCCTGATTCAAAAATTTCCTTCTGTTCCTCGAAGACAGGTTTCCATAGTGTAGTGGTTATCACGTTAGCCTCACGCGAAGGTCCCAGTTGAAACTGGGTGGAAACAACTTGAAGAATTTTTACTATAAATGCTGAAATGTCTCTCTGTCCAAGCTACAAGGCCTTGATTTCAAGATATTTGAAGGCAATAATACTAAGGATCTCAAGCCAGACTACCATGCTGAATGAGCTAGGTCCTGTTGTTTGTGGAATCTACAGACTGACACTCTGCTTGCAGGGCAGATTATGGGATGAAACTGTCTTGAGAAAAAGCACACAAAAACACAGAGAGGTTTCTGTAGTGTAGTGGTTATCACATTAGCTTTACATGAAAGGTCCTCAGTTCGAAACTGGGCAGAAACAAATTGAGGTTTTTAACTAAACATGCCAAAATGGATCTCCAGCAAGCGTATGTCAGACTACTAAGGCCTCACTTTCAAGCTAGTTGAAAACAATCATACTAAGGATCTCAAGCCAGTCTACCAAGCCTGAATGAGCTCTGTCCTGTTGTTTGTGTCATTTACACAGGCATTCACTCTGCTTGCAGGGCAGATTCACGGGAGGAACTTGTTTTGGATAAAGGCCACGAACCGTAATGTGAGGTTTCTGTAGTGTAGTGGTAATCACGTTAGCTAACACGAAAGGTCCTCGGTTGAAACCGAGCAGAAACAGCGACCAGCTTTTGACAGAAAGTATAAAATGTTTGCGAAATGAAGAGTATTAGCTCTCTTTTTACATTATCGCTTTTTAACATGCCTGATTCAGAAACATTTCCTTCTGTTCCTCAAAGACAGGTTTCCATAGTGTAGTGGATATCACGTTAGCCTCACCGAAAGGTCCCCAGTTGAAACTGGGTGGAAACAACAGGAATTTTACTATATATGCTGAAATGTCTCTCTCTGTCAAGCTACAAAGGCCTTGATTTCAAGATAGTTGAAGGCAATAATACTAAGGATCTCAAGCCAGACTACCATGCTGAATGAGCTAGGTCCTGTTGTTTGTGGAATCTACAGACTGACACTCTGCTTGCAAGGCAGATTATGGGATGAAACTGTCTTGAGAAAAAGCACACAAAAAACACAGGGAGGTTTCTGTAGTGTAGTGGTTATCACATTAAGCTTTACACGTGAAAGGTCCTCAGTTGAAACTGGGCAGAAACAAATTGAGGTTTTTAACTAAACATGCCAAAAGTGGATCTCAGCAAGCGTATGTCCAGACTACTAAGGCCTCACTTTCAAGCTAGTTGAAAACAATCATACTAAGGATCTCAAGCCAGTCTACCAAGCCTGAATGAGCTCTGTCCTGTTGTTTGTGGCATTTACACAGGCCTTCACTCTGCTTGCAGGGCAGATTACAGGAGGAACTTGTTTTGGATAAAGGCCACAAACCATAACGTGAGGTTTCTGTAGTGTAGTGGTTATCACGTTCGCCTAACTCGGAAAGGTCCTCGGTTCGAAACTGAGCAGAAACAGCGACCAGCTTTTGACAGAAAGTATAAAATGTTTGCGACGCGAAGAGTATTAGCTCTCTTTTACATTATCGCTTTTAACATGCCTGATTCTAAACATTTCCTTCTGTTCCTCGAAGACAGGTTTCCATAGTGTAGTGGTTATCATGTTAGCCTCACCTGCCGAAAGGTCCCCAGTTGAAACTGGGTGGAAACAACGAGGAACTTTTACTATATATGCTGAAATGGCTCTCTCTGTCCAAGCTACAAAGGCCTTGATTTCAAGATAGTTGAAGGCAATAATACTAAGGATCTCAAGCCAGACTACCATGCTGAATAAGCTAGGTCCTGTTGTTTGGAATCTACAGACTGACACTCTGCTTGCAGGGCAGATTATGGGATGAAACTGTCTTCGAGAAAAAGCACAAAAAACACAGGAGGTTTCTGTAGTGTAGTGGATATCACATTCACTTTACCGTGAAAGGTCCTCAGTTGAAACTGAGGCAGAAACAAATTGAGGTTTTTAAACTAAACATGCCAAAATGGATCTCCAGCAAGCGTATGTCCAGACTACTAAGGCCTCACTTTCAAGCTAGTTGAAAACAATCATACTAAGGATCTCAAGCCAGTCTACCAAGCCTGAATGAGCTCTGTCCTGTTGTTTGTGGCATTTACAGGCCTTCACTCTGCTTGCAGGGCAGATTACGGGAGGAACTTGTTTTGGATAAAGGCCACGAACCATAACGTTAGGTTTCTGTAGTGTAGTGGTTATCACTTTACTTAACACGTGAAAGGTCCTCGGTTAAAAACCGAGCAGAAACAGCGACCAGCTTTTGACAGAAATTATAAAATGTTTGCGACGCGAAGAGTATTAGCTCTCTTTTACATTATACGGCTTTTAACATGCCTGATTCAAAAATGTCCTTCTGTTCCTCGAAGACAGGTTTCCATAGTGTAGTGGTTATCACGTTCGCCTCCTTGAAAGGTCCCCAGTTGAAACTGGGTGGAAACAACAGAAGAATTTTTACTATAAATGCTGAAATGTCTCTCTCTGTCCAAGCTACAAAGGCCTTGATTTCAAGATAGTTGAAGGCAATAATACTAAGGATCTCAAGCCAGACTACCATGCTGAATGAGCTAGGTCCTGTTGTTTGTGGAATCTACAGACTGACACTCTGCTTGCAGGGCAGATTATGGGATGAAACTGTCTTCGAGAAAAAGCACACAAAAACCACAGAGAGGTTTCTGTAGTGTAGTGGTTATCACATTCGCTTTACACGTGAAAGGTCCTCAGTTGAAACTAGGCAGAAACAAATTGAGGTTTTTAACTAAACATGCCAAAATGGATCTCCAGCAAGCGTATGTCAGACTACTAAGGCCTCACTTTCAAGCTAGTTGAAAACAATCATACTAAGGATCTCAAGCCAGTCTACCAAGCCTGAATGAGCTCTGTCCTGTTGTTTGTGGCATATACACAGGCCTTCACTCTGTTTGCAGGGCAGATTACGGGAGGAACTTGTTTTGGATAAAGGCCACAAACCGTAATGTGAGGTTTCTGTAGTGTAGTGGTAATCACGTTCGCCTAACACGCGAAAGGTCCTCGGTTCGAAACCGAGCAGAAACAGCGACCAGCTTTTGACAGAAAGTATAAAATGTTTGCGAAATGAAGAGTATTAGCTCTCTTTTAAATTATACGCTTTTTAACATGCCTGATTGAAACATTTCCTTCTGTTCCTCAAAGACAGGTTTCCATAGTGTAGTGGATATCACGTTAGCCTCACCTGAAAGGTCCCCAGTTCGAAACTGGGTGGAAACAACAGGAATTTTACTATATATGCTGAAATGTCTCTCTCTGTCAAGCTACAAAGGCCTTGATTTCAAGATAGTTGAAGGCAATAATACTAAGGATCTCAAGCCAGACTACCATGCTGAATGAGCTAGGTCCTGTTGTTTGTGGAATCTACAGACTGACACTCTGCTTGCAAGGCAGATTATGGGATGAAACTGTCTTTGAGAAAAAGCACACAAAAACACAGGAGGTTTCTGTAGTGTAGTGGTTATCACATTAGCTTTACGTGAAAGGTCCTCAGTTGAAACTGGGCAGAGAAACAAATTGAGGTTTTTAACTAAACATGCCAAAGTGGATCTCCAGCAAGCGTATGTCCAGACTACTAAGGCCTCACTTTCAAGCTAGTTGAAAACAATCATACTAAGGATCTCAAGCCAGTCTACCAAGCCTGAATGAGCTCTGTCCTGTTGTTTGTGGCATTTACACAGGCCTTCACTCTGCTTGCAGGGCAGATTATGGGAGGAACTTGTTTTGGATAAAGGCCACAAACCATAACGTGAGGTTTCTGTAGTGTAGTGGTTATCACGTTCGCCTAACTTCGGAAAGGTCCTCGGTTGAAACTGAGCAGAAACAGCGACCAGCTTTTGACAGAAAGTATAAAATGTTTGCGTAGCGAAAGGTATTAGCTCTCTTTACATTATACGCTTTTAACATGCCTGATTGAAACATTTCCTTCTGTTCCTCGAAGACAGGTTTCCATAGTGTAGTGGTTATCACGTTAGCCTCACCAGCGAAAGGTCCCAGTTCGAAACTGGGTGGAAACAACTTGAGAACTTTTAGTATATATGCTGAAATGGCTCTCTCTGTCCAAGCTACAAAGGCCTTGATTTCAAGATAGTTGAAGCAATAATACTAAGGATCTCAAGCCAGACTACCATGCTGAATAAGCTAGGTCCTGTTGTTTGGAATCTACAGACTGACACTCTGCTTGCAGGGCAGATTATGGGATGAAACTGTCTTGAGAAAAAGCACACAAAAACACAGGGAGGTTTCTGTAGTGTAGTGGTTATCACATTCACTTTACCGTGAAAGGTCCTCAGTTCGAAACTGGGCAGAAACAAATTGAGGTTTTTAACTAAACATGCCAAAATGGATCTCCAGCAGCGTATGTCAGACTACTAAGGCCTCACTTTCAAGCTAGTTGAAAACAATCATACTAAGGATCTCAAGCCAGTCTACCAAGCCTGAATGAGCTCTGTCCTGTTGTTTTGTGGCATTTAACAGGCCTTCACTCTGCTTGCAGGGCAGATTATGGAGGAACTTGTTTTGGATAAAGGCCACGAACCATAACGTTAGGTTTCTGTAGTGTAGTGGTTATCACTTTAAACAACGTGAAAGGTCCTCGGTTAAAAACCGAGCAGAAACAGCGACCAGCTTTTGACAGAAAGTATAAAATGTTTGCGGCCCAGCGAAGAGTATTAGCTCTCTTTTACATTATACGCTTTTAACATGCCTGATTCAAAAATGTCCTTCTGTTCCTCGAAGACAGGTTTCCATAGTGTAGTGGTTATCACGTTAAGCCTCACCACGAAAGGTCCCAGTTGAAACTGGGTGGAAACAACTTGAAGAATTTTTACTATAAATGCTGAAATGTCTCTCTCTGTCCAAGCTACAAAGGCCTTGATTTCAAGATAGTTGAAGGCAATAATACTAAGGATCTCAAGCCAGACTACCATGCTGAATGAGCTAGGTCCTGTTGTTTGTGGAATCTACAGACTGACACTCTGCTTGCATGGCAGATTATGGGATGAAACTGTCTTGAGAAAAAGCACACAAAAAAAAACATAGGAGGTTTCTGTAGTGTAGTGGTTATCACATTAGCTTTACACGTGAAAGGTCCTCAGTTTGAAACTGTGCAAAAACAAATTGAGGTTTTTAACTAAACATGCCAAAATGGATCTCAGCAAGCGTATGTCCAGACTACTAAGGCCTCACTTTCAAGCTAGTTAAAAACAATCATACTAAGGATCTCAAGCCAGTCTACCAAGCCTGAATGAGCTCTGTCCTGTTGTTTGTGGCATTTACACAGGCCTTCACTCTGCTTGCAGGGCAGATTACGGGAGGAACTTGTTTTGGATAAAGGCCACGAACTGTAATGTGAGGTTTCTGTAGTGTAGTGGTAATCACGTTAGCCTAACACGAAAGGTCCTCGGTTGAAACCGAGCAGAAACAGCGACCAGCTTTTGACAGAAAGTATAAAATGTTTGCGAAATGAAGAGTATTAGCTCTCTTTTACATTATACGCTTTTTAACATGCCTGATTCGAAACATTTCCTTCTGTTCCTCAAAGACAGGTTTCCATAGTGTAGTGGTTATCACGTTAGCCTCACTGCGAAAGGTCCCAGTTGAAACTGGGCAGAAACAAATTGAAGAATTTTACTATAAATGCTGAAATGTCTCTCTCTGTCCAAGCTACAAAGGCCTTGATTTCAAGATAGTTGAAGGCAATAATACTAAGGATCTCAAGCCAGACTACCATGCTGAATGAGCTAGGTGCTGTTGTTTGTGGAATCTACAGACTGACACTCTGCTTGCATGGCAGATTATGGGATGAAACTGTCTTCGAGAAAAAGCACACAAAAAACATAGGGAGGTTTCTGTAGAGTAGTGGTTATCACATTCGCTTTACACGTGAAAGGTCCTCAGTTCGAAACTGTGCAGAAACAAATTGAGGGTTTTTTTTAACTAAACATGCCAAAATGGATCTCAGCAGCGTATGTCAGACTACTAAGGCCTCACTTTCAAGCTAGTTGAAAACAATCATACTAAGGATCTCAAGCCAGTCTACCAAGCCTGAATGAGCTCTGTCCTGTTGTTTGTGGCATTTACACAGGCCTTCACTCTGCTTGCAGGGCAGATTACGGGAGGAACTTGTTTTGGATAAAGGCCACGAACTGTAATGTGAGGTTTCTGTAGTGTAGTGGTAATCACGTTAAGCTAACACGAAAGGTCCTCGGTTGAAACCGAGCAGAAACAGCGACCAGCTTTTGACAGAAAGTATAAAATGTTTGCGGCGAAGAGTATTAGCTCTCTTTTACATTATCGCTTTTTAACATGCCTGATTGAAACATTTCCTTCTGTTCCTCGAAGACAGGTTTCCATAGTGTAGTGGTTATCACGTTAGCCTCACATGCGGTCCCCAGTTGAAACTGGGTGGAAACAACTTGAGGAACTTTTACTATATATGCTGAAATGGCTCTCTCTGTCAAGCTACAAAGGCCTTGATTTCAAGATAGTTGAAGGCAATAATACTAAGGATCTCAAGCCAGACTACCATGCTGAATAAGCTAGGTCCTGTTGTTTTGGAATCTACAGACTGACACTCTGCTTGCAGGGCAGATTATGGGATGAAACTGTCTTGAGAAAAAGCACAAAAAACACAGAGGTTTCTGTAGTGTAGTGGTTATCACATTCACTTTACGTGAAAGGTCCTCAGTTTGAAACTGGGCAGAAACAAATTGAGGTTTTTAACTAAACATGCCAAAATGGATCTCCAGCAAGCGTATGTCCAGACTACTAAGGCCTCACTTTCCAAGCTAGTTGAAAACAATCATACTAAGGATCTCAAGCCAGTCTACCAAGCCTGAATGAGCTCTGTCCTGTTGTTTGTGGCATTTACACAGGCCTTCACTCTGCTTGCAGGGCAGATTCGGGAGGAACTTGTTTTGGATAAAGGCCACGAACCATAACGTTAGGTTTCTGTAGTGTAGTGGTTATCACTTTCGCTTAACACGTGAAGGTCCTCGGTTAAAAACCGAGCAGAAACAGCGACCAGCTTTTGACAGAAATTATAAAATGTTTGTGACGCGAAGAGTATTAGCTCTCTTTTACATTATACGCTTTTTAACATGCCTGATTCAAAAAATGTCCTTCTGTTCCTCGAAGACAGGTTTCCATAGTGTAGTGGTTATCACGTTAGCCTCACTGCGAAAGGTCCCCAGTTCGAAACTGGGTGGAAACAACTTGAAGAATTTTTACTATAAATGCTGAAATGTCTCTCTCTGTCAAGCTACAAAGGCCTTGATTTCAAGATAGTTGAAGGCAATAATACTAAGGATCTCAAGCCAGACTACCATGCTGAATGAGCTAGGTCCTGTTGTTTGTGGAATCTACAGACTGACACTCTGCTTGCAGGGCAGATTATGGGATGAAACTGTCTTCGAGAAAAAGCACACAAAAAACACAGAGAGGTTTCTGTAGTGTAGTGGTTATCACATTAGCTTTGCGAAAGGTCCTCAGTTCGAAACTGGGCAGAAACAAATTGAGGGTTTTTTTTAACTAAACATGCCAAAATGGATCTCCAGCAAGCGTATGTCCAGACTACTAAGGCCTCACTTTCAAGCTAGTTGAAAACAATCATACTAAGGATCTCAAGCCAGTCTACCAAGCCTGAATGAGCTCTGTCCTGTTGTTTGTGGCATTTACACAGGCCTTCACTCTGCTTGCAGGGCAGATTACGGGAGGAACTTGTTTTGGATAAAGGCCACGAACCGTAATGTGAGGTTTCTGTAGTGTAGTGGTAATCACGTTCGCCTAACACGCGAAAGGTCCTCGGTATGAAACCGAGCAGAAACAGCGACCAGCTTTTGACAGAAAGTATAAAATGTTTGCGAAATGAAGAGTATTAGCTCTCTTTTACATTATACGCTTTTTAACATGCCTGATTCGAAACATTTTCATCTGTTCCTCGAAGACAGGTTTCCATAGTGTAGTGGTTATCACGTTCGCCTCCTGCGAAAGGTCCCCAGTTGAAACTGGGTGGAAACAACGAGGAACTTTTACTATATATGCTGAAATGGCTCTCTCTGTCCAAGCTACAAAGGCCTTGATTTCAAGATAGTTGAAAATAATACTAAGGATCTCAAGCCAGACTACCATGCTGAATGAGCTAGGTCCTGTTGTTTGTGGAATCTACAGACTGACACTCTGCTTGCAGGGCAGATTATGGGATGAAACTGTCTTCGAGAAAAAGCACACAAAAACACAGGGAGGTTTCTGTAGTGTAGTGGTTATCACATTCGCTTTACACGTGAAAGGTCCTCAGTTCGAAACTGTGCAGAAACAAATTGAGGTTTTTAACTAAACATGCCAAAATGGATCTCCAGCAAGCGTATGTCCAGACTACTAAGGCCTCACTTTCAAGCTAGTTGAAAACAATCATACTAAGGATCTCAAGCCAGTCTACCAAGCCTGAATGAGCTCTGTCCTGTTGTTTGTGGCATTTACACAGGCCTTCACTCTGCTTGCAGGGCAGATTACGGGAGGAACTTGTTTTGGATAAAGGCCACGAACTGTAATGTGAGGTTTCTGTAGTGTAGTGGTTAATCACGTTAAGCCTAACAGCGAAAGGTCCTCGGTTGAAACCGAGCAGAAACAGCGACCAGCTTTTGACAGAAAGTATAAAATGTTTGCGAAATGAAAGTATTAGCTCTCTTTTACATTATCGCTTTTAACATGCCTGATTCGAAACATTTCCTTCTGTTCCTCAAAGACAGGTTTCCATAGTGTAGTGGTTATCACGTTCGCCTCACACGCGAAAGGTCCCCAGTTCGAAACTGGGCAGAAACAAATTGAGGGTTTTTTTTAACTAAACATGCCAAAATGGATCTCCAGCAAGCGTATGTCCAGACTACTAAGGCCTCACTTTCAAGCTAGTTGAAAACAATCATACTAAGGATCTCAAGCCAGTCTACCAAGCCTGAATGAGCTCTGTCCTGTTGTTTGTGGCATTTACACAGGCCTTCACTCTGCTTGCAGGGCAGATTACAGGAGGAACTTGTTTTGGATAAAGGCCACAAACCATAACGTGAGGTTTCTGTAGTGTAGTGGTTATCACGTTCGCCTAACTCGGAAAGGTCCTCGGTTCGAAACTGAGCAGAAACAGCGACCAGCTTTTGACAGAAAGTATAAAATGTTTGCGAAATGAAGAGTATTAGCTCTCTTTTACATTATACGCTTTTTAACATGCCTGATTCGAAACATTTCCTTCTGTTCCTCGAAGACAGGTTTATAGTGTAGTGGTTATCACGTTAGCCTCACACTTGAAAGGTCCCCAGTTCGAAACTGGGTGGAAACAACAGGAACTTTTACTATATATGCTGAAATGGCTCTCTCTGTCAAGCTACAAGGCCTTGATTTCAAGATAGTTGAAGGCAATAATACTAAGGATCTCAAGCCAGACTACCATGCTGAATGAGCTAGGTCCTGTTGTTTGTGGAATCTACAGACTGACACTCTGCTTGCAGGGCAGATTATGGGATGAAACTGTCTTCGAGAAAAAGCACACAAAAACACAGGGGAGGTTTCTGTAGTGTAGTGGTTATCACATTAGCTTTACGAAAGGTCCTCAGTTGAAACTGGGCAGAAACAAATTGGGGTTTTTTTAACTAAACATGCCAAAATGGATCTCCAGCAAGCGTATGTCCAGACTACTAAGGCCTCACTTTCAAGCTAGTTGAAAACAATCATACTAAGGATCTCAAGCCAGTCTACCAAGCCTGAATGAGCTCTGTCCTGTTGTTTGTGGCATTTACACAGGCCTTCACTCTGCTTGCAGGGCAGATTACGGGAGGAACTTGTTTTGGATAAAGGCCACAAACCATAACGTGAGGTTTCTGTAGTGTAGTGGTTATCACGTTCGCCTAACACGCGAAAGGTCCTCGATTCGAAACCGAGCAGAAACAGCGACCAGCTTTTGACAGAAAGTATAAAATGTTTGCGGCGAGTATTAGCTCTCTTTTACATTATACGCTTTTTAACATGCCTGATTCAAAACATTTCCTTCTGTTCCTCGAAGACAGGTTTCCATAGTGTAGTGGTTATCACGTTAGCCTCACCTTGAAAGGTCCCCAGTTCGAAACTGGGTGGAAACAACGAGGAATATTTACTATATATGCTGAAATGGCTCTCAAGTAAACGGATGTCCAAGCTACAAAGGCCTTAATTTCAAGATAGTTGAAGGCAATAATACTAAGGATCTCAAGCCAGACTACCATGCTGAATAAGCTAGGTCCTGTTGTTTGTGGAATCTACAGACTGACACTCTGCTTGCAGGGCAGATTATGGGATGAAACTGTCTTTGAGAAAAAGCACACAAAAAACACAGGGAGGTTTCTGTAGTGTAGTGGTTATCACATTCGCTTTACATGTGAAAGGTCCTCAGTTCGAAACTGGGCAGAAACAAATTGAGGGTTTTTTTTAACTAAACATGCCAAAATGGATCTCCAGCAAGCGTATGTCCAGACTACTAAGGCCACACTTTCAAGCTAGTTGAAAACAATCATACTAAGGATCTCAAGCCAGTCTACCAAGCCTGAATGAGCTCTGTCCTGTTGTTTGTGGCATTTACACAGGCCTTCACTCTGCTTGCAGGGCAGATTGGGAGGAACTTGTTTTGGATAAAGGCCACGAACCATAACGTTAGGTTTCTGTAGTGTAGTGGTTATCACTTTCGCTTAACACGTGAAAGGTCCTCGGTTAAAAACCGAGCAGAAACAGCGACCAGCTTTTGACAGAAAGTATAAAATGTTTGCGGCCTTGAAGAGTATTAGCTCTCTTTTACATTATATGCTTTTTAACATGCCTGATTCAAAAAATTTCCTTCTGTTCCTCAAAGACAGGTTTCCATAGTGTAGTGGTTATCACGTTAAGCCTCACACTGCGAAAGGTCCCCAGTTCGAAACTGGGTGGAAACAACTTGAGGAATTTTTACTATAAATGCTGAAATGTCTCTCTCTGTCCAAGCTAAAGGCCTTGATTTCAAGATAGTTGAAGGCAATAATACTAAGGATCTCAAGCCAGACTACCATGCTGAATGAGCTAGGTCCTGTTGTTTGTGGAATCTACAGACTGACACTCTGCTTGCAGGGCAGATTATGGGATGAAACTGTCTTCGAGAAAAAGCACACAATAAACACAGAGGTTTCTGTAGTGTAGTGGTTATCACATTCGCTTTACGCGAAAGGTCCTCAGTTGAAACTGGGCAGAAACAAATTGAGGTTTTTAACTAAACATGCCAAAATGGATCTCCAGCAAGCGTATGTCCAGACTACTAAGGCCTCACTTTCAAGCTAGTTGAAAACAATCATACTAAGGATCTCAAGCCAGTCTACCAAGCCTGAATGAGCTCTGTCCTGTTGTTTGTGGCATTTACACAGGCCTTCACTCTGCTTGCAGGGCAGATTCTGGGAGGAACTTGTTTTGGATAAAGGCCACGAACCATAACGTTAGGTTTCTGTAGTGTAGTGGTTATCACTTTAGCCTAACACGTGAAGGTCCTCGGTTAAAAAACCGAGCAGAAACAGCGACCAGCTTTTGACAGAAATTATAAAATGTTTGGAAGAGTATTAGCTCTCTTTTACATTATACGCTTTTAACATGCCTGATTCAAAAAATTTCCTTCTGTTCCTCGAAGACAGGTTTCCATAGTGTAGTGGTTATCACGTTAGCCTCACCTGTGAAAGGTCCCCAGTTGAAACTGGGTGGAAACAACGAAGAATTTTACTATAAATGCTGAAATGTCTCTCTCTGTCCAAGCTACAAGGCCTTGATTTCAAGATAGTTGAAGGCAATAATACTAAGGATCTCAAGCCAGACTACCATGCTGAATGAGCTAGGTCCTGTTGTTTGTGGAATCTACAGACTGACACTCTGCTTGCAAGGCAGATTATGGGATGAAACTGTCTTGAGAAAAAGCACACAAAAAACACAGGGAGGTTTCTGTAGTGTAGTGGTTATCACATTCGCTTTACACGTGAAAGGTCCTCAGTTCGAAACTGGGCAGAAACAAATTGAGGTTTTTTTAACTAAACATGCCAAAGTGGATCTCAGCAAGCGTATGTCAGACTACTAAGGCCTCACTTTCAAGCTAGTTGAAAACAATCATACTAAGGATCTCAAGCCAGTCTACCAAGCCTGAATGAGCTCTGTCCTGTTGTTTGTGGCATTTACACAGGCCTTCACTCTGCTTGCAGGGCAGATTACGGGAGGAACTTGTTTTGGATAAAGGCCACAAACCATAATGTGAGGTTTCTGTAGTGTAGTGGTTATCACGTTCGCCTAACTCGGAAAGGTCCTCGGTTGAAACTGAGCAGAAACAGCGACAGCTTTTGACAGAAAGTATAAAATGTTTGCGACGCGAAGAGTATTAGCTCTCTTTTACATTATACGCTTTTTAACATGCCTGATTCAAAACATTTCCTTCTGTTCCTCAAAGACAGGTTTCCATAGTGTAGTGGTTATCACGTTAGCCTCACACCTGTGAAAGGTCCCCAGTTGAAACTGGGTGGAAACAACTTCAGAATTTTTACTATATATGCTGAAATCTCTCTCTGTCCAAGCTACAAAGGCCTTGATTTCAAGATAGTTGAAGGCAATAATACTAAGGATCTCAAGCCAGACTACCATGCTGAATGAGCTAGGTCCTGTTGTTTGTGGAATCTACAGACTGACACTCTGCTTGCAGGGCAGATTATGGGATGAAACTGTCTTCGAGAAAAAGCACACAAAAAACACAGAGAGGTTTCTGTAGTGTAGTGGTAATCACGTTCGCCTAACACGCGAAAGGTCCTCGGTTCGAAACCGAGCAGAAACAGCGACCAGCTTTTGACAGAAAGTATAAAATGTTTGCGAAATGAAGAGTATTAGCTCTCTTTTACATTATACGCTTTTTAACATGCCTGATTCGAAACATTTCCTTCTGTTCCTCAAAGACAGGTTTCCATAGTGTAGTGGTTATCACGTTAGCCTCACACTGAAAGGTCCCAGTTGAAACTGGGTGGAAACAACTTGAAGAATTTTTACTATAAATGCTGAAATGTCTCTCTCTGTCCAAGCTACAAAGGCCTTGATTTCAAGATAGTTGAAGGCAATAATACTAAGGATCTCAAGCCAGACTACCATGCTGAATGAGCTAGGTCCTGTTGTTTGTGGAATCTACAGACTGACACTCTGCTTGCAAGGCAGATTATGGGATGAAACTGTCTTCGAGAAAAAGCACACAAAAAACACAGGAGGTTTCTGTAGTGTAGTGGTTATCACATTCGCTTTACGTGAAAGGTCCTCAGTTCGAAACTGGGCAGAAACAAATTGAGGTTTTTTTTTAACTAAACATGCCAAAGTGGATCTCCAGCAAGCGTATGTCCAGACTACTAAGGCCTCACTTTCAAGCTAGTTGAAAACAATCATACTAAGGATCTCAAGCCAGTCTACCAAGCCTGAATGAGCTCTGTCCTGTTGTTTGTGGCATTTACACAGGCCTTCACTCTGCTTGCAGGGCAGATTACAGGAGGAACTTGTTTTGGATAAAGGCCACAAACCATAACGTGAGGTTTCTGTAGTGTAGTGGTTATCACGTTAGCCTAACTCGGAAAGGTCCTCGGTTGAAACTGAGCAGAAACAGCGCGACCAGCTTTTGACAGAAAGTATAAAATGTTTGCGGCCTTGCGAAGAGTATTAGCTCTCTTTTACATTATCGCTTTTAACATGCCTGATTCGAAACATTTCCTTCTGTTCCTCGAAGACAGGTTTCCATAGTGTAGTGGTTATCACGTTCGCCTCACACGCGAAAGGTCCCCAGTTCGAAACTGGGTGGAAACAACGAGGAACTTTTAGTATATATGCTGAAATGGCTCTCTCTGTCCAAGCTACAAAGGCCTTGATTTCAAGATAGTTGAAGGCAATAATACTAAGGATCTCAAGCCAGACTACCATGCTGAATAAGCTAGGTCCTGTTGTTTACGGAATCTACAGACTGACACTCTGCTTGCAGGGCAGATTATGGGATGAAACTGTCTTCGAGAAAAAGCACACAAAAAACACAGGGAGGTTTCTGTAGTGTAGTGGATATCACATTCACTTTACACGTGAAAGGTCCTCAGTTCGAAACTGGGCAGAAACAAATTGAGGTTTTTAACTAAACATGCCAAAATGGATCTCCAGCAAGCGTATGTCCAGACTACTAAGGCCTCACTTTCAAGCTAGTTGAAAACAATCATACTAAGGATCTCAAGCCAGTCTACCAAGCCTGAATGAGCTCTGTCCTGTTGTTTGTGGCATTTACACAGGCCTTCACTCTGCTTGCAGGGCAGATTACAGGAGGAACTTGTTTTGGATAAAGGCCACAAACCATAACGTGAGGTTTCTGTAGTGTAGTGGTTATCACGTTCGCCTAACTTCGGAAAGGTCCTCGGTTGAAACTGAGCAGAAACAGCGACCAGCTTTTGACAGAAAGTATAAAATGTTTGCGACGCGAAGAGTATTAGCTCTCTTTTACATTATACGCTTTTTAACATGCCTGATTCGAAACATTTCCTTCTGTTCCTCAAAGACAGGTTTCCATAGTGTAGTGGTTATCACGTTAGCCTCACCTGTGAAAGGTCCCCAGTTGAAACTGGGTGGAAACAACTTCAGGAATTTTTACTATATATGCTGAAATGTCTCTCTCTGTCAAGCTACAAGGCCTTGATTTCAAGATAGTTGAAGGCAATAATACTAAGGATCTCAAGCCAGACTACCATGCTGAATGAGCTAGGTCCTGTTGTTTGTGGAATCTACAGACTGACACTCTGCTTGCAGGGCAGATTATGGGATGAAACTGTCTTCGAGAAAAAGCACACAAAAAACACAGGGAGGTTTCTGTAGTGTAGTGGTTATCACATTCGCTTTACACGTGAAAGGTCCTCAGTTCGAAACTGGGCAGAAACAAATTGAGGTTTTTTTTTAACTAAACATGCCAAAATGGATCTCCAGCAAGCGTATGTCCAGACTACTAAGGCCTCACTTTCAAGCTAGTTGAAAACAATCATACTAAGGATCTCAAGCCAGTCTACCAAGCCTGAATGAGCTCTGTCCTGTTGTTTGTGTCATTTACACAGGCCTTCACTCTGCTTGCAGGGCAGATTACGGGAGGAACTTGTTTTGGATAAAGGCCACGAACCGTAATGTGAGGTTTCTGTAGTGTAGTGGTAATCACGTTCGCCTAACTCGGAAAGGTCCTCGGTTCGAAACTGAGCAGAAACAGCGACCAGCTTTTGACAGAAAGTATAAAATGTTTGCGACGCGAAGAGTATTAGCTCTCTTTTACATTATACGCTTTTTAACATGCCTGATTCGAAACATTTCCTTCTGTTCCTCGAAGACAGGTTTCCATAGTGTAGTGGTTATCACGTTCGCCTCACACCTTGAAAGGTCCCCAGTTGAAACTGGGTGGAAACAACTTGAGAACTTTTAGTATATATGCTGAAATGGCTCTCTCTGTCCAAGCTACAAAGGCCTTGATTTCAAGATAGTTGAAGGCAATAATACTAAGGATCTCAAGCCAGACTACCATGCTGAATAAGCTAGGTCCTGTTGTTTGTGGAATCTACAGACTGACACTCTGCTTGCAGGGCAGATTATGGGATGAAACTTTCTTCGAGAAAAAGCACACAAAAAACACAGGGAGGTTTCTGTAGTGTAGTGGATATCACATTCACTTTACACGTGAAAGGTCCTCAGTTCGAAACTGGGCAGAAACAAATTGAGGTTTTTTTTAACTAAACATGCCAAAATGGATCTCCAGCAAGCGTATGTCCAGACTACTAAGGCCTCACTTTCAAGCTAGTTGAAAACAATCATACTAAGGATCTCAAGCCAGTCTACCAAGCCTGAATGAGCTCTGTCCTGTTGTTTGTGGCATTTACACAGGCCTTCACTCTGCTTGCAGGGCAGATTACGGGAGGAACTTGTTTTGGATAAAGGCCACGAACCATAACGTGAGGTTTCTGTAGTGTAGTGGTTATCACTTTCGCTTAACACGTGAAAGGTCCTCGGTTCAAAACCGAGCAGAAACAGCGACCAGCTTTTGACAGAAATTATAAAATGTTTGCGACGCGAAGAGTATTAGCTCTCTTTTACATTATACGCTTTTTAACATATCTGATTCAAAAAATGTCCTTCTGTTCCTCGAAGACAGGTTTCCATAGTGTAGTGGTTATCACGTTAGCCTCCTGACGAAAGGTCCCCAGTTGAAACTGGGTGGAAACAACAGGAATTTTTACTATATATGCTGAAATGTCTCTCTCTGTCCAAGCTACAAAGGCCTTGATTTCAAGATAGTTGAAGGCAATAATACTAAGGATCTCAAGCCAGACTACCATGCTGAATGAGCTAGGTCCTGTTGTTTGTGGAATCTACAGACTGACACTCTGCTTGCAGGGCAGATTATGGGATGAAACTGTCTTGAAAAAGCACACAAAAAACACAGAGAGGTTTCTGTAGTGTAGTGGTTATCACATTAGCTTTACACGTGAAAGGTCCTCAGTTCGAAACTGGGCAGAAACAAATTGAGGTTTTTAACTAAACATGCCAAAGTGGATCTCCAGCAAGCGTATGTCCAGACTACTAAGGCCTCACTTTCAAGCTAGTTGAAAACAATCATACTAAGGATCTCAAGCCAGTCTACCAAGCCTGAATGAGCTCTGTCCTGTTGTTTGTGGCATTTACACAGGCCTTCACTCTGCTTGCAGGGCAGATTACGGGAGGAACTTGTTTTGGATAAAGGCCACGAACCATAACGTGAGGTTTCTGTAGTGTAGTGGTTATCACGTTCGCCTAACACAGCGACCAGCTTTTGACAGAAAGTATAAAATGTTTGCGACGCGAAGAGTATTAGCTCTCTTTTACATTATCGCTTTTAACATGCCTGATTGAAACATTTCCTTCTGTTCCTCAAAGACAGGTTTCCATAGTGTAGTGGTTATCACGTTAGCCTCACCTTGAAAGGTCCCCAGTTCGAAACTGGGTGGAAACAACTTCAGGAATTTTTACTATATATGCTGAAATGTCTCTCTCTGTCCAAGCTACAAAGGCCTTGATTTCAAGATAGTTGAAGGCAATAATACTAAGGATCTCAAGCCAGACTACCATGCTGAATAAGCTAGGTCCTGTTGTTTGCGGAATCTACAGACTGACACTCTGCTTGCAGGGCAGATTATGGGATGAAACTGTCTTCGAGAAAAAGCACACAAAAAACACAGGGAGGTTTCTGTAGTGTAGTGGATATCACATTCACTTTACACGTGAAAGGTCCTCAGTTCGAAACTGGGCAGAAACAAATTGAGGTTTTTTTTTAACTAAACATGCCAAAATGGATCTCCAGCAAGCGTATGTCCAGACTACTAAGGCCTCACTTTCAAGCTAGTTGAAAACAATCATACTAAGGATCTCAAGCCAGTCTACCAAGCCTGAATGAGCTCTGTCCTGTTGTTTGTGGCATTTACACAGGCCTTCACTCTGCTTGCAGGGCAGATTACGGGAGGAACTTGTTTTGGATAAAGGCCACAAACCATAACGTGAGGTTTCTGTAGTGTAGTGGTTATCACGTTCGCCTAACTCGGAAAGGTCCTCGGTTCGAAACTGAGCAGAAACAGCGACCAGCTTTTGACAGAAAGTATAAAATGTTTGCGACGCGAAGAGTATTAGCTCTCTTTTACATTATACGCTTTTTAACATGCCTGATTCGAAACATTTCCTTCTGTTCCTCGAAGACAGGTTTCCATAGTGTAGTGGTTATCACGTTCGCCTCACACGCGAAAGGTCCCCAGTTCGAAACTGGGTGGAAACAACTTGAGGAATTTTTACTATATATGCTGAAATGTCTCTCTCTGTCCAAGCTACAAAGGCCTTGATTTCAAGATAGTTGAAGGCAATAATACTAAGGATCTCAAGCCAGACTACCATGCTGAATAAGCTAGGTCCTGTTGTTTGCGGAATCTACAGACTGACACTCTGCTTGCAGGGCAGATTATGGGATGAAACTGTCTTCGAGAAAAAGCACACAAAAAACACAGGGAGGTTTCTGTAGTGTAGTGGATATCACATTCACTTTACAGACGTGAAAGGTCCTCAGTTCGAAACTGGGCAGAAACAAATTGAGGTTTTTTTTTAACTAAACATGCCAAAATGGATCTCCAGCAAGCGTATGTCCAGACTACTAAGGCCTCACTTTCAAGCTAGTTGAAAACAATCATACTAAGGATCTCAAGCCAGTCTACCAAGCCTGAATGAGCTCTGTCCTGTTGTTTGTGGCATTTACACAGGCCTTCACTCTGCTTGCAGGGCAGATTACGGGAGGAACTTGTTTTGGATAAAGGCCACGAACCATAATGTGAGGTTTCTGTAGTGTAGTGGTAATCACGTTAGCCTAACACGGAAAGGTCCTCGGTTGAAACTGAGCAGAAACAGCGACCAGCTTTTGACAGAAAGTATCAAATGTTTGCGACGCGAAGAGTATTAGCTCTCTTTTACATTATACGCTTTTAACATGCCTGATTGAAACATTTCCTTCTGTTCCTCGAAGACAGGTTTCCATAGTGTAGTGGTTATCACGTTAGCCTCACCTGAAAGGTCCCCAGTTCGAAACTGGGTGGAAACAACTTGAGGAACTTTTAGTATATATGCTGAAATGGCTCTCTCTGTCAAGCTACAAAGGCCTTGATTTCAAGATAGTTGAAGGCAATAATACTAAGGATCTCAAGCCAGACTACCATGCTGAATGAGCTAGGTCCTGTTGTTTGTGGAATCTACAGACTGACACTCTGCTTGCAGGGCAGATTATGGGATGAAACTTGTCTTGAGAAAAAGCACACAAAAACACAGGAGGTTTCTGTAGTGTAGTGGATATCACATTCACTTTACCGTGAAAGGTCCTCAGTTCGAAACTGGGCAGAAACAAATTGAGGTTTTTAACTAAACATGCCAAAATGGATCTCCAGCAGCGTATGTCAGACTACTAAGGCCTCACTTTCAAGCTAGTTGAAAACAATCATACTAAGGATCTCAAGCCAGTCTACCAAGCCTGAATGAGCTCTGTCCTGTTGTTTGTGGCATTTACACAGGCCTTCACTCTGCTTGCAGGGCAGATTACGGAGGAACTTGTTTTGGATAAAGGCCACGAACCATAACGTTAGGTTTCTGTAGTGTAGTGGTTATCACTTTCTTAACACGTGAAAGGTCCTCGGTTAAAAACCGAGCAGAAACAGCGACCAGCTTTTGACAGAAAGTATAAAATGTTTGCGACGCGAAGAGTATTAGCTCTCTTTTACATTATACGCTTTTTAACATATCTGATTCAAAAAATGTCCTTCTGTTCCTCGAAGACAGGTTTCCATAGTGTAGTGGTTATCACGTTAGCCTCACCTGAAAGGTCCCCAGTTCGAAACTGGGTGGAAACAACTTGAAGAATTTTTACTATAAATGCTGAAATGTCTCTCTCTGTCCAAGCTACAAAGGCCTTGATTTCAAGATAGTTGAAGGCAATAATACTAAGGATCTCAAGCCAGACTACCATGCTGAATGAGCTAGGTCCTGTTGTTTGTGGAATCTACAGACTGACACTCTGCTTGCAGGGCAGATTATGGGATGAAACTGTCTTGAGAAAAAGCACACAAAAACACAGAGAGGTTTCTGTAGTGTAGTGGTTATCACATTCGCTTTACACGAAAGGTCCTCAGTTGAAACTGAGCAGAAACAAATTGAGGGTTTTTTTTAACTAAACATGCCAAAATGGATCTCCAGCAAGCGTATGTCCAGACTACTAAGGCCTCACTTTCAAGCTAGTTGAAAACAATCATACTAAGGATCTCAAGCCAGTCTACCAAGCCTGAATGAGCTCTGTCCTGTTGTTTGTGTCATTTACACAGGCCTTCACTCTGCTTGCAGGGCAGATTACGGGAGGAACTTGTTTTGGATAAAGGCCACGAACCGTAATGTGAGGTTTCTGTAGTGTAGTGGTAATCACGTTCGCCTAACACG
Source organism: Gobiocypris rarus (assembly GCA_023029165.1). NCBI lineage: Eukaryota > Metazoa > Chordata > Actinopteri > Cypriniformes > Gobionidae > Gobiocypris > Gobiocypris rarus. The sequence goes on from CM040925.1 coordinate 5,546,325, forward strand.
CGAAAGGTCCTCGGTTCGAAACCGAGCAGAAACAGCGACCAGCTTTTGACAGAAAGTATAAAATGTTTGCGAAATGAAGAGTATTAGCTCTCTTTTACATTATACGCTTTTTAACATGCCTGATTCGAAACATTTCCTTCTGTTCCTCAAAGACAGGTTTCCATAGTGTAGTGGTTATCACGTTCGCCTCACACGCGAAAGGTCCCCAGTTCGAAACTGGGCAGAAACAAATTGAGGGTTTTTTTTAACTAAACATGCCAAAATGGATCTCCAGCAAGCGTATGTCCAGACTACTAAGGCCTCACTTTCAAGCTAGTTGAAAACAATCATACTAAGGATCTCAAGCCAGTCTACCAAGCCTGAATGAGCTCTGTCCTGTTGTTTGTGGCATTTACACAGGCCTTCACTCTGCTTGCAGGGCAGATTACGGGAGGAACTTGTTTTGGATAAAGGCCACAAACCATAACGTGAGGTTTCTGTAGTGTAGTGGTTATCACGTTCGCCTAACTCGGAAAGGTCCTCGGTTCGAAACTGAGCAGAAACAGCGACCAGCTTTTGACAGAAAGTATAAAATGTTTGCGAAATGAAGAGTATTAGCTCTCTTTTACATTATACGCTTTTTAACATGCCTGATTCGAAACATTTCCTTCTGTTCCTCAAAGACAGGTTTCCATAGTGTAGTGGTTATCACGTTCGCCTCACACGCGAAAGGTCCCCAGTTCGAAACTGGGCAGAAACAAATTGAGGGTTTTTTTTAACTAAACATGCCAAAATGGATCTCCAGCAAGCGTATGTCCAGACTACTAAGGCCTCACTTTCAAGCTAGTTTAAAACAATCATACTAAGGATCTCAAACCAGTCTACCAAGCCTGAATGAGCTCTGTCCTGTTGTTTGTGGCATTTACACAGGCCTTCACTCTGCTTGCAGGGCAGATTACGGGAGGAACTTGTTTTGGATAAAGGCCACAAACCATAACGTGAGGTTTCTGTAGTGTAGTGGTTATCACGTTCGCCTAACACGCGAAAGGTCCTCGGTTCGAAACCGAGCAGAAACAGCGACCAGCTTTTGACAGAAAGTATAAAATGTTTGCAACGCGAAGAGTATTAGCTCTCTTTTACATTATACGCTTTTTAACATGCCTGATTGAAACATTTCCTTCTGTTCCTCGAAGACAGGTTTTCCATAGTGTAGTGGTTATCACGTTAGCCTCACCTGTGAAAGGTCCCCAGTTCGAAACTGGGTGGAAACAACTTGAGGAACTTTTACTATATATGCTGAAATGGCTCTCTCTGTCCAAGCTACAAAGGCCTTGATTTCAAGATAGTTGAAGGCAATAATACTAAGGATCTCAAGCCAGACTACCATGCTGAATGAGCTAGGTCCTGTTGTTTGTGGAATCTACAGACTGACACTCTGCTTGCAGGGCAGATTATGGGATGAAACTGTCTTGAGAAAAAGCACACAAAAAAACACAGGGAGGTTTCTGTAGTGTAGGGGTTATCACATTAGCTTTACGCGAAAGGTCCTCAGTTCGAAACTGGGCAGAAACAAATTGAGGTTTTTAACTAAACATGCCAAAATGGATCTCCAGCAAGCGTATGTCAGACTACTAAGGCCTCACTTTCAAGCTAGTTGAAAACAATCATACTAAGGATCTCAAGCCAGTCTACCAAGCCTGAATGAGCTCTGTCCTGTTGTTTGTGGCATTTACACAGGCCTTCACTCTGCTTGCAGGGCAGATTACGGGAGGAACTTGTTTTGGATAAAGGCCACAAGCCGTAACGTGAGGTTTCTGTAGTGTAGTGGTTATCACGTTCGCTAACATGAAAGGTCCTCGGTTGAAACCGAGCAGAAACAGCGACAAGCTTTTGACAGAAAGTATAAAATGTTTGCGACGCGAAGAGTATTAGCTCTCTTTTACATTATACGCTTTTTAACATGCCTGATTCTAAACATTTCCTTCTGTTCCTCGAAGACAGGTTTCCATAGTGTAGTGGTTATCACATTAGCCTCACCTGCGAAAGGTCCCCAGTTGAAACTGGGTGAAACAACTTGAGGAATATTTACTATATATGCTGAAATGGCTCTCAAGTAAACGGATGTCCAAGCTACAAAGGCCTTAATTTCAAGATAGTTGAAGGCAATAATACTAAGGATCTCAAGCCAGACTACCATGCTGAATAAGCTAGGTCCTGTTGTTTGTGGAATCTACAGACTGACACTCTGCTTGCAGGGCAGATTATGGGATGAAACTGTCTTGAGAAAAAGCACACAAAAAACACAGGAGGTTTCTCTAGTGTAGTGGTTATCACATTCGCTTTACATGTGAAAGGTCCTCAGTTGAAACTGGGCAGAAACAAATTGAGGGTTTTTTTTAACTAAACATGCCAAAATGGATCTCCAGCAAGCGTATGTCCAGACTACTAAGGCCACACTTTCAAGCTAGTTGAAAACAATCATACTAAGGATCTCAAGCCAGTCTACCAAGCCTGAATGAGCTCTGTCCTGTTGTTTGTGGCATTTACACAGGCCTTCACTCTGCTTGCAGGGCAGATTCTACGGGAGGAACTTGTTTTGGATAAAGGCCACGAACCATAACGTTAGGTTTCTGTAGTGTAGTGGTTATCACTTTCGCTTAACACGTGAAAGGTCCTCGGTTAAAAACCGAGCAGAAACAGCGACCAGCTTTTGACAGAAAGTATAAAATGTTTGCGACGCGAAGAGTATTAGCTCTCTTTTACATTATACGCTTTTTAACATGCCTGATTCGAAACATTTCCTTCTGTTCCTCGAAGACAGGTTTCCATAGTGTAGTGGTTATCACGTTACGCCTCACGCTTGAAAGGTCCCCAGTTGAAACTGGGTGGAAACAACTTGAAGAATTTTTACTATAAATGCTGAAATGTCTCTCTCTGTCCAAGCTACAAAGGCCTTGATTTCAAGATAGTTGAAGGCAATAATACTAAGGATCTCAAGCCAGACTACCATGCTGAATGAGCTAGGTCCTGTTGTTTGTGGAATCTACAGACTGACACTCTGCTTGCAGGGCAGATTATGGGATGAAACTGTCTTGAGAAAAAGCACACAATAAACACAGAGAGGTTTCTGTAGTGTAGTGGTTATCACATTAGCTTTACGTGAAAGGTCCTCAGTTGAAACTGGGCAGAAACAAATTGAGGTTTTTAACTAAACATGCCAAAATGGATCTCCAGCAAGCGTATGTCCAGACTACTAAGGCCTCACTTTCAAGCTAGTTGAAAACAATCATACTAAGGATCTCAAGCCAGTCTACCAAGCCTGAATGAGCTCTGTCCTGTTGTTTGTGGCATTTACACAGGCCTTCACTCTGCTTGCAGGGCAGATTACGGAGGAACTTGTTTTGGATAAAGGCCACAAACCATAACGTTAGGTTTCTGTAGTGTAGTGGTTATCACTTTAGCTAACACGTGAAAGGTCCTCGGTTAAAACCGAGCAGAAACAGCGACCAGCTTTTGACAGAAATTATAAAATGTTTGTGACGCGAAGAGTATTAGCTCTCTTTTACATTATACGCTTTTTAACATGCCTGATTCAAAAAAATTCCTTCTGTTCCTAGAAGACAGGTTTCCATAGTGTAGTGGTTATCACGTTCGCCTCACACGCGAAAGGTCCCCAGTTGAACTGGGTGGAAACAACTTGAAGAATTTTTACTATAATGCTGAAATGTCTCTCTCTGTCCAAGCTACAAAGGCCTTGATTTCAAGATAGTTGAAGGCAATAATACTAAGGATCTCAAGCCAGACTACCATGCTGAATGAGCTAGGTCCTGTTGTTTGTGGAATCTACAGACTGACACTCTGCTTGCAAGGCAGATTATGGGATGAAACTGTCTTCGAGAAAAAGCACACAAAAAACACAGGAGGTTTCTGTAGTGTAGTGGTTATCACATTCGCTTTACACGTGAAAGGTCCTCAGTTTCGAAACTGGGCAGAAACAAATTGAGTTTTTTTTTTAACTAAACATGCCAAAGTGGATCTCCAGCAAGCGTATGTCCAGACTACTAAGGCCTCACTTTCAAGCTAGTTGAAAACAATCATACTAAGGATCTCAAGCCAGTCTACCAAGCCTGAATGAGCTCTGTCCTGTTGTTTGTGGCATTTACACAGGCCTTCACTCTGCTTGCAGGGCAGATTACGGGAGGAACTTGTTTTGGATAAAGGCCACAAACCATAACGTGAGGTTTCTGTAGTGTAGTGGTTATCACGTTAGCCTAACCGGAAAGGTCCTCGGTTGAAACTGAGCAGAAACAGCGACCAGCTTTTGACAGAAAGTATAAAATGTTTGCGGCCAAGAGTATTAGCTCTCTTTTACATTATACTTTTTAACATGCCTGATTCGAAACATTTCCTTCTGTTCCTTGAAGACAGGTTTCCATAGTGTAGTGGTTATCACGTTCGCCTCCTCACGAAAGGTCCCCAGTTCGAAACTGGGTGGAAACAACTTGAGGAACTTTTACTATATATGCTGAAATGGCTCTCTCTGTCCAAGCTACAAAGGCCTTGATTTCAAGATAGTTGAAGGCAATAATACTAAGGATCTCAAGCCAGACTACCATGCTGAATAAGCTAGGTCCTGTTGTTTTGGAATCTACAGACTGACACTCTGCTTGCAGGGCAGATTATGGGATGAAACTGTCTTGAGAAAAAGCACACAAAAAACACAGGAGGTTTCTGTAGTGTAGTGGATATCACATTCACTTTACACGTGAAAGGTCCTCAGTTGAAACTGGGCAGAAACAAATTGAGGTCTTTTTAACTAAACATGCCAAAATGGATCTCCAGCAAGCGTATGTCCAGACTACTAAGGCCTCACTTTCAAGCTAGTTGAAAACAATCATACTAAGGATCTCAAGCCAGTCTACCAAGCCTGAATGAGCTCTGTCCTGTTGTTTGTGGCATTTACACAGGCCTTCACTCTGCTTGCAGGGCAGATTACGGGAGGAACTTGTTTTGGATAAAGGCCACGAACCATAACGTTAGGTTTCTGTAGTGTAGTGGTTATCACTTTCGCTTAACACGTGAAAGGTCCTCGGTTAAAAACCGAGCAGAAACAGCGACCAGCTTTTGACAGAAATTATAAAATGTTTGTGACGCGAAGAGTATTAGCTCTCTTTTACATTATACGCTTTTTAACATGCCTGATTCAAAAAATTTCCTTCTGTTCCTCGAAGACAGGTTTCCATAGTGTAGTGGTTATCACGTTCGCCTCACACGCGAAAGGTCCCCAGTTCGAAACTGGGTGGAAACAACTTGAAGAATTTTTACTATAAATGCTGAAATGTCTCTCTCTGTCCAAGCTACAAAGGCCTTGATTTCAAGATAGTTGAAGGCAATAATACTAAGGATCTCAAGCCAGACTACCATGCTGAATGAGCTAGGTCCTGTTGTTTGTGGAATCTACAGACTGACACTCTGCTTGCAAGGGCAGATTATGGGATGAAACTGTCTTCGAGAAAAAGCACACAAAAAAAACACAGGGAGGTTTCTGTAGTGTAGTGGTTATCACATTCGCTTTACACGTGAAAGGTCCTCAGTTCGAAACTGGGCAGAAACAAATTGAGGTTTTTTTAACTAAACATGCCAAAAGTGGATCTCCAGCAAGCGTATGTCCAGACTACTAAGGCCTCACTTTCAAGCTAGTTGAAAACAATCATACTAAGGATCTCAAGCCAGTCTACCAAGCCTGAATGAGCTCTGTCCTGTTGTTTGTGGCATTTACACAGGCCTTCACTCTGCTTGCAGGGCAGATTACGGGAGGAACTTGTTTTGGATAAAGGCCACAAACCATAACGTGAGGTTTCTGTAGTGTAGTGGTTATCACGTTCGCCTAACTCGGAAAGGTCCTCGGTTCGAAACTGAGCAGAAACAGCGACCAGCTTTTGACAGAAAGTATAAAATGTTTGCGACGCGAAGAGTATTAGCTCTCTTTTACATTATACGCTTTTTAACATGCCTGATTCGAAACATTTCCTTCTGTTCCTCGAAGACAGGTTTCCATAGTGTAGTGGTTATCACGTTCGCCTCACACGCGAAAGGTCCCCAGTTGAAACTGGGTGGAAACAACAGGAACTTTTAGTATATATGCTGAAATGGCTCTCTCTGTCCAAGCTACAAAGGCCTTGATTTCAAGATAGTTGAAGGCAATAATACTAAGGATCTCAAGCCAGACTACCATGCTGAATAAGCTAGGTCCTGTTGTTTGGAATCTACAGACTGACACTCTGCTTGCAGGGCAGATTATGGGATGAAACTGTCTTCGAGAAAAAGCACACAAAAAACACAGGGAGGTTTCTGTAGTGTAGTGGTTATCACATTCGCTTTACGTGAAAGGTCCTCAGTTGAAACTGGGCAGAAACAAATTGAGGGTTTTTTTTAACTAAACATGCCAAAATGGATCTCCAGCAAGCGTATGTCCAGACTACTAAGGCCTCACTTTCAAGCTAGTTGAAAACAATCATACTAAGGATCTCAAGCCAGTCTACCAAGCCTGAATGAGCTCTGTCCTGTTGTTTGTGGCATTTACACAGGCCTTCACTCTGCTTGCAGGGCAGATTACGGGAGGAACTTGTTTTGGATAAAGGCCACGAACCATAACGTTAGGTTTCTGTAGTGTAGTGGTTATCACTTTCTCTTAACACGTGAAAGGTCCTCGGTTAAAAACCGAGCAGAAACAGCGACCAGCTTTTGACAGAAATTATAAAATGTTTGCGGCCAGCGAAAGAGTATTAGCTCTCTTTTACATTATACGCTTTTAACATGCCTGATTCAAAATTTCCTTCTGTTCCTCGAAGGCAGGTTTCCATAGTGTAGTGGTTATCACGTTCGCCTCACACGCGAAAGGTCCCCAGTTCAAAACTGGGTGGAAACAACTTGAAGAATTTTTACTATAAATGCTGAAATGTCTCTCTCTGTCCAAGCTACAAAGGCCTTGATTTCAAGATAGTTGAAGGCAATAATACTAAGGATCTCAAGCCAGACTACCATGCTGAATGAGCTAGGTCCTGTTGTTTGTGGAATCTACAGACTGACACTCTGCTTGCAGGGCAGATTATGGGATGAAACTGTCTTCGAGAAAAAGCACACAAAAAACACAGAGAGGTTTCTGTAGTGTAGTGGTTATCACATTCGCTTTACGTGAAAGGTCCTCAGTTGAAACTGGGCAGAAACAAATTGAGGGTTTTTTTTAACTAAACATGCCAAAATGGATCTCCAGCAAGCGTATGTCCAGACTACTAAGGCCTCACTTTCAAGCTAGTTGAAAACAATCATACTAAGGATCTCAAGCCAGTCTACCAAGCCTGAATGAGCTCTGTCCTGTTGTTTGTGGTCATTTACACAGGCCTTCACTCTGCTTGCAGGGCAGATTACGAGGAACTTGTTTTGGATAAAGGCCACGAACCGTAATGTGAGGTTTCTGTAGTGTAGTGGTAATCACGTTAAGCCTAACACGCGAAAGGTCCTCGGTTGAAACCGAGCAGAAACAGCGACCAGCTTTTGACAGAAAGTATAAAATGTTTGCGAAATGAAGAGTATTAGCTCTCTTTTACATTATACGCTTTTAACATGCCTGATTCGAAACATTTCCTTCTGTTCCTCAAAGACAGGTTTCCATAGTGTAGTGGATATCACGTTAGCCTCACCTGTGAAAGGTCCCCAGTTCGAAACTGGGTGGAAACAACTTGAGGAATTTTTACTATATATGCTGAAATGTCTCTCTCTGTCCAAGCTACAAAGGCCTTGATTTCAAGATAGTTGAAGGCAATAATACTAAGGATCTCAAGCCAGACTACCATGCTGAATGAGCTAGGTCCTGTTGTTTGTGGAATCTACAGACTGACACTCTGCTTGCAGGCAGATTATGGGATGAAACTGTCTTGAGAAAAAGCACACAAAAAACACAGGGAGGTTTCTGTAGTGTAGTGGTTATCACATTCGCTTTACACGTGAAAGGTCCTCAGTTCGAAACTGGGCAGAAACAAATTGAGGGTTTTTTTTAACTAAACATGCCAAAAGTGGATCTCCAGCAGCGTATGTCCAGACTACTAAGGCCTCACTTTCAAGCTAGTTGAAAACAATCATACTAAGGATCTCAAGCCAGTCTACCAAGCCTGAATGAGCTCTGTCCTGTTGTTTGTGGCATTTACACAGGCCTTCACTCTGCTTGCAGGGCAGATTACGGGAGGAACTTGTTTTGGATAAAGGCCACAAACCATAACGTGAGGTTTCTGTAGTGTAGTGGTTATCACGTTCGCCTAACACGCGAAAGGTCCTCGGTTGAAACTGAGCAGAAACAGCGACCAGCTTTTGACAGAAAGTATAAAATGTTTGCGGCCGAAGAGTATTAGCTCTCTTTTTACATTATACGCTTTTTAACATGCCTGATTCAAACATTTCCTTCTGTTCCTCGAAGACAGGTTTCCATAGTGTAGTGGTTATCACGTTGCCTCCTGCGAAAGGTCCCCAGTTGAAACTGGGTGGAAACAACTTGAGGAACTTTTAGTATATATGCTGAAATGGCTCTCTCTGTCAAGCTACAAAGGCCTTGATTTCAAGATAGTTGAAGGCAATAATACTAAGGATCTCAAGCCAGACTACCATGCTGAATAAGCTAGGTCCTGTTGTTTGTGGAATCTACAGACTGACACTCTGCTTGCAGGGCAGATTATGGGATGAAACTGTCTTGGAAAAAGCACACAAAAAACACAGGAGGTTTCTGTAGTGTAGTGGATATCACATTCACTTTACACGTGAAAGGTCCTCAGTTGAAACTGAGCAGAAACAAATTGAGGTTTTTAACTAAACATGCCAAAATGGATCTCCAGCAAGCGTATGTCCAGACTACTAAGGCCTCACTTTCAAGCTAGTTGAAAACAATCATACTAAGGATCTCAAGCCAGTCTACCAAGCCTGAATGAGCTCTGTCCTGTTGTTTGTGGCATTTACACAGGCCTTCACTCTGCTTGCAGGGCAGATTACGGAGGAACTTGTTTTGGATAAAGGCCACGAACCATAGCGTTAGGTTTCTGTAGTGTAGTGGTTATCACTTTAAACTTAACACGTGAAAGGTCCTCGGTTAAAAACCGAGCAGAAACAGCGACCAGCTTTTGACAGAAATTATAAAATGTTTGCGGCCAAGAGTATTAGCTCTCTTTTACATTATCGCTTTTAACATGCCTGATTCAAAAAATGTCCTTCTGTTCCTCGAAGACAGGTTTCCATAGTGTAGTGGTTATCACGTTAGCCTCACGTGAAAGGTCCTCAGTTGAAACTGGGTGGAAACAACTTGAAGAATTTTTACTATAAATGCTGAAATGTCTCTCTCTGTCCAAGCTACAAAGGCCTTGATTTCAAGATAGTTGAAGGCAATAATACTAAGGATCTCAAGCCAGACTACCATGCTGAATGAGCTAGGTCCTGTTGTTTGTGGAATCTACAGACTGACACTCTGCTTGCAGGGCAGATTATGGGATGAAACTGTCTTGAGAAAAAGCACACAAAAACACAGAGGTTTCTGTAGTGTAGTGGTTATCACATTCGCTTTACACGCGAAAGGTCCTCAGTTCGAAACTGGGCAGAAACAAATTGAGGGTTTTTTTTAACTAAACATGCCAAAATGGATCTCCAGCAAGCGTATGTCCAGACTACTAAGGCCTCACTTTCAAGCTAGTTGAAAACAATCATACTAAGGATCTCAAGCCAGTCTACCAAGTCTGAATGAGCTCTGTCCTGTTGTTTGTGGTCATTTACACAGGCCTTCACTCTGCTTGCAGGGCAGATTACGAGGAACTTGTTTTGGATAAAGGCCACGAACTGTAATGTGAGGTTTCTGTAGTGTAGTGGTAATCACGTTAGCCTAACACGCGAAAGGTCCTCGGTTCGAAACCGAGCAGAAACAGCGACCAGCTTTTGACAGAAAGTATAAAATGTTTGCGAAATGAAGAGTATTAGCTCTCTTTTACATTATACGCTTTTAACATGCCTGATTCGAAACATTTCCTTCTGTTCCTCAAAGACAGGTTTCCATAGTGTAGTGGATATCACGTTCGCCTCACACTGAAAGGTCCCCAGTTCGAAACTGGGTGGAAACAACTTGAGGAATTTTTACTATATATGCTGAAATGTCTCTCTCTGTCCAAGCTACAAAGGCCTTGATTTCAAGATAGTTGAAGGCAATAATACTAAGGATCTCAAGCCAGACTACCATGCTGAATGAGCTAGGTCCTGTTGTTTGTGGAATCTACAGATTGACACTCTGCTTGCAAGGCAGATTATGGGATGAAAATGTCTTCGAGAAAAAGCACACAAAAAACACAGGAGGTTTCTGTAGTGTAGTGGTTATCACATTGCTTTACACGTGAAAGGTCCTCAGTTGAAACTGGCCAGAAACAAATTGAGGTTTTTTTTTAACTAAACATGCCAAAGTGGATCTCCAGCAAGCGTATGTCCAGACTACTAAGGCCTCACTTTCAAGCTAGTTGAAAACAATCATACTAAGGATCTCAAGCCAGTCTACCAAGCCTGAATGAGCTCTGTCCTGTTGTTTGTGGCATTTACACAGGCCTTCACTCTGCTTGCAGGGCAGATTCTGGAGGAACTTGTTTTGGATAAAGGCCACGAACCATAACGTTAGGTTTCTGTAGTGTAGTGGTTATCACTTTAACACGTGAAAGGTCCTCGGTTAAAACCGAGCAGAAACAGCGACCAGCTTTTGACAGAAATTATAAAATGTTTGCGACGCGAAGAGTATTAGCTCTCTTTTACATTATACGCTTTTTAACATGCCTGATTCAAAAAATGTCCTTCTGTTCCTCGAAGACAGGTTTCCATAGTGTAGTGGTTATCACGTTAGCCTCACTGCGAAAGGTCCCCAGTTCAAACTGGGTGGAAACAACTTGAAGAATTTTTACTATAAATGCTGAAATGTCTCTCTCTGTCCAAGCTACAAAGGCCTTGATTTCAAGATAGTTGAAGGCAATAATACTAAGGATCTCAAGCCAGACTACCATGCTGAATGAGCTAGGTCCTGTTGTTTGTGGAATCTACAGACTGACACTCTGCTTGCAGGGCAGATTATGGGATGAAACTGTCTTCGAGAAAAAGCACACAAAAAACACAGAGAGGTTTCTGTAGTGTAGTGGTTATCACATTAGCTTTACACGCGAAAGGTCCTCAGTTCGAAACTGGGCAGAAACAAATTGAGGTTTTTAACTAAACATGCCAAAATGGATCTCCAGCAAGCGTATGTCCAGACTACTAAGGCCTCACTTTCAAGCTAGTTGAAAACAATCATACTAAGGATCTCAAGCCAGTCTACAAGCCTGAATGAGCTCTGTCCTGTTGTTTGTGTCATTTACACAGGCCTTCACTCTGCTTGCAGGGCAGATTACGGGAGGAACTTGTTTTGGATAAAGGCCACGAACTGTAATGTGAGGTTTCTGTAGTGTAGTGGTAATCACGTTCGCCTAACACGCGAAAGGTCCTCGGTTCGAAACCGAGCAGAAACAGCGACCAGCTTTTGACAGAAAGTATCAAATGTTTGCGAAATGAAGAGTATTAGCTCTCTTTTACATTATACGCTTTTTAACATGCCTGATTCGAAACATTTCCTTCTGTTCCTCAAAGACAGGTTTCCATAGTGTAGTGGATATCACGTTCGCCTCACACGCGAAAGGTCCCCAGTTCGAAACTGGGTGGAAACAACTTGAGGAATTTTTACTATATATGCTGAAATGTCTCTCTCTGTCCAAGCTACAAAGGCCTTGATTTCAAGATAGTTGAAGGCAATAATACTAAGGATCTCAAGCCAGACTACCATGCTGAATGAGCTAGGTCCTGTTGTTTGTGGAATCTACAGACTGACACTCTGCTTGCAGGGCAGATTATGGGATGAAACTGTCTTCGAGAAAAAGCACACAAAAACACAGGGAGGTTTCTGTAGTGTAGTGGTTATCACATTCGCTTTACACGTGAAAGGTCCTCAGTTCGAAACTGGGCAGAAACAAATTGAGTTTTTTTTTTAACTAAACATGCCAAAGTGGATCTCCAGCAAGCGTATGTCCAGACTACTAAGGCCTCACTTTCAAGCTAGTTGAAAACAATCATACTAAGGATCTCAAGCCAGTCTACCAAGCCTGAATGAGCTCTGTCCTGTTGTTTGTGGCATTTACACAGGCCTTCACTCTGCTTGCAGGGCAGATTACGGGAGGAACTTGTTTTGGATAAAGGCCACAAACCATAACGTGAGGTTTCTGTAGTGTAGTGGTTATCACGTTCGCCTAACTCGGAAAGGTCCTCGGTTCGAAACTGAGCAGAAACAGCGACCAGCTTTTGACAGAAAGTATAAAATGTTTGCGGCCAGAGTATTAGCTCTCTTTTACATTATACGCTTTTAACATGCCTGATTGAAACATTTCCTTCTGTTCCTCGAAGACAGGTTTCCATAGTGTAGTGGTTATCACGTTAGCCTCACACTGAAAGGTCCCCAGTTGAAACTGGGTGGAAACAACTTGAGGAACTTTTAGTATATATGCTGAAATGGCTCTCTCTGTCAAGCTACAAAGGCCTTGATTTCAAGATAGTTGAAGGCAATAATACTAAGGATCTCAAGCCAGACTACCATGCTGAATGAGCTAGGTCCTGTTGTTTTGGAATCTACAGACTGACACTCTGCTTGCAGGGCAGATTATGGGATGAAACTGTCTTGAGAAAAAGCACACAAAAAACACAGGAGGTTTCTGTAGTGTAGTGGATATCACATTCGCTTTACACGCGAAAGGTCCTCAGTTGAAACTGGGCAGAAACAAATTGAGGTTTTTAACTAAACATGCCAAAATGGATCTCCAGCAGCGTATGTCCAGACTACTAAGGCCTCACTTTCAAGCTAGTTGAAAACAATCATACTAAGGATCTCAAGCCAGTCTACCAAGCCTGAATGAGCTCTGTCCTGTTGTTTGTGGTCATTTACACAGGCCTTCACTCTGCTTGCAGGGCAGATTACGGGAGGAACTTGTTTTGGATAAAGGCCACGAACCGTAATGTGAGGTTTCTGTAGTGTAGTGGTAATCACGTTAAGCTAACATGCGAAAGGTCCTCGGTTGAAACCGAGCAGAAACAGCGACCAGCTTTTGACAGAAAGTATAAAATGTTTGCGAAATGAAGAGTATTAGCTCTCTTTTACATTATCGCTTTTAACATGGCTGATTCAAACATTTCCTTCTGTTCCTCAAAGACAGGTTTCCATAGTGTAGTGGATATCACGTTAGCCTCCTGAAAGGTCCCCAGTTCGAAACTGGGTGGAAACAACGAGGAACTTTTACTATATATACTGAAATGTCTCTCTCTGTCCAAGCTACAAAGGCCTTGATTTCAAGATAGTTGAAGGCAATAATACTAAGGATCTCAAGCCAGTCTACCAAGCCTGAATGAGCTCTGTCCTGTTGTTTGTGGCATTTACACAGGCCTTCACTCTGCTTGCAGGGCAGATTACGGGAGGAACTTGTTTTGGATAAAGGCCACGAACCATAACGTTAGGTTTCTGTAGTGTAGTGGTTATCACTTTCGCCTAACACGCGAAAGGTCCTCGGTTCGAAACCGAGCAGAAACAGCGACCAGCTTTTGACAGAAAGTATAAAATGTTTGCGAAATGAAGAGTATTAGCTCTCTTTTACATTATCGCTTTTAACATGCCTGATTGAAACATTTCCTTCTGTTCCTCAAAGACAGGTTTCCATAGTGTAGTGGATATCACGTTCGCCTCACACGCGAAAGGTCCCCAGTTCGAAACTGGGTGGAAACAACTTGAGGAATTTTTACTATATATGCTGAAATGTCTCTCTCTGTCCAAGCTACAAAGGCCTTGATTTCAAGATAGTTGAAGGCAATAATACTAAGGATCTCAAGCCAGACTACCATGCTGAATGAGCTAGGTCCTGTTGTTTGTGGAATCTACAGACTGACACTCTGCTTGCAAGGCAGATTATGGGATGAAACTGTCTTGAGAAAAAGCACACAAAAGACACAGGAGGTTTCTGTAGTGTAGTGGTTATCACATTCGCTTTACACGTGAAAGGTCCTCAGTTCGAAACTGGGCAGAAACAAATTGAGGGTTTTTTTTAACTAAACATGCCAAAATGGATCTCCAGCAAGCGTATGTCCAGACTACTAAGGCCTCACTTTCAAGCTAGTTGAAAACAATCATACTAAGGATCTCAAGCCAGTCTACCAAGCCTGAATGAGCTCTGTCCTGTTGTTTGTGTCATTTACACAGGCCTTCACTCTGCTTGCAGGGCAGATTACGGGAGGAACTTGTTTTGGATAAAGGCCACGAACTGTAATGTGAGGTTTCTGTAGTGTAGTGGTAATCACGTCCGCTAACACGCGAAAGGTCCTCGGTTCGAAACCGAGCAGAAACAGCGACCAGCTTTTGACAGAAAGTATCAAATGTTTGCGAAATGAAGAGTATTAGCTCTCTTTTACATTATACGCTTTTTAACATGCCTGATTCGAAACATTTCCTTCTTTTCCTCAAAGACAGGTTTCCATAGTGTAGTGGATATCACGTTCGCCTCACCTGTGAAAAGGTCCCCAGTTCGAAACTGGGTGGAAACAACTTGAGGAATTTTTACTATATATGCTGAAATGTCTCTCTCTGTCCAAGCTACAAAGGCCTTGATTTCAAGATAGTTGAAGGCAATAATACTAAGGATCTCAAGCCAGACTACCATGCTGAATGAGCTAGGTCCTGTTGTTTGTGGAATCTACAGACTGACACTCTGCTTGCAAGGCAGATTATGGGATGAAACTGTCTTCGAGAAAAAGCACACAAAAAACACAGGGAGGTTTCTGTAGTGTAGTGGTTATCACATTCGCTTTACACGTGAAAGGTCCTCAGTTCGAAACTGGGCAGAAACAAATTGAGGTTTTTAACTAAACATGCCAAAGTGGATCTCCAGCAAGCGTATGTCCAGACTACTAAGGCCTCACTTTCAAGCTAGTTGAAAACAATCATACTAAGGATCTCAAGCCAGTCTACCAAGCCTGAATGAGCTCTGTCCTGTTGTTTGTGGCATTTACACAGGCCTTCACTCTGCTTGCAGGGCAGATTACGGGAGGAACTTGTTTTGGATAAAGGCCACAAACCATAACGTGAGGTTTCTGTAGTGTAGTGGTTATCACGTTCGCCTAACTCGGAAAGGTCCTCGGTTCGAAACTGAGCAGAAACAGCGACCAGCTTTTGACAGAAAGTATAAAATGTTTGCGACGCGAAGAGTATTAGCTCTCTTTTACATTATACGCTTTTTAACATGCCTGATTCAAAAAATTTCCTTCTGTTCCTCGAAGACAGGTTTCCATAGTGTAGTGGTTATCACGTTAGCCTCCTGCGAAAGGTCCCCAGTTCGAAACTGGGTGGAAACAACGAGGAACTTTTAGTATATATGCTGAAATGGCTCTCTCTGTCCAAGCTACAAAGGCCTTGATTTCAAGATAGTTGAAGGCAATAATACTAAGGATCTCAAGCCAGACTACCATGCTGAATAAGCTAGGTCCTGTTGTTTGTGGAATCTACAGACTGACACTCTGCTTGCAGGGCAGATTATGGGATGAAACTGTCTTCGAGAAAAAGCACACAAAAAACACAGGGAGGTTTCTGTAGTGTAGTGGATATCACATTCACTTTACACGTGAAAGGTCCTCAGTTTGAAACTGGGCAGAAACAAATTGAGGTTTTTAACTAAACATGCCAAAATGGATCTCCAGCAAGCGTATGTCCAGACTACTAAGGCCTCACTTTCAAGCTAGTTGAAAACAATCATACTAAGGATCTCAAGCCAGTCTACCAAGCCTGAATGAGCTCTGTCCTGTTGTTTGTGGCATTTACACAGGCCTTCACTCTGCTTGCAGGGCAGATTTACGGAGGAACTTGTTTTGGATAAAGGCCACGAACCATAACGTTAGGTTTCTGTAGTGTAGTGGTTATCACTTTCGCTTAACACGTGAAAGGTCCTCGGTTAAAAACCGAGCAGAAACAGCGACCAGCTTTTGACAGAAATTATAAAATGTTTGCGACGCGAAGAGTATTAGCTCTCTTTTACATTATACGCTTTTTAACATGCCTGATTCAAAAAATGTCCTTCTGTTCCTCGAAGACAGGTTTCCATAGTGTAGTGGTTATCACGTTCGCCTCACACGCGAAAGGTCCCCAGTTCGAAACTGGGTGGAAACAACTTGAAGAATTTTTACTATAAATGCTGAAATGTCTCTCTCTGTCCAAGCTACAAAGTCCTTGATTTCAAGATAGTTGAAGGCAATAATACTAAGGATCTCAAGCCAGACTACCATGCTGAATGAGCTAGGTCCTGTTGTTTGTGGAATCTACAGACTGACACTCTGCTTGCAGGGCAGATTATGGGATGAAACTGTCTTTGAGAAAAAGCACACAAAAAACACAGAGAGGTTTCTGTAGTGTAGTGGTTATCACATTCGCTTTACACGCGAAAGGTCCTCAGTTCGAAACTGGGCAGAAACAAATTGAGGGTTTTTTTTAACTAAACATGCCAAAATGGATCTCCAGCAAGCGTATGTCCAGACTACTAAGGCCTCACTTTCAAGCTAGTTGAAAACAATCATACTAAGGATCTCAAGCCAGTCTACCAAGCCTGAATGAGCTCTGTCCTGTTGTTTGTGTCATTTACACAGGCCTTCACTCTGCTTGCAGGGCAGATTACGGGAGGAACTTGTTTTGGATAAAGGCCACGAACCGTAATGTGAGGTTTCTGTAGTGTAGTGGTAATCACGTTAAGCCTAACACGCGAAAGGTCCTCGGTTCGAAACCGAGCAGAAACAGCGACCAGCTTTTGACAGAAAGTATAAAATGTTTGCGAAATGAAGAGTATTAGCTCTCTTTTACGTTATACGCTTTTTAACATGGCTGATTCGAAACATTTCCTTCTGTTCCTCAAAGACAGGTTTCCATAGTGTAGTGGATATCACGTTCGCCTCACACGCGAAAGGTCCCCAGTTCGAAACTGGGTGGAAACAACTTGAGGAACTTTTACTATATATACTGAAATGTCTCTCTCTGTCCAAGCTACAAAGGCCTTGATTTCAAGATAGTTGAAGGCAATAATACTAAGGATCTCAAGCCAGACTACCATGCTGAATGAGCTAGGTCCTGTTGTTTGTGGAATCTACAGACTGACACTCTGCTTGCAAGGCAGATTATGGGATGAAACTGTCTTGAAAAAGCACACAAAAACACAGGAGGTTTCTGTAGTGTAGTGGTTATCACATTCGCTTTACACGTGAAAGGTCCTCAGTTCGAAACTGGGCAGAAACAAATTGAGGTTTTTAACTTAACATGCCAAAGTGGATCTCCAGCAAGCGTATGTCCAGACTACTAAGGCCTCACTTTCAAGCTAGTTGAAAACAATCATACTAAGGATCTCAAGCCAGTCTACCAAGCCTGAATGAGCTCTGTCCTGTTGTTTGTGGCATTTACACAGGCCTTCACTCTGCTTGCAGGGCAGATTACGGGAGGAACTTGTTTTGGATAAAGGCCACAAACCATAACGTGAGGTTTCTGTAGTGTAGTGGTTATCACGTTACTTCTAACTCGGAAAGGTCCTCGGTTCGAAACTGAGCAGAAACAGCGACCAGCTTTTGACAGAAAGTATAAAATGTTTGCGACGCGAAGAGTATTAGCTCTCTTTTACATTATACGCTTTTTAACATGCCTGATTCGAAACATTTCCTTCTGTTCCTCAAAGACAGGTTTCCATAGTGTAGTGGTTATCACGTTCGCCTCACACGCGAAAGGTCCCCAGTTCGAAACTGGGTGGAAACAACTTGAGGAATTTTACTATATATGCTGAAATGTCTCTCTCTGTCCAAGCTACAAAGGCCTTGATTTCAAGATAGTTGAAGGCAATAATACTAAGGATCTCAAGCCAGACTACCATACTGAATGAGCTAGGTCCTGTTGTTTGTGGAATCTACAGACTGACACTCTGCTTGCAAGGCAGATTATGGGATGAAACTGTCTTGAAAAAGCACACAAAAACACAGGAGGTTTCTGTAGTGTAGTGGTTATCACATTCGCTTTACACGTGAAAGGTCCTCAGTTGAAACTGGGCAGAAACAAATTGAGGTTTTTAACTAAACATGCCAAAGTGGATCTCCAGCAAGCGTATGTCCAGACTACTAAGGCCTCACTTTCAAGCTAGTTGAAAACAATCATAATAAGGATCTCAAGCCAGTCTACCAAGCCTGAATGAGCTCTGTCCTGTTGTTTGTGGCATTTACACAGGCCTTCACTCTGCTTGCAGGGCAGATTACGGGAGGAACTTGTTTTGGATAAAGGCCACAAACCATAACGTGAGGTTTCTGTAGTGTAGTGGTTATCACGTTCGCCTAACTCGGAAAGGTCCTCGGTTCGAAACTGAGCAGAAACAGCGACCAGCTTTTGACAGAAAGTATAAAATGTTTGCGACGCGAAGAGTATTAGCTCTCTTTTACATTATACGCTTTTTAACATGCCTGATTCGAAACATTTCCTTCTGTTCCTCGAAGACAGGTTTCCATAGTGTAGTGGTTATCACGTTCGCCTCACACGCGAAAGGTCCCCAGTTCGAAACTGGGTGGAAACAACTTGAGGAACTTTTAGTATATATGCTGAAATGGCTCTCTCTGTCCAAGCTACAAAGGCCTTGATTTCAAGATAGTTGAAGGCAATAATACTAAGGATCTCAAGCCAGACTACCATGCTGAATAAGCTAGGTCCTGTTGTTTGCGGAATCTACAGACTGACACTCTGCTTGCAGGGCAGATTATGGGATGAAACTGTCTTCGAGAAAAAGCACACAAAAAACACAGGGAGGTTTCTGTAGTGTAGTGGATATCACATTCACTTTACACGTGAAAGGTCCTCAGTTCGAAACTGGGCAGAAACAAATTGAGGTTTTTTTTTAACTAAACATGCCAAAATGGATCTCCAGCAAGCGTATGTCCAGACTACTAAGGCCTCACTTTCAAGCTAGTTGAAAACAATCATACTAAGGATCTCAAGCCAGTCTACCAAGCCTGAATGAGCTCTGTCCTGTTGTTTGTGGCATTTACACAGGCCTTCACTCTGCTTGCAGGGCAGATTACGGGAGGAACTTGTTTTGGATAAAGGCCACGAACCATAACGTTAGGTTTCTGTAGTGTAGTGGTTATCACTTTCGATTAACACGTGAAAGGTCCTCGGTTAAAAACCGAGCAGAAACAGCGACCAGCTTTTGACAGAAATTATAAAATGTTTGCGACGCGAAGAGTATTAGCTCTCTTTTACATTATACGCTTTTAACATGCCTGATTCAAAAAATGTCCTTCTGTTCCTCGAAGACAGGTTTCCATAGTGTAGTGGTTATCACGTTCGCCTCACACGCGAAAGGTCCCCAGTTCGAAACTGGGTGGAAACAACTTGAAGAATTTTTACTATAAATGCTGAAATGTCTCTCTCTGTCAAGCTACAAAGGCCTTGATTTCAAGATAGTTGAAGGCAATAATACTAAGGATCTCAAGCCAGACTACCATGCTGAATGAGCTAGGTCCTGTTGTTTGTGGAATCTACAGACTGACACTCTGCTTGCAGGGCAGATTATGGGATGAAACTGTCTTGAGAAAAAGCACACAAAAAACACAGAGGTTTCTGTAGTGTAGTGGTTATCACATTCCTTTACACGAAAGGTCCTCAGTTGAAACTGGGCAGAAACAAATTGAGGGTTTTTTTTAACTAAACATGCCAAAATGGATCTCCAGCAAGCGTATGTCCAGACTACTAAGGCCTCACTTTCAAGCTAGTTGAAAACAATCATACTAAGGATCTCAAGCCAGTCTACCAAGCCTGAATGAGCTCTGTCCTGTTGTTTGTGTCATTTACACAGGCCTTCACTCTGCTTGCAGGGCAGATTACGGGAGGAACTTGTTTTGGATAAAGGCCACGAACGTAATGTGAGGTTTCTGTAGTGTAGTGGTAATCACGTTAGCCTAACACGCGAAAGGTCCTCGGTTCGAAACCGAGCAGAAACAGCGACCAGCTTTTGACAGAAAGTATAAAATGTTTGCGAAATGAAGAGTATTAGCTCTCTTTTACATTATACGCTTTTTAACATGGCTGATTGAAACATTTCCTTCTGTTCCTCAAAGACAGGTTTCCATAGTGTAGTGGATATCACGTTCGCCTCATACGCGAAAGGTCCCCAGTTCGAAACTGGGTGGAAACAACTTGAGGAACTTTTACTATATATACTGAAATGTCTCTCTCTGTCCAAGCTACAAAGGCCTTGATTTCAAGATAGTTGAAGGCAATAATACTAAGGATCTCAAGCCAGACTACCATGCTGAATGAGCTAGGTCCTGTTGTTTGTGGAATCTACAGACTGACACTCTGCTTGCAAGGCAGATTATGGGATGAAACTGTCTTCGAGAAAAAGCACACAAAAAACACAGGGAGGTTTCTGTAGTGTAGTGGTTATCACATTCGCTTTACACGTGAAAGGTCCTCAGTTCGAAACTGGGCAGAAACAAATTGAGGTTTTTTTTTAACTAAACATGCCAAAGTGGATCTCCAGCAAGCGTATGTCCAGACTACTAAGGCCTCACTTTCAAGCTAGTTGAAAACAATCATACTAAGGATCTCAAGCCAGTCTACCAAGCCTGAATGAGCTCTGTCCTGTTGTTTGTGGCATTTACACAGGCCTTCACTCTGCTTGCAGGGCAGATTACGGGAGGAACTTGTTTTGGATAAAGGCCACGAACCATAACGTTAGGTTTCTGTAGTGTAGTGGTTATCACTTTCGCTTAACACGTGAAAGGTCCTCGGTTAAAAACCGAGCAGAAACAGCGACCAGCTTTTGACAGAAATTATAAAATGTTTGCGACGCGAAGAGTATTAGCTCTCTTTTACATTATACGCTTTTTAACATGCCTGATTCAAAAAATGTCCTTCTGTTCCTCGAAGACAGGTTTCCATAGTGTAGTGGTTATCACGTTCGCCTCACACGCGAAAGGTCCCCAGTTCGAAACTGGGTGGAAACAACTTGAAGAATTTTTACTATAAATGCTGAAATGTCTCTCTCTGTCCAAGCTACAAAGGCCTTGATTTCAAGATAGTTGAAGGCAATAATACTAAGGATCTCAAGCCAGACTACCATGCTGAATGAGCTAGGTCCTGTTGTTTGTGGAATCTACAGACTGACACTCTGCTTGCAGGGCAGATTATGGGATGAAACTGTCTTCGAGAAAAAGCACACAAAAAACACAGAGAGGTTTCTGTAGTGTAGTGGTTATCACATTCGCTTTACACGCGAAAGGTCCTCAGTTCGAAACTGGGCAGAAACAAATTGAGGGTTTTTTTTAACTAAACATGCCAAAATGGATCTCCAGCAAGCGTATGTCCAGACTACTAAGGCCTCACTTTCAAGCTAGTTGAAAACAATCATACTAAGGATCTCAAGCCAGTCTACCAAGCCTGAATGAGCTCTGTCCTGTTGTTTGTGTCATTTACACAGGCCTTCACTCTGCTTGCAGGGCAGATTACGGGAGGAACTTGTTTTGGATAAAGGCCACGAACTGTAATGTGAGGTTTCTGTAGTGTAGTGGTAATCACGTTCGCCTAACACGCGAAAGGTCCTCGGTTCGAAACCGAGCAGAAACAGCGACCAGCTTTTGACAGAAAGTATCAAATGTTTGCGAAATGAAGAGTATTAGCTCTCTTTTACATTATACGCTTTTAACATGCCTGATTCAAACATTTCCTTCTGTTCTTCAAAGACAGGTTTCCATAGTGTAGTGGATATCACGTTCGCCTCACACGCGAAAGGTCCCCAGTTCGAAACTGGGTGGAAACAACTTGAGGAATTTTTACTATATATGCTGAAATGTCTCTCTCTGTCCAAGCTACAAAGGCCTTGATTTCAAGATAGTTGAAGGCAATAATACTAAGGATCTCAAGCCAGACTACCATGCTGAATGAGCTAGGTCCTGTTGTTTGTGGAATCTACAGACTGACACTCTGCTTGCAAGGCAGATTATGGGATGAAACTGTCTTGAGAAAAAGCACACAAAAACACAGGAGGTTTCTGTAGTGTAGTGGTTATCACATTCGCTTTACACGAAAGGTCCTCAGTTGAAACTGGGCAGAAACAAATTGAGGGTTTTTAACTAAACATGCCAAAATGGATCTCCAGCAAGCGTATGTCCAGACTACTAAGGCCTCACTTTCAAGCTAGTTGAAAACAATCATACTAAGGATCTCAAGCCAGTCTACCAAGCCTGAATGAGCTCTGTCCTGTTGTTTGTGGCATTTACACAGGCCTTCACTCTGCTTGCAGGGCAGATTACGGGAGGAACTTGTTTTGGATAAAGGCCACAAACCGTAACGTGAGGTTTCTGTAGTGTAGTGGTTATCACGTTCGCCTAACACGCGAAAAGTCCTCGGTTCGAAACCGAGCAGAAACAGCGACCAGCTTTTGACAGAAAGTATAAAATGTTTGCGGCCTTGAAGAGTATTAGCTCTCTTTTACATTATACGCTTTTTAACATGCCTGATTCGAAACATTTCCTTCTGTTCCTCGAAGAAAGGTTTCCATAGTGTAGTGGTTATCACATCCGCCTCACACGCGAAAGGTCCCCAGTTCGAAACTGGGTGGAAACAACTTGAGGAATTTTTACTATATATGCTGAAATGGCTCTCAAGTAAACGGATGTCCAAGCTACAAAGGCCTTAATTTAGAGATAGTTGAAGGCAATAATACTAAGGATCTCAAGCCAGACTACCATGCTGAATAAGCTAGGTCCTGTTGTTTGTGGAATCTACAGACTGACACTCTGCTTGCAGGGCAGATTATGGGATGAAACTGTCTTGAAAAAGCACACAAAAAACACAGGGAGGTTTCTGTAGTGTAGTGGTTATCACATTCGCTTTACACGTGAAAGGTCCTCAGTTCGAAACTGGGCAGAAACAAATTGAGGGTTTTTTTTAACTAAACATGCCAAAATGGATCTCCAGCAAGCGTATGTCCAGACTACTAAGGCCTCACTTTCAAGCTAGTTGAAAACAATCATACTAAGGATCTCAAGCCAGTCTACCAAGCCTGAATGAGCTCTGTCCTGTTGTTTGTGGCATTTACACAGGCCTTCACTCTGCTTGCAGGGCAGATTACGGGAGGAACTTGTTTTAGATAAAGGCCACAAACCATAACGTGAGGTTTCTGTAGTGTAGTGGTTATCACGTTCGCCTAACTCGGAAAGGTCCTCGGTTCGAAACTGAGCAGAAACAGCGACCAGCTTTTGACAGAAAGTATAAAATGTTTGCGGCCGAAGAGTATTAGCTCTCTTTTACATTATACGCTTTTTAACATGCCTGATTGAAACATTTCCTTCTGTTCCTCGAAGACAGGTTTCCATAGTGTAGTGATTATCACGTTAAGCCTCACCTGGAAAGGTCCCCAGTTGAAACTGGGTGGAAACAACTTGAGGAACTTTTACTATATATGCTGAAATGGCTCTCTCTGTCCAAGCTACAAAGGCCTTGATTTCAAGATAGTTGAAGGCAATAATACTAAGGATCTCAAGCCAGACTACCATGCTGAATGAGCTAGGTCCTGTTGTTTTGGAATCTACAGACTGACACTCTGCTTGCAGGGCAGATTATGGGATGAAACTGTCTTCGAGAAAAAGCACACAAAAAATACAGGGAGGTTTCTGTAGTGTAGTGGTTATCACATTCACTTTACACGTGAAAGGTCCTCAGTTGAAACTGGGCAGAAACAAATTGAGGTTTTTAACTAAACATGCCAAAATGGATCTCCAGCAAGAGTATGTCCAGACTACTAAGGCCTCACTTTCAAGCTAGTTGAAAACAATCATACTAAGGATCTCAAGCCAGTCTACCAAACCTGAATTAGCTCTGTCCTGTTGTTTGTGGCATTTACACAGGCCTTCACTCTGCTTGCAGGGCAGATTACGGGAGGAACTTGTTTTGGATAAAGGCCACAAACCATAACGTGAGGTTTCTGTAGTGTAGTGGTTATCACGTTCGCCTAACTCGGAAAGGTCCTCGGTTCGAAACTGAGCAGAAACAGCGACCAGCTTTTGACAGAAAGTATAAAATGTTTGCGACGCGAAGAGTATTAGCTCTCTTTTACATTATACGCTTTTTAACATGCCTGATTCGAAACATTTCCTTCTGTTCCTCGAAAGGTTTCCATAGTGTAGTGGTTATCACATTCGCCTCACATGCGAAAGGTCCCCAGTTCGAAACTGGGTGGAAACAACTTGAGGAATTTTTACTATATATGCTGAAATGGCTCTCAAGTAAACGGATGTCCAAGCTACAAAGGCCTTAATTTCAAGATAGTTGAAGGCAATAATACTAAGGATCTCAAGCCAGACTACCATGCTGAATAAGCTAGGTCCTGTTGTTTGTGGAAACTACAGACTGACACTCTGCTTGCAGGGCAGATTATGGGATGAAACTGTCTTCGAGAAAAAGCACACAAAAAACGCAGGGAGGTTTCTGTAGTGTAGTGGTTATCACATTCGCTTTACATGTGAAAGGTCCTCAGTTCAAAACTGGGCAGAAACAAATTGAGGGTTTTTTTTAACTAAACATGCCAAAATGGATCTCCAGCAAGCGTATGTCCAGACTACTAAGGCCTCACTTTCAAGCTAGTTGAAAACAATCATACTAAGGATCTCAAGCCAGTCTACCAAGCCTGAATGAGCTCTGTCCTGTTGTTTGTGGCATTTACACAGGCCTTCACTCTGCTTGCAGGGCAGATTACAGGAGGAACTTGTTTTGGATAAAGGCCACGAACCATAACGTTAGGTTTCTGTAGTGTAGTGGTTATCACTTTCGCTTAACACGTGAAAGGTCCTCGGTTCGAAACCGAGTAGAAACAGCGACCAGCTTTTGACAGAAAGTATAAAATGTTTGCGACGCGAAGAGTATTAGCTCTCTTTTACATTATACGCTTTTTAACATGCCTGATTCAAAAAATTTCCTTCTGTTCCTCGAAGACAGGTTTCCATAGTGTAGTGGTTATCACGTTAAGCCTCACTGCGAAAGGTCCCCAGTTCGAAACTGGGTGGAAACAACTTGAGGAATTTTTACTATATATGCTGAAATGTCTCTCTCTGTCCAAGCTACAAAGGCCTTGATTTCAAGATAGTTGAAGGCAATAATACTAAGGATCTCAAGCCAGACTACCATGCTGAATGAGCTAGGTCCTGTTGTTTGTGGAATCTACAGACTGACACTCTGCTTGCAGGGCAGATTATGGGATGAAACTGTCTTCGAGAAAAAGCACACAAAAAACACAGAGAGGTTTCTGTAGTGTAGTGGTTATCACATTAGCTTTACGCGAAAGGTCCTCAGTTGAAACTGGGCAGAAACAAATTGAGGTTTTTAACTAAACATGCCAAAATGGATCTCCAGCAAGCGTATGTCCAGACTACTAAGGCCTCACTTTCAAGCTAGTTGAAAACAATCTCAAGCCAGTCTACCAAGCCTGAATGAGCTCTGTCCTGTTGTTTGTGGCATTTACACAGGCCTTCACTCTGCTTGCAGGGCAGATTACGGGAGGAACTTGTTTTGGATAAAGGGCACAAACCATAACGTGAGGTTTCTATAGTGTAGTGGTTATCACGTTCGCCTAACTTTCGGAAAGGTCCTCGGTTCGAAACTGAGCAGAAACAGCGACCAGCTTTTGACAGAAAGTATAAAATGTTTGCGACGCGAAGAGTATTAGCTCTCTTTTACATTATACGCTTTTTAACATGCCTGATTCGAAACATTTCCTTCTGTTCCTCGAAGACAGGTTTCCATAGTGTAGTGGTTGTCACGTTCGCCTCACATGCGAAAGGTCCCCAGTTCGAAACTGGGTGGAAACAACTTGAGGAACTTTTACTATATATGCTGAAATGGCTCTCTCTGTCCAAGCTACAAAGGCCTTGATTTCAAGATAGTTGAAGGCAATAATACTAAGGATCTCAAGCCAGACTACCATGCTGAATGAGCTAGGTCCTGTTGTTTGTGGAATCTACAGACTGACACTCTGCTTGCAGGGCAGATTATGGGATGAAACTGTCTTGAGAAAAAGCACACAAAAACACAGGAGGTTTCTGTAGTGTAGTGGTTATCACATTCGCTTTACACGTGAAAGGTCCTCAGTTCGAAACTGGCCAGAAACAAATTGAGGTTTTTTTTTAACTAAACATGCCAAAATGGATCTCCAGCAAGCGTATGTCCAGACTACTAAGGCCTCACTTTCAAGCTAGTTGAAAACAATCATACTAAGGATCTCAAGCCAGTCTACCAAGCCTGAATGAGCTCTGTCCTGTTGTTTGTGGCATTTACACAGGCCTTCACTCCGCTTGCAGGGCAGATTACGGGAGGAACTTGTTTTGGATAAGGGCCACAAACCATAACGTGAGGTTTCTGTAGTTTAGTGGTTATCACGTTCGCCTAACACGCGAAAGGTCCTCGGTTCGAAACCGAGCAGAAACAGCGACCAGCTTTTGACAGAAAGTATAAAATGTTTGCGGCAGCGAAGAGTATTAGCTCTCTTTTACATTATACGCTTTTTAACATGCCTGATTCGAAACATTTCCTTCTGTTCCTTGAAGACCGGTTTCCATAGTGTAGTGGTTATCACGTTAGCCTCTGCCGAAAGGTCCCCAGTTGAAACTGGGTGGAAACAACTTGAGGAACTTTTACTATATATGCTGAAATGGCTCTCTTTGTCCAAGCTACAAAGGCCTTGATTTCAAGATAGTTGAAGGCAATAATACTAAGGATCTCAAGCCAGACTACCATGCTGAATGAGCTAGGTCCTGTTGTTTGTGGAATCTACAGACTGACACTCTGCTTGCAGGACAGATTATGGGATGAAACTGTCTTCGAGAAAAAGCACACAAAAAGCACAGGGAGGTTTCTGTAGTGTAGTGGTTATCACATTCGCTTTACACGTGAAAGGTCCTCAGTTCGAAACTGGGCAGAAACAAATTGAGGGTTTTTTTAAACTAAACATGCCAAAATGGATCTCCAGCAAGCGTATGTCCAGACTACTAAGGCCTCACTTTCAAGCTAGTTGAAAACAATCATACTAAGGATCTCAAGCCAGTCTACCAAGCCTGAATGAGCTCTGTCCTGTTGTTTGTGGCATTTACACAGGCCTTCACTCTGCTTGCAGGGCAGATTACGGGAGGAACTTGTTTTGGATAAAGGCCACAAACCATAACGTGAGGTTTCTGTAGTGTAGTGGTTATCACGTTCGCCTAACTCGGAAAGGTCCTCGGTTCGAAACTGAGCAGAAACAGCGACCAGCTTTTGACAGAAAGTATAAAATGTTTGCGACGCGAAGAGTATTAGCTCTCTTTTACATTATACGCTTTTTAACATGCCTGATTCGAAACATTTCCTTCTGTTCCTCGAAGAAAGGTTTCCATAGTGTAGTGGTTATCACATTCGCCTCACACGCGAAAGGTCCCCAGTTCGAAACTGGGTGGAAACAACTTGAGGAATTTTTACTATATATGCTGAAATGGCTCTCAAGTAAACGGATGTCCAAGCTACAAAGGCCTTAATTTCAAGATAGTTGAAGGCAATAATACTAAGGATCTCAAGCCAGACTACCATGCTGAATGAGCTAGGTCCTGTTGTTTGTGGAATCTACAGACTGACACTCTGCTTGCAGGGCAGATTATGGGATGAAACTGTCTTCGAGAAAAAGCACACAAAAAACACAGGGAGGTTTCTGTAGTGTAGTGGTTATCACATTCGCTTTACATGTGAAAGGTCCTCAGTTCAAAACTGGGCAGAAACAAATTGAGGGTTTTTTTTAACTAAACATGCCAAAATGGATCTCCAGCAAGCGTATGTCCAGACTACTAAGGCCTCACTTTCAAGCTAGTTGAAAACAATCATACTAAGGATCTCAAGCCAGTCTACCAAACCTGAATTAGCTCTGTCCTGTTGTTTGTGGCATTTACACAGGCCTTCACTCTGCTTGCAGGGCAGATTACAGGAGGAACTTGTTTTGGATAAAGGCCACGAACCATAACGTTAGGTTTCTGTAGTGTAGTGGTTATCACTTTCGCTTAACACGTGAAAGGTCCTCGGTTCGAAACCGAGTAGAAACAGCGACCAGCTTTTGACAGAAAGTATAAAATGTTTGCGACGCCAAGAGTATTAGCTCTCTTTTACATTATACGCTTTTTAACATGCCTGATTCAAAAAATTTCCTTCTGTTCCTCGAAGACAGGTTTCCATAGTGTAGTGGTTATCACGTTCGCCTCACACGCGAAAGGTCCCCAGTTCGAAACTGGGTGGAAACAACTTGAGGAATTTTTACTATATATGCTGAAATGTCTCTCTCTGTCCAAGCTACAAAGGCCTTGATTTCAAGATAGTTGAAGGCAATAATACTAAGGATCTCAAGCCAGACTACCATGCTGAATGAGCTAGGTCCTGTTGTTTGTGGAATCTACAGACTGACACTCTGCTTGCAGGGCAGATTATGGGATGAAACTGTCTTCGAGAAAAAGCACACAAAAAACACAGAGAGGTTTCTGTAGTGTAGTGGTTATCACATTCGCTTTACACGCGAAAGGTCCTCAGTTCGAAACTGGGCAGAAACAAATTGAGGTTTTTAACTAAACATGCCAAAATGGATCTCCAGCAAGCGTATGTCCAGACTACTAAGGCCTCACTTTCAAGCTAGTTGAAAACAATCATACTAAGGATCTCAAGCCAGTCTACCAAGCCTGAATGAGCTCTGTCCTGTTGTTTGTGGCATTTACACAGGCCTTCACTCTGCTTGCAGGGCAGATTACGGGAGGAACTTGTTTTGGATAAAGGGCACAAACCATAACGTGAGGTTTCTATAGTGTAGTGGTTATCACGTTCGCCTAACTCGGAAAGGTCCTCGGTTCGAAACTGAGCAGAAACAGCGACCAGCTTTTGACAGAAAGTATAAAATGTTTGCGGCCGAAGAGTATTAGCTCTCTTTTACATTATACGCTTTTAACATGCCTGATTCGAAACATTTCCTTCTGTTCCTCGAAGACAGGTTTCCATAGTGTAGTGGTTGTCACGTTCGCCTCACATGCGAAAGGTCCCCAGTTCGAAACTGGGTGGAAACAACAGGAACTTTTACTATATATGCTGAAATGGCTCTCTCTGTCCAAGCTACAAAGGCCTTGATTTCAAGATAGTTGAAGGCAATAATACTAAGGATCTCAAGCCAGACTACCATGCTGAATGAGCTAGGTCCTGTTGTTTGTGGAATCTACAGACTGACACTCTGCTTGCAGGGCAGATTATGGGATGAAACTGTCTTGAGAAAAAGCACACAAAAAACACAGGAGGTTTCTGTAGTGTAGTGGTTATCACATTCGCTTTACACGTGAAAGGTCCTCAGTTGAAACTGGCCAGAAACAAATTGAGGTTTTTTTAACTAAACATGCCAAAATGGATCTCCAGCAGCGTATGTCCAGACTACTAAGGCCTCACTTTCAAGCTAGTTGAAAACAATCATACTAAGGATCTCAAGCCAGTCTACCAAGCCTGAATGAGCTCTGTCCTGTTGTTTGTGGCATTTACACAGGCCTTCACTCCGCTTGCAGGGCAGATTACGGGAGGAACTTGTTTTGGATAAGGGCCACAAACCATAACGTGAGGTTTCTGTAGTTTAGTGGTTATCACGTTAAGCCTAACACGCGAAAGGTCCTCGGTTCGAAACCGAGCAGAAACAGCGACCAGCTTTTGACAGAAAGTATAAAATGTTTGCGACGCGAAGAGTATTAGCTCTCTTTTACATTATACGCTTTTTAACATGCCTGATTCGAAACATTTCCTTCTGTTCCTTGAAGACCGGTTTCCATAGTGTAGTGGTTATCACGTTAGCCTCACCTGCGAAAGGTCCCCAGTTCGAAACTGGGTGGAAACAACTTGAGGAACTTTTACTATATATGCTGAAATGGCTCTCTTTGTCCAAGCTACAAAGGCCTTGATTTCAAGATAGTTGAAGGCAATAATACTAAGGATCTCAAGCCAGACTACCATGCTGAATGAGCTAGGTCCTGTTGTTTGTGGAATCTACAGACTGACACTCTGCTTGCAGGACAGATTATGGGATGAAACTGTCTTGAGAAAAAGCACACAAAAAAGCACAGGAGGTTTCTGTAGTGTAGTGGTTATCACATTCGCTTTACACGTGAAAAGTCCTCAGTTCGAAACTGGGCAGAAACAAATTGAGGGTTTTTTTAAACTAAACATGCCAAAATGGATCTCCAGCAAGCGTATGTCCAGACTACTAAGGCCTCACTTTCAAGCTAGTTGAAAACAATCATACTAAGGATCTCAAGCCAGTCTACCAAGCCTGAATGAGCTCTGTCCTGTTGTTTGTGGCATTTACACAGGCCTTCACTCTGCTTGCAGGGCAGATTACGGGAGGAACTTGTTTTGGATAAAGGCCACAAACCATAACGTGAGGTTTCTGTAGTGTAGTGGTTATCACGTTCGCCTAACTCGGAAAGGTCCTCGGTTCGAAACTGAGCAGAAACAGCGACCAGCTTTTGACAGAAAGTATAAAATGTTTGCGTATGAAGAGTATTAGCTCTCTTTTACATTATACGCTTTTTAACATGCCTGATTCGAAACATTTCCTTCTGTTCCTCAAAGACAGGTTTCCATAGTGTAGTGGTTGTCACATTCGCCTCACACGCGAAAGGTCCCCAGTTTGAAACTGGGTGGAAACAACTTGAGGAACTTTTACTATATATGCTGAAATGGCTCTCTCTGTCCAAGCTACAAAGGCCTTGATTTCAAGATAGTTGAAGGCAATAATACTAAGGATCTCAAGCCAGACTACCATGCTGAATGAGCTAGGTCCTGTTGTTTGTGGAATCTACAGACTGACACTCTGCTTGCAGGGCAGATTATGGGATGAAACTGTCTTCGAGAAAAAGCACACAAAAACACAGGGAGGTTTCTGTAGTGTAGTGGTTATCACATTCGCTTTACACGTGAAAGGTCCTCAGTTCGAAACTGGCCAGAAACAAATTGAGGTTTTTTTTTAACTAAACATGCCAAAATGGATCTCCAGCAAGCGTATGTCCAGACTACTAAGGCCTCACTTTCAAGCTAGTTGAAAACAATCATACTAAGGATCTCAAGCAGTCTACCAAGCCTGAATGAGCTCTGTCCTGTTGTTTGTGGCATTTACACAGGCCTTCACTCCGCTTGCAGGGCAGATTACGGGAGGAACTTGTTTTGGATAAGGGCCACAAACCATAACGTGAGGTTTCTGTAGTTTAGTGGTTATCACGTTCGCCTAACACGCGAAAGGTCCTCGGTTCGAAACCGAGCAGAAACAGCGACCAGCTTTTGACAGAAAGTATAAAATGTTTGCGACGCGAAGAGTATTAGCTCTCTTTTACATTATACGCTTTTTAACATGCCTGATTCGAAACATTTCCTTCTGTTCCTTGAAGACAGGTTTCCATAGTGTAGTGGTTATCACGTTCGCCTCACACGCGAAAGGTCCCCAGTTCGAAACTGGGTGGAAACAACTTGAGGAACTTTTACTATATATGCTGAAATGGCTCTCTTTGTCCAAGCTACAAAGGCCTTGATTTCAAGATAGTTGAAGGCAATAATACTAAGGATCTCAAGCCAGACTACCATGCTGAATGAGCTAGGTCCTGTTGTTTGTGGAATCTACAGACTGACACTCTGCTTGCAGGACAGATTATGGGATGAAACTGTCTTCGAGAAAAAGCACACAAAAAGCACAGGGAGGTTTCTGTAGTGTAGTGGTTATCACATTCGCTTTACACGTGAAAGGTCCTCAGTTTGAAACTGGGCAGAAACAAATTGAGGTTTTTTTAACTAAACATGCCAAAATGGATCTCCAGCAAGCGTATGTCCAGACTACTAAGGCCTCACTTTCAAGCTAGTTGAAAACAATCATACTAAGGATCTCAAGCCAGTCTACCAAGCCTGAATGAGCTCTGTCCTGTTGTTTGTGGCATTTACACAGGCCTTCACTCTGCTTGCAGGGCAGATTACAGGAGGAACTTGTTTTGGATAAAGGCCACAAACCATAACGTGAGGTTTCTGTAGTGTAGTGGTTATCACGTTCGCCTAACTCGGAAAGGTCCTCGGTTCGAAACTGAGCAGAAACAGCGACCAGCTTTTGACAGAAAGTATAAAATGTTTGCGCGAAGAGTATTAGCTCTCTTTTACATTATACGCTTTTTAACATGCCTGATTCGAAACATTTCCTTCTGTTCCTTGAAGACAGGTTTCCATAGTGTAGTGGTTATCACGTTCGCCTCACCTTGAAAGGTCCCCAGTTGAAACTGGGTGGAAACAACTTGAGGAACTTTTACTATATATGCTGAAATGGCTCTCTCTGTCCAAGCTACAAAGGCCTTGATTTCAAGATAGTTGAAGGCAATAATACTAAGGATCTCAAGCCAGACTACCATGCTGAATGAGCTAGGTCCTGTTGTTTGTGGAATCTACAGACTGACACTCTGCTTGCAGGGCAAATTATGGGATGAAACTGTCTTCGAGAAAAAGCACACAAAAAGCACAGGGAGGTTTCTGTAGTGTAGTGGTTATCACATTCGCTTTACACGTGAAAGGTCATCAGTTCGAAACTGGGCAGAAACAAATTGAGGTTTTTTTTTAACTAAACATGCCAAAATGGATCTCCAGCAAGCGTATGTCCAGACTACTAAGGCCTCACTTTCAAGCTAGTTGAAAACAATCATACTAAGGATCTCAAGCCAGTCTACCAAGCCTGAATGAGCTCTGTCCTGTTGTTTGTGGCATTTACACAGGCCTTCACTCCGCTTGCAGGGCAGATTACGGGAGGAACTTGTTTTGGATAAAGGCCACAAACCATAACGTGAGGTTTCTGTAGTGTAGTGGTTATCACGTTCGCCTAACTCGGAAAGGTCCTCGGTTCGAAACCGAGCAGAAACAGCGACCAGCTTTTGACAGAAAGTATAAAATGTTTGCGACGCGAAGAGTATTAGCTCTCTTTTACATTATACGCTTTTTAACATGCCTGATTCGAAACATTTCCTTCTGTTCCTTGAAGACAGGTTTCCATAGTGTAGTGGTTATCACGTTCGCCTCACACGCGAAAGGTCCCCAGTTCGAAACTGGGTGGAAAAAACTTGAGGAACTTTTACTATATATGCTGAAATGGCTCTCTTTGTCCAAGCTACAAAGGCCTTGATTTCAAGATAGTTGAAGGCAATAATACTGAGGATCTCAAGCCAGACTACCATGCTGAATGAGCTAGGTCCTGTTGTTTGTGGAATCTACAGACTGACACTCTGCTTGCAGGGCAAATTATGGGATGAAACTGTCTTCGAGAAAAAGCACACAAAAAGCACAGGGAGGTTTCTGTAGTGTAGTGGTTATCACATTCGCTTTACACGTGAAAGGTCCTCAGTTCGAAACTGGGCAGAAACAAATTGAGGTTTTTTTAACTAAACATGCCAAAATGGATCTCCAGCAAGCGTATGTCCAGACTACTAAGGCCTCACTTTCAAGCTAGTTGAAAACAATCATACTAAGGATCTCAAGCCAGTCTACCAAGCCTGAAAGAGCTCTGTCCTGTTGTTTGTGGCATTTACACAGGCCTTCACTCTGCTTGCAGGGCAGATTACGGGAGGAACTTGTTTTGGATAAAGGCCACAAACCATAACGTGAGGTTTCTGTAGTGTAGTGGTTATCACGTTCGCCTAACTCGGAAAGGTCCTCGGTTCGAAACTGAGCAGAAACAGCGACCAGCTTTTGACAGAAAGTATAAAATGTTTGCGGCCGAAGAGTATTAGCTCTCTTTACATTATACGCTTTTTAACATGCCTGATTCGAAACATTTCCTTCTGTTCCTCGAAGGCAGGTTTCCATAGTGTAGTGGTTATCACGTTTGCCTCACACGCGAAAGGTCCCCAGTTCGAAACTGGGTGGAAACAACAGGAACTTTTACTATATATGCTGAAATGGCTCTCTCTGTCCAAGCTACAAAGGCCTTGATTTCAAGATAGTTGAAGGCAATAATACTAAGGATCTCAAGCCAGACTACCATGCTGAATGAGCTAGGTCCTGTTGTTTGTGGAATCTACAGACTGACACTCTGCTTGCAGGGCAGATTATGGGATGAAACTGTCTTGAGAAAAAGCACACAAAAAACACAGGAGGTTTCTGTAGTGTAGTGGTTATCACATTCGCTTTACACGTGAAAGGTCCTCAGTTCGAAACTGGGCAGAAACAAATTGAGGTTTTTTTAACTAAACATGCCAAAATGGATCTCCAGCAAGCGTATGTCCAGACTACTAAGGCCTCACTTTCAAGCTAGTTGAAAACAATCATACTAAGGATCTCAAGCCAGTCTACCAAGCCTGAATGAGCTCTGTCCTGTTGTTTGTGGCATTTACACAGGCCTTCACTCTGCTTGCAGGGCAGATTACGGAGGAACTTGTTTTGGATAAAGGCCACAAACCATAACGTGAGGTTTCTGTAGTGTAGTGGTTATCACGTTCGCCTAACTCGGAAAGGTCCTCGGTTCGAAACTGAGCAGAAACAGCGACCAGCTTTTGACAGAAAGTATAAAATGTTTGCGACGCGAAGAGTATTAGCTCTCTTTTACATTATACGCTTTTAACATGCCTGATTCAAACATTTCCTTCTGTTCCTCGAAGGCAGGTTTCCATAGTGTAGTGGTTATCATGTTCGCCTCACACGCGAAAGGTCCCCAGTTCGAAACTGGGTGGAAACAACTTGAGGAACTTTTACTATATATGCTGAAATGGCTCTCTCTGTCCAAGCTACAAAGGCCTTGATTTCAAGATAGTTGAAGGCAATAATACTAAGGATCTCAAGCCAGACTACCATGCTGAATGAGCTAGGTCCTGTTGTTTGTGGAATCTACAGACTGACACTCTGCTTGCAGGGCAGATTATGGGATGAAACTGTCTTGAGAAAAAGCACACAAAAACACAGGAGGTTTCTGTAGTGTAGTGGTTATCACATTCGCTTTACACGCAAAAAGTCCTCAGTTCGAAACTGGGCAGAAACAAATTGAGGGTTTTTTTTAACTAAACATGCCAAAATGGATCTCCAGCAAGCGTATGTCCAGACTACTAAGGCCTCACTTTCAAGCTAGTTGAAAACAATCATACTAAGGATCTCAAGCCAGTCTACCAAGCCTGAATGAGCTCTGTCCTGTTGTTTGTGGGATTTACACAGGCCTTCACTCCGCTTGCAGGGCAGATTACGGGAGGAACTTGTTTTGGATAAGGGCCACAAACCATAACGTGAGGTTTCCATAGTGTAGTGGTTATCACGTTCGCCTCACACGCGAAAGGTCCCCAGTTCGAAACTGGGTGGAAACAACTTGAGGAACTTTTACTATATATGCTGATATGGCTCTCTTTGTCCAAGCTACAAAGGCCTTGATTTCAAGATAGTTGAAGGCAATAATACTAAGGATCTCAAGCCAGACTACCATGCTGAATGAGCTAGGTCCTGTTGTTTGTGGAATCTACAGACTGACACTCTGCTTGCAGGGCAAATTATGGGATGAAAAGCACAGGGAGGTTTCTGTAGTGTAGTGGTTATCACATTCGCTTTACACGTGAAAGGTCCTCAGTTCGAAACTGGGCAGAAACAAATTGAGGTTTTTTTTTAACTAAACATGCCAAAATGGATCTCCAGCAAGCGTATGTTCAGACTACTAAGGCCTCACTTTCAAGCTAGTTGAAAACAATCATACTAAGGATCTCAAGCCAGTCTACCAAGCCTGAAAGAGCTCTGTCCTGTTGTTTGTGGCATTTACACAGGCCTTCACTCTGCTTGCAGGGCAGATTACGGGAGGAACTTGTTTTGGATAAAGGCCACAAACCATAACGTGAGGTTTCTGTAGTGTAGTGGTTATCACGTTCGCCTAACTCGGAAAGGTCCTCGGTTCGAAACTGAGCAGAAACAGCGACCAGCTTTTGACAGAAAGTATAAAATGTTTGCGACGCGAAGAGTATTAGCTCTCTTTTACATTATACGCTTTTTAACATGCCTGATTCGAAACATTTCCTTCTGTTCCTCGAAGACAGGTTTCCATAGTGTAGTGGTTATCACGTTCGCCTCACACGCGAAAGGTCCCCAGTTCGAAACTGGGTGGAAACAACTTGAGGAACTTTTACTATATATGCTGAAATGGCTCTCTCTGTCCAAGCTACAAAGGCCTTGATTTCAAGATAGTTGAAGGCAATAATACTAAGGATCTCAAGCCAGACTACCATGCTGAATGAGCTAGGTCCTGTTGTTTGTGGAATCTACAGACTGACACTCTGCTTGCAGGGCAGATTATGGGATGAAACTGTCTTCGAGAAAAAGCACACAAAAAACACAGGGAGGTTTCTGTAGTGTAGTGGTTATCACATTCGCTTTACACGTGAAAGGTCCTCAGTTCGAAACTGGGCAGAAACAAATTGAGGTTTTTTTAACTAAACATGCCAAAATGGATCTCCAGCAAGCGTATGTCCAGACTACTAAGGCCTCACTTTCAAGCTAGTTGAAAACAATCATACTAAGGATCTCAAGCCAGTCTACCAAGCCTGAATGAGCTCTGTCCTGTTGTTTGTGGCATTTACACAGGCCTTCACTCTGCTTGCAGGGCAGATTACGGGAGGAACTTGTTTTGGATAAAGGCCACAAACCATAACGTGAGGTTTCTGTAGTGTAGTGGTTATCACGTTCGCCTAACTCGGAAAGGTCCTCGGATCGAAACTGAGCAGAAACAGCGACCAGCTTTTGACAGAAAGTATAAAATGTTTGCGACGCGAAGAGTATTAGCTCTCTTTTACATTATACGCTTTTTAACATGCCTGATTCGAAACATTTCCTTCTGTTCCTCGAAGGCAGGTTTCCATAGTGTAGTGGTTATCACGTTCGCCTCACACGTGAAAGGTCCCCAGTTCGAAACTGGGTGGAAACAACTTGAGGAACTTTTACTATATATGCTGAAATGGCTCTCTCTGTCCAACCTACAAAGGCCTTGATTTCAAGATAGTTGAAGGCAATAATACTAAGGATCTCAAGCCAGACTACCATGCTGAATGAGCTAGGTCCTGTTGTTTGTGGAATCTACAGACTGACACTCTGCTTGCAGGGCAGATTATGGGATGAAACTGTCTTGAGAAAAAGCACACAAAAACACAGGGAGGTTTCTGTAGTGTAGTGGTTATCACATTCGCTTTACACGCAAAAAGTCCTCAGTTCGAAACTGGGCAGAAACAAATTGAGGGTTTTTTTTAACTAAACATGCCAAAATGGATCTCCAGCAAGCGTATGTCCAGACTACTAAGGCCTCACTTTCAAGCTAGTTGAAAACAATCATACTAAGGATCTCAAGCCAGTCTACCAAGCCTGAATGAGCTCTGTCCTGTTGTTTGTGGGATTTACACAGGCCTTCACTCCGCTTGCAGGGCAGATTACGGGAGGAACTTGTTTTGGATAAGGGCCACAAACCATAACGTGAGGTTTCTGTAGTTTAGTGGTTATCATGTTCGCCTAACACGCGAAAGGTCCTCGGTTCGAAACCGAGCAGAAACAGCGACCAGCTTTTGACAGAAAGTATAAAATGTTTGCGACGCGAAGAGTATTAGCTCTCTTTTACATTATACGCTTTTTAACATGCCTGATTCGAAACATTTCCTTCTGTTCCTTGAAGACAGGTTTCCATAGTGTAGTGGTTATCACGTTCGCCTCACACGCGAAAGGTCCCCAGTTCGAAACTGGGTGGAAACAACTTGAGGAACTTTTACTATATATGCTGATATGGCTCTCTTTGTCCAAGCTACAAAGGCCTTGATTTCAAGATAGTTGAAGGCAATAATACTAAGGATCTCAAGCCAGACTACCATGCTGAATGAGCTAGGTCCTGTTGTTTGTGGAATCTACAGACTGACACTCTGCTTGCAGGGCAGATTATGGGATGAAACTGTCTTCGAGAAAAAGCACACAAAAAACACAGGGAGGTTTCTGTAGTGTAGTGGTTATCACATTCGCTTTACACGTGAAAGGTCCTCAGTTCGAAACTGGGCAGAAACAAATTGAGGGTTTTTTTTAACTAAACATGCCAAAATGGATCTCCAGCAAGCGTATGTCCAGACTACTAAGGCCTCACTTTCAAGCTAGTTGAAAACAATCATACTAAGGATCTCAAGCCAGTCTACCAAGCCTGAATGAGCTCTGTCCTGTTGTTTGTGGCATTTACACAGGCCTTCACTCTGCTTGCAGGGCAGATTACGGGAGGAACTTGTTTTGGATAAAGGCCACAAACCGTAACGTGAGGTTTCTGTAGTGTAGTGGTTATCACGTTCGCCTAACACGCGAAAGGTCCTCGGTTCGAAACCGAGCAGAAACAGCGACCAGCTTTTGACAGAAAGTATAAAATGTTTGCGACGCGAAGAGTATTAGCTCTCTTTTACATTATACGCTTCTTAACATGCCTGATTCAAAAAATTTCCTTCTGTTCCTCGAAGACAGGTTTCCATAGTGTAGTGGTTATCACGTTCGCCTCACACGCAAAAGGTCCCCAGTTCAAACTGGTTGGAAACAACTTGAGGAATTTTTACTATATATGCTGAAATGTCTCTCTCTGTCCAAGCTACAAAGGCCTTGATTTCAAGATAGTTGAAGGCAATAATACTAAGGATCTCAAGCCAGACTACCATGCTGAATGAGCTACGTCCTGTTGTTTGTGGAATCTACAGACTGACACTCTGCTTGCAGGGCAGATTATGGGATGAAACTGTCTTCGAGAAAAAGCACACAAAAACCACAGAGAGGTTTCTGTAGTGTAGTGGTTATCACATTCGCTTTACACGCGAAAGGTCCTCAGTTCGAAACTGGGCAGAAACAAATTGAGTGTTTTTTTTAACTAAACATGCCAAAATGGATCTCCAGCAAGCGTATGTCCAGACTACTAAGGCCTCACTTTCAAGCTAGTTGAAAACAATCATACTAAGGATCTCAAGCCAGTCTACCAAGCCTGAATGAGCTCTGTCCTGTTGTTTGTGGCATTTACACAGGCCTTCACTCTGCTTGCAGGGCAGATTACGGGAGGAAGTGATAGCAGTAAGAGGTTTAGCGATCTGACAAAAGTTTCTGATGAAACGCCGATAAAAGTTGGCGAAACCCAGAAATCGCTGAAGCTCCTTAGGAGTGTCGGGCACTGGCCATTCGGCGACCGCTTTAACTTTCGCGGGATCGGGACGAATCTCTCCCTCGGCTATAACAAAACCCAGAAATGAAACCGACTCCTTGTGGAACTCACACTTCTCCGCCTTAACAAAGAGCTGATTCTCTAACAGCCGTTGTAAAACCAGACGAACATGCTGGGTGTGTATCTGCATAGAGGGAGAAAGATGAGAATGTCATCGAGATACACAAAGACAAACTTGTTGATCATGTCACCCAGCACTTCGTTGACCATGGTTTGGAAGACAGCCGGTGCGTTGCAAAGACCGAACGGAAGAATGCAATATCCCCAGTGCCCTGATGGTGTATTAAAAGCTGTCTTCCACTCATCGCCCTCCTTGATACTACCAAGTGATAAGCATTGCGCAGATCCAACTTGGTAAACACGTGCGCTCCCTGTAATAACGCGAACGCTGACGACATTAACGGCAAGGGGTATTTATTCTTAACAGTAATGTCATTCAGCCCTCTATAATCAATCCACGGACGAAGAGACCCGTCTTTCTTTGTGACCAAGAAAAAAACAGCACCAGCAGGAGACGAGGAGCGGCGAATGAGACCGGCATTTAGAGCTTCATTAATGTAATTATCCATAGCCTCTCTCTCAGGTTTAGATAGGGAAAATGTACGACCCTTAGGCGGAGAAGTGTCTGAGAGAAGTTTGATCTCGCAATCATGCGACCGGTGAGGAGGTAGTAGCCGGGCCCTACTGAACACCTGATACAGATCAGAATACTCCGCCGGGACCCCCGAGTGATCAACATCCGGGACCTGAAAAGGACAACACACAACAGAAGAAGGAGCAGGACCAAGACATGAAACATGACACGAAGACCTCCAAGATAACACAACACCGTTCTGCCAATCAACGTGAGGGTTATGTTTGGTCAGCCAGTCATGCCCTAAGATGACCGGCAATTGAGACTGTTCTAATAAATAGATTCAATCTCCTCACGATGATTGCCAGAGACAAACAGACTCACAGGGGGAGTGCGATGGGTGATAGCCATATGCTGTCCTTTTAACGTCCAGGCGGAAAGAGAAGAGGACAGAAGAATAACAGGGATGTCCCATGATTCAGCCAAACCGGCATCCAGGAAACTTGCCTCCGCACCAGAATCCAGCAACGCCTGTGACTGAAAAGAAGACTGTTTATAGTTTATAGTTACTGGTAGTGTGGTGCAGCTTACGGGAGACTTTAATGACGACACGCCCACCGAAACTCCCGAAGTCATCAGCGGGCAGTACCTTTTACCGGATACTCAGCGGCGATATGCCCCGCTTTACCGCAATACAAACACAATCCACAGGACAGACGACGCTGTCTCTCAGTGGCGGTAAGGCGGAGTTCCTCTGCCTGAAGAGACGACGCAGTGAATTCTACAGGTTCAGAGACGGCGAGATGACGGAACGACCGGCGGATGTCTCGTTGACGGTGGCGGGTCTCGATCCTCAACGCCAGGTCGATCGCTGTCTCTAGAGATGTTGGAGGATCCCGTGCCGCAACCTCATCCTGAATGGCAGGATTGAGACCCTCGAGAAACTGAGCCCGAAGTGCAGTGTCATTCCAGCCGCTGGTAACGGCTAGCATCTTGAAGGCGATGGCATAATCAGTGACGGAAGAGGTCCGTTGCAGTAGTCTTACCAGCTCGGCTGCCGCCATGTCCCCACGAAGCGACCGGTCAAATAGGCTCAGCATCTCAGTTTCGAGAGCCTCAAACGAAGCCGTGCATGAAGCCTGGGCATACAGCCATTCCCCACTCTCTCGCTCTTCTGGTGAGTAGTGTTAACACATATGCCACCCAAGATGTTGAAGCAGCGAAACGCCGGGGCTGGAGGGCAAAGACAAGGGAACACTGCTGCAGGAAGGCCCGGCAGGTGTTAGGGTCGCCGTCGAAGTGCGGGGGAGTCGCCGCGTGTGGCTCACGGTCTGCAAGTGCAGTCTCAGCAGGTGCAGAAGGGAAACGCTCAACAACCGGAGAAACAATCTGGTCTATCCGGGTACTGAGCTCCGTAAATTGTTCGGACAGGAGACGGAAATCTCTGGCAGCGGAACTCAGCAGAGATGAATGCTGTTCAATGACCGCTCCCTGCTGCTGAAGTGCGGCGCGTACCGAATCCGAACCCCCCGAACTCGCTGACTCCATTTCTGCCGTGCTCATTCTGTTAGAATGAATCTCAAAGTCAATAGCAAGTTCACAATGTTTATTTAGAAGAGATAGTTCAAAAAGAACACCGTCCACAGGAGAGAGACCACACTCTGCGTCCAACGACGTATTCCACTCTGGTCGGAGACCGGAGAGAATCCTCACGACAGATAACCCAGAACTAGACAGGAGTGAAACAGTCCAACAGAAAAGGAGCTCACCGGGACCCGGAAGAGACTGGATCTCGCCTAAAAACAAAGCGCACCAGTCAAACCGGGAATCAGAGCAGGGTACACTCGAGGACAAGATCACGATATCCACAGGCGTGTGAACACCGGGCACAGACAAGAATCCAGAGCCAGCGGCAGGAATCCGAGACGAGCTGGAGAGAGAGAACAGGACTTCTGACTGAACAGGACAGCAAGACTGCAACCACCCAAGACAATGAGCACGCGACGAGAGACAGGACAGAGTGCCATTTAAAGAAAACAGCTAATGAGACACAACAGGTGAACAATTACCGAAACGAGTGGGAGGAGCTAGTGTACCCGTGAGGAACCACCACCAACAGGTAATTAATTATGTACACACACACAACAATGTCGATCACCCAGGAATCCTGACACACGTGATGTAGTTTGTTGATTAGACTAATGCAGGTGCGCATTTCACTTTCCGCTTTCACTGCGTGCTATATTTATATCATATAATATAGTTAATGTGATATTTATTTTATACATGTTTACTAAACAAGAAGTTAATATTAAGTGACTTACAGTTTAGACTTCCATATTGCCTATTTTTGCTTTATTTCGCTACCGAAAAATTGTTCAAAACAACACAGCACTGTATCTGCGTCTCTGAGCAACACACAGCAGGGTTTTCATACTGAACGAATCAGCTTCTTTTTGAACGAATCAATTGAATCAATGCTAGATTAAGAGAGTCAAATGCTTCGTTCCTTCAGCTGTTTGAATGAATCGGTTGAATCTCAATGACTCCCTCATTAAACGTGACTTGCTGCCACCTACTGGCGGTTTGAATTTCACAGTTAAAGTGTCTTTTCATGTTTTAAATAATTTCAAATATCAATATTATTCAACGTTTTGTTTTAAACATCAAACATTATTTATGCATAACTGCAGGATATTAATTTGTCACTTCTGAGCTGTGTAAATGATCTAAATGCCACTTCAGATGAAGCTTCTGTGTTTCCTCTGCACTGCAAAGATACATTTTGTTGATAAAATTACTATTTAATTTGATGGTAACAGCCCTATTGTGTCTTATTATAATTGATTTTTATTAATTTTATAAAATTGACACAAAAGATTAATTTTGGCATTGATAGTGTTGACATAGAAAGCCAAAATCCGAGTCTGGTGGCGTAAACAGCTTTAGGCAAAATGTCATGGGTTGCCATCTCGTAATAACGGTTATAAAAACGCAGTATAAGCTTATTGTTTAGGTTCAGGAGGAACGGTAAACTTCCTTGATATAACTGTCAGGAAAGATAACTCAGGATTCAAATGCAAGTACCAATCCTTTATTCAAGGAATAACTCAGAACGTTCATTAATGGTAAACAGTAGGTATCGCAGCACAGGAACTACGTCCCCTCCCTCTCGAGTCCAGAATACATTTAACCGAATGAACAGGTTCCCCATCTACGAGACGCGGCGGGGGAACCGAAAAACAGGTTTGATTTTGGATAAATGAAATACCGGATGAATTCTCCTGTACGCAGGAGGGAGTTTGATGCAAACTGCCACTGGATTAAGGATCTTAGTGACAGTAAATGGGCCTATACATTTTGAAGCAAGTTTATTGCAAACGGTGCAGAGAGGAATGTTCTGAGTAGAAAGCCACACTTTTTGACCAACGACATATTCGGGAGGCTTTGACCGGTAGCGATCGGCCTGGGTGCGTTCCTGCAGCCGGAGGAGAGCAGTTCTAGCCTTCCTCCAAGTGCGACAACACCTCTGGACAAAGGCGTGGGCGGAGGGGACCGCAACTTCGGATTCCAAGCTCAGGTGGCTGGTACCCTGAACTACCTTCAAATGGAGTTAGGCCCGAAGACAATACTGGTAATGAGTTATGCGCGTACTCAACCCAAGAGAGCTGCTGACTCCAAAAGGAAGGATTCTGAGAAACCAACACTCATTCCAAATCTTGGTTAGCCCTCTCATTCTGACCGTTGCTCTAAGGATGGTAACCAGAGGAAAGACTGACACTTGCCCCCAGTAATCGACAAAACTCTCCAAAATTTGGACACAAATTGGGGTCCCCTGTCAGAGACCACATCCTTCGGGAGGCCATGAATCCGAAAAACATGATCAATGACAGTAACCGCTGTCTCCCTGGCAGAAGGTAATTTGGGCAGGGGAATAAAATGAGCCGCCTTTGAGAACTGGTCCACCACGGATAAAACCACTGTGTTGCCCTGGGAGGATGGGAGGGCAGTAACAAAATCTAGCGATTTTGGGTCTAAAAGGGACAGATAATTGTCCAGTTGGGGGTCAGTTG
Organism: Gobiocypris rarus; assembly: GCA_023029165.1. Classification (NCBI taxonomy): domain Eukaryota; kingdom Metazoa; phylum Chordata; class Actinopteri; order Cypriniformes; family Gobionidae; genus Gobiocypris; species Gobiocypris rarus. The sequence continues at coordinate 5,590,361 of CM040925.1, forward strand.
GAAGCCTTACCAACCGCACAAACTGAGCAGGCCAAAACAAAACCACGAATGTCTTGAGCCATTGAAGGCCACCAGAACCGTTGCCTCAGATCTTTCGAATATTCAGATCTATTATGACCTCTGACCTTTAAAATCGCCAGAATAATAATACGCTGTTTGTTAATTGGCCAGAGGAGAACTGGCACCCCGTCTGAGCCTGGTTTCTCCCAAGGTTAATTTTTCTCCATTAGGTCTCCTGATGGGGTTTTGGTTTCCTTGCCACTGTCGCCTCTGGCTTGGCTTGCTCAGTTGGGGAAAAACTATTTTTCAAATAAATTTCAAAATAAATCTAATTATTAAACTAAATTAACCATAGAGACCAAATTACTGACCTAATTACTGATCTAAAGCCCACATTGTTACTGTATGATAATCAAAATATATTCTGTTGCATTATTTTCCTGTTTAACACTGTGAAGCTGCTTTGAAACAATCTGCACTGATAAAAGTGCTACATAAATAATGTTGACTTGACTTGACTTAACCAAATAACAATTTATCCCTGGATGACAAGAGATCTTGGAACAATGGCCCCAACGGATAACATCTGGCCGCAAGTTCTCAGGAAAAAACAAATGACTCGGTGGACAACCGGATGGATGCAGTACCCCTTGTAAGGCACTGCGGACCTTCGAATCAATCTCCCAGACGAGCCAAAATGACCAGCCTCTCTGGTACTATGGAATCTGGGGAACACGATCGGAACTATCAAAAATACGAGACAATGCATCGGCCTTGATGTTTTTAGAACACGGGTGGTGCAAGATAGAAAAATCAAAACAACCGAAAAAAAGAGCCCACCAAGCATGCCTAGAGTTCAGACGTTTTGCGGATCTAATGTACTCTAGGTTTCTGTGATCAGTCCAGACGATAAAAGGAACCCCCGAATCTTCCAACCAATGATGCCATTCTTCCAAGGCCAACAACTCTATGTTACCAATATTATAGTTAAGCTCGGCAGGTGACAATCGATGAGAATAATACACGCAAAGGTGCATCTTATCGTCCGCGGGAGAGCGCTGGGAAAGAACCGCACCAGCCCCAACCTCTTGATGCGTCGACCTCCACTATAAACTGGCATGAGGAATCAGGGGTCAACAGGATGGGAGCTGAAACAAAGCGACTTTTCAGGTTGGAGAAAGCAGCCTCAGCTGCACTAGACCACCTGAACGGCACCCTGGTGGAGGTCAAGGCAGTCAGAGGAGCGGCTAGCTTGCTGTAATTGCGAAAAAAATGCGCTAAAAATTGGCAAAACCCAGAAACCTATGTAGGGCCTTACAGGAATCAGGGCTTGGCCAATCCACCAAAGCCTGAATCTTTTCGGGGTCCATGCGCACTCCTTCGGACGACACGATAAACCCTAAGAAAGGGGCCGACTGTGCATGAAACATGCATTTCTCTGCCTTGACAAAAAGCCCATTCTCGATCAGCCCCTGAAGCACTCGTCTGACATGCTGAATATGTTCCTGGAGAGACGAAGAAAAAATCTATATGTCATACAAGTAAACATATATGAACTGATCGACCATGTCTCTCAGCACGTCATTAACGTGTGCTTGGAAGACTGCTTGGAAGACCTAATATTCAAAGTGCATGACCAAATATTCAAAGTGCCCCCTGGGGGTATTAAACGCAGTCTTCCATTCATCCCCCTCCCTAATGCTGACCAAATGATAAGCGTTGCGGAGATCTAACTTTGTAAAAAAGGAAGCTCCCTGCAACCACTCGAAAGCTGAAGACATCAGCGGTAAATGATATGTATTATTTGCTGTGATGTTATTCAGCCCCCGATAGTCAATGTACGGCCACAGCAAACCATCCTTCTTACCCACGAAGAAGAACCCCACACCCGAAGGCGAAGAGGAAGGACGGATGATCTTGGCTGCCAAAGAATCAGAAATATATTTCTCCATGACCTCCCTTTCCGGAACGGAAAGCGAATATAATCTGCCCTTAGGCGGAGACATACCTGGCAATAATTATACAGCACAGTCATAGGGACAACGCGGAGGAAGAGAAGCGGCTCGAGACTTACTGAACACTTCCTTCAGGTCCAGGTACTCCTCAGGCACGTTTGACAGGTCCATAGACTCCTCCTGAAACACAGAACACAACACGGGAGAACAGGCAGATAACAAACAAGACGCATGACAAATACTTCTCCAAGCCCGGACCATGTTCTGCTGCCAGTCAATGTGGGGATTGTGACGGGACAACCAAGGGTGACCCAACACCACAGAAACCAGTGGAGAATCAATTAAAAACACCCTGCTCTCCTCCTTATGATTACCCGAGGTGACGAGCTTGATGGGAACCTTACACCGGGTGACAGCGGGCATGCTTTGACCATTCAAAGCCTGAACCGAGATGGGTTACGAACACTTGACCACAGGAATGTTTAAACGCACTGCCAGAGCAGCATCGATAAAACTCCCCTCCGCTTCTGAGTCCACTAAAGCCTGGCATGAGTGGAATAGGGTGGCCCCTTGTAGTCTGACCGGGAGAGTAGCAGAAGAGGATTTCTCGAAGGAAGCACCACCCGTCAATAACCTCAAGTCTACTGACGGGCTCTGGCTTTTAATGGACAGATGGTAGCAAAGTGTCCGCTTGCCCCACAGTACAAGCACAACCCGTTGCTCCGACGCCGATCCTTCTCCTCCCTGGTCAGCCGGGTTCTGCCCACCTGCATGGGTTCAGGATCTTGAATGGGGCTGACTGTGTCGTTGGTGAACTCGACATCCGGATAGGAATTTAAACGTCTCTGCTGATCACATCGTTGCAGACGACCGAACGATCGAACACTCTCTTAAATTCATCTGTGAAGGTCTGGAATGAGGCACAGCATGGCAGCCGGCTCTCCCACACCGCTGTTCCCCACAGCGCAGCATGTCCAGATAGAAGCGTGATCATCAACTCATCAACAAGCTTAGTTTGTGTCAATCCTGGGTTTTAGGTACTATTACAGTGGTTTGGCTTTTAGCAGCATTCTTCTCCATAGTAACTTAAGCTCCACGGCTAATTTGCTCCAGGGCAGGTTATGTTCTGGATAAGAGATCTCAAACTGAAATGGGTCCAATCAGCTGTGAGCAAACTGACACACCTATGATGCAATAGTCACTTCCCTGTTTCTACTCTAAATTAAAGGTCACTACATAGCAAATGGTTTTTAAAGACTAAAGCGTCTGGCTTTTAACAATGATTATTTATAATAATAATAATAATAATTTTAAATGATTTAGATATAATTTATGTAATTATTATACCCTTAATCAATTACACAAGTAAATCATTAATAGGCACTTAGTTAAAATTGACATAAATAGCCTATATCAAAGTCATACAAATAAGCTTTAAAATCAATAAATAAAGCTATACTGACTACATGTGAGCTTAAATGTTCAATTATCTATATATCAACTAACTTCAAAACTTTTACTTGCATTGACATATAAGATTTTTCTTTAAGTCTTCCTCTTTCATAGACAGCTCTTTTCTTCTTGCTGTGTAAATTTATTTAAATTCTTAATATTTTTCAAATATGTAATTTTCTGCAGAAGAAGTTAATTGTGCTGCTTCTCTCACGACTACTGATTACTGGCTGTTCACTACTGATGTCACAGCTAAACTCCTAAACTCTGGCTCAAAGCCTGAGTTGACAGAGACAGTTGATGATCAGCATCATGGGACCAACAAAGTCTGAATAGATTGGTTTGGTTTTGTCAACTCGAAACTAATCCTGTAACCCTGAGTTGTTTAAACTACCATCATGATACAGGCCCCAGCAGAGAAGAGGAGATCCAGGGCTTCCACAAAGATGGCATTTTATTAAATAAACAGAGTGCAGAACACATACATAGAATAACATTTGACGACAGACAAGGACTGCAGGGAGTGAGTAGAATATAGAGGAGTCCTTGATGACGAGAACCAGTTGCAGGGAATCTGGGGAGAGCGGGAGAAATGATGGGGAATTTAGTTTTGGTGAGAGACAGAGAGGATCATGGGAATTGCAGTCTGGGACAGGCATGGATTGTAACAACATTACACGGAGTTGTTTGAGAAGAATTGCATAGTAGGAGTTTCCCTTTCAGACGCAGTATTTATGGGAGGAGAGTATTCAAATTAATAATGCGAGGTGATTAACTAAGGTTTGTGCTCGTCAATTTACTGGTGTTTGCGCCATTATTTACCACCCCAAAAAAACATGTCTTAAACTAGACACTCATTTGCACAGCTCTTGAGCTCTCACTCTAATTTGCCCTGTTTATTAAATCTATCCCCATATATTCACCAGTATTGCATTATTCAGTGGTCTGGTCTCGTCAGTGCACACAAGTATAGACTCTCTTGGTTATGCTTACTTATTCTCAACACTCATCCTCAGTAGTTATCATCGTCCTCCATCTGCCTTCATCATCATCTCCTGCAATCATGTGGAATACAAAGACTGTTATACAAAGACTAAGGTCTGCAATAAAGATCTGTCCTGAGCCCTTCCTCCAGTGTGACAGAAAAACAGACCAATTATGAATTCAACCAGAGCCACACCATCTATCTCTTCATCACCAGATCCTTTCGCCCAGCTTCCAGACTCCAACCCATCGCCACTGTATGCCAGTCCCATGGTCAATCGAATGCCCTCCTTTGGCTCAGCGGAGGATTGCAGCAGTGTTCACTGATATTTGAGATGCAGCCGCAGTGGTTCCAAACAAAGCTAAGCTAGCATCAGTGTTGGGTAAGTTACTCTAAAAAAGGAATGAATTACTAGTTACTAATTACATCTTCAATAGTGTAATTAGATTACTGTACAAATTAGTCTCTCCAAAATTACTTATTACTAATTACTTTCTAAATTCTATATCAACCTCGACTAGTTAGTGATTCAAGGATAGACATGAAACAGCTTTTTTAATTCATTCAAATATATTATATAAAACTACATAAATTATTCTTATTAACTGACCAAAGTATTACAAATGTGAGAAGGATACATTTTAAACTTAGACTTTAAATTTTGATGTAAATTTCACCATTGTGTTATATATAATTGTATTTAGTATTTAGTTAATTTAATTAAATTACAGAAGAAATAAGAGTAATCCAATACTTAACTTTTTCATGAGAAAAGTAATTAAATTACAGTAACTAATTACTTAGTAACTAGTTACACCCAACACTGGATAGCATACATCATTTCATTGCTTCCCAGCATGCCCTGCAGTGGACAAGAACCATATGGGATCAAGCAGGTCCTGTCACTCAATCTATTGATTCTTTCACTATACATTTCAAGGAAGTTTTTGTCAAACCAGTAAATGAAGCCTCAATCAACAAACAACTTCACAAACTTCGACAAGGTCAATCATCCATAGCGGAATATGGTCTTCAATTCGCATGAAAGCGGCAGCATTCTCCGTGTTTGTTTCTTCATCCAGTGTGACAGTGGCATTAAAGCTCATTCTGATTCTCAAGATTAACTTTTACAGGACTGACGCAACATATTTACTTGATTATCTACACATAATTTTAAGGGGTCATGTTTATGAAACAAATACAGCGGATTTCAGCAGGGTCATATGACAGCCAAACAAATTGATTGTGATGGCTTATGGTTAGCTGTCTCCAGATATTACGCACTTCCTTTTACCTAAATGTAAGTCATCCTTTTGTTTGTCACACCCCACAAATTCCATTTCCAGTTCCATTTAAGATCCATATATCATGTGATTATTAGACAGCTCTTTCCGTGACAGTCAGTCCATCTACACTCATCTATCATTCATTTGCTTTCTTAGTATGTTGTGCTATTATTATTTATTCATATTATTTATAGATTTGTTATTAAACATATTAAGTAGAAAAGACTGAAACAAGATTCCACCAATAAAGCTTGAGTCACTGAATTTGAATTTATAGATTATTTATTTTATAAAAATGTATAATTTAACTGTAAAAATATTATGTTATTATTGAATTATCAAATTATTGATTATGTAAATGTGTTTGAATACATTTGAATGTTTGAATGCTTTTATTCCAGCATATTGATTCATAAAAAATAAATAAATCAGGTTTTCAGTTTCATATTCATATTTGTCAGATACTTATGATCTTTATCCTTTTCATCCAAATTCATGCGTGGCTCTATCCACTACAATCACGAGTGTCATGATGTCATTGTGGTCAAGGTAAGGTTGGGTTATAATAAAGGTTTCCCCCCATCATACACAGCTGAAGAAACCTCTTTTGACGCCGACCTCTTCAGCCCATGAAAAATATTTTTTTAGTAATTTTTCTTCATATTCCAGGATATTCATCACAAGAATCAAAAGTAAGTTTGGGGACGGATGCATTGCATTGTGGGCAAAAATACCATTGCCATTTTAGGTTACAAATTGTGGGGAAAGTGTATATTTTAGATGTTGTCACGGCTGGATAGTAATTCAGCAATTTGTATTATCAGAAGGTTGATTTTTAAAAGAACAAGTAATCTGGTTTGTCTGTCATTTAATATGTGGTGATTAAAAACTGCTTGTGTAATAATTATAATACTATGTAAAAGTTAAACTATTTATAATACTTTTTTTTAAGTAGTTTTAGATAGATCTTACAGTAGCCGCAGGACATGCTGTCACACTAAAGGACATTTCAAGCTCTTTTGACATGCTGTTTCTAGAACAGACTCTGATATACTGAATTAACACAAATAGCGTTAATTTATTTTACGCTTACCAATCTTGATAATCGTTCTGTTATATATATGCACATGCCATGCTTGTCATGTGAGACACCGCAGACACAATAGCACTGCGTGACAGATAAACCTTTATAATGCATCCACTTCTCCAGAAATACATGAAAGTAAGTGGCCAGTGAAGAATAGAGTTAACTTCATAAGTACTTACACATTGTGTATCTGATATAAATAAAACACGTCGTCAATTTATAATTGAAAGGAATGTTATTGCCGCATTCTTAGACATCAGTTTGCATTTTAAACATTCTTTTTATTTGATCATGCCATTGCCATTGCCATATCAACTCTCCATAACCAAGGGTTGCTAGCTAATGTCAGCTGCTTGAAGGAAATATAATTTTTTATTTACATTCATATTTTGTATGTTACCAGAATTCTCCATATGCTTCGGCTAATAATGATTTTTTTTTTAAACTAGACATATATTGCAAAAAGTTTAAAAGATTTACATTAAAACGTAAGATTACATTTACATTATGTTTAATGTTTTTTTGGTAACATTAAGAAATCATGTTAATTTCAAAGACTTGTATCACTTACAACAGTAGTCCGGCCAGGATATTGTCATTTTAAAAGGGAAGTTGCAGCCCTCAACTGATGTTGATGTTGACATGTTGTGTTTTGGCCTGAAGCACCGCCCTCCACATATCTACCAATCACAAAGTCAGTAGTGTTTCGGCACCCGGGTTGCCAGCTCTGCTCTAGTAACAACAGCTGCAGCTACAAACTTTTTGGATAAAAAATGTCTAACTTTACGAAACCTAAAATACCTCTCATGAAGCATAGGCATAATTAACAGAAAGAAAAACCCAAATTACTGTGTAGAACTCGTCATTTGCCATTGGAAGCTCCATGTAGCAGCCTACGTTCCTGCTGGATCCTGCAGCCTATCTGGCAACCTCGAGGCAGGAGGGAGGGGGAGGGGGGATACACCTCTACAGTAATTTGAAAGTGTTTGCAGTACCAGTTTTGGCCACAATCCTACATACAGGTCCTTTAAAATACGGGTGCACTAATATGCATTAATTCATGCTTAACTAATGCACAGATAATCATACCACGTTAACGTATTACTTATGAAGAACTAACCCATTTATTAAAGATTAGCCTACTGCCAGCAACATGATTAATAGATTAAATCATATATGAATTGCTATTAATTAAATATGACATCATGTATTAATTCCCTAATAACATATTATATTAACTCATAATAAAAGTTAATGTATTAATTACCAAAATGGGTCAAGGCCATGCATTTCAACTTGGTCTGCTTTTATTTAATTTTTTCGCCTATTTTAAATTTTAATTTTAGGGCCTTTTCAGCGCTAATTGTTCCAGACAGTAGTTTTTAATACCAGAAGAGGGTTTGATCTGACGCAAGCTGTTAGTAAATCTGTCCCTAAATCATTGAGGAGTAGGCCTACCAGCTAAACTAGGTTTAAAACCAAACTTATTATGAAAAAGTTTAGAAATTAGGCCTATATGTTGGTTATTCATCTGAGAATAATGTTTGTGTTTAACACAAAAGCGTGCCAACATGCAGCGTAGATTGTACAAGGCAGGACTGAGATGTATGGGGAAAACTAAAGATCCCCTTCATAACTATAATACGCCGTGATATTTGTTTGGGCAGCCTAAAACAGGCTGTGCCTTGTGTCTCCTGTCAAATGTCTGAGAGTTAGCAGTCCTGGATAATCACAATTTATTTCCTAATAACCAATTTTTATGCTTGCACATGAAAACATTCTCTTCGTAGGCTATATTAGAAGATATTATACGCATTTCTATTACAAACAAACATGGTTATTGTTTATCCTCAATTATTGAGCTTGATGACGCATCTTCATGCTTGCATAAAATTCATTAAAACATTGAAAAGCAGCCCTTCTGACTTAGTAGGTTACTGTAGTGTAGACAATTTACCCTGGAAGCTTTGTAAGTGTTTTTAATCATGAATTTAAAAGAACATTAAATTGGTGCTTATGCTATTATTAAAACAAAATAAGGGTTCAAATCAAACGAAAACCCCTTACAGATGACATGAATGAAAGAGTGAATTATTAAGTGTGTTCGACTTGAAGGCGGTCGATCGGTGAATGACATCAAAGTACCTCAAGAGCAGTGATTCCCACATAGCAAACGAACTTGGCCCGAATGTGTCTTCAGTATAGCACTGCTGGCGTGTTGCTGGCTGTCACAGGGTGTTTAGGTGTTAGTTCATGTTTCATGTTTTAAGTTTATCATGTTCACAGTCATGTGTTGTCATGCACTTCCTGGTTTGCCATATGGTCCTGCCATGTGCACCCTGGTCTTGTGTTCTGTTTTGTCATGTTGTCATTGGTTAATTGGTTGATCACTGTTAACAGGTGTGTCTTGTCTTCAGTCTGTGTATTTAAGCCCTCATGTTTGCCATGTGTCTTTGTCTGTTACTGAAGTTTCAAGTCAAGTCTTTTTGTTTATTGCTTTGCCAAGCCTTGTTTCTGTTTTGGATTTTACTTTTGATGATTAAAACTGCACTTGGGTTCTTACAACTTGCCTTCAGTGGATTCTTGTGTCACTGGCACTGGCATGCATCATGTCAGCCAGCTGTGTGCCATGTGTGGCAATGATGGCACTGCATGCATGACCATATCTGTCAACCCTCCCATTTTTTCCGGGTTACTCACGTATTTTAGCTCTTTTCCCGCTGTCTACCCGTTTTGGTATGTTCCCGTAAAATATCCTGTATTTTTACACTCTGATTGTGTTAACTCAGAACACGCAACTATCTGTGTCTGTGAAGTGGCTTGCGCTTGGGTTGCTTGGCCTCCAGTCAAGCAGGTGGCAGTAAACAGACAGTAGATTAGGCAACTATCAAAGAAGACAGTTGCAGCGGTGGGTGAGTAAGAAGTAGTGGGAAGTGAACTTCAATGAGAGTAGAGTAGATGGGTGCTTCTCAATCAGCTCCCTAGTTCAGTCAGGGCACTGATCACGGAGTCAGCCCATTGACTTATGTCCTGATCAGTGCCCTGACTGAACTAGGGAGCTGATTGAGACGCACGCGATGAGTGTGTGCGACGATGGATCAGGATGCTAACGGCCAAAATCACAGAATTAACCACCAACCAAAACCGAGGACATTATGCTGATATTTGACTAAATGGGAGACCACCTTCCATTAAATTACCTGACAAGCAGCCATGTAGGTCCAAATTATGCCTTCTGCAAAATTTGTTGTTGTAATTTTAGTGTTGGTCATGGAGGGAAAAACGATGTTTCGCATCACGACAAATCACTGAAACACAAGCGCAACAGCTTTATCATCATGCGTGGTGAACTGTGCCTCGCCTGAAGCTGACACCAAATATTGTGTCTTACACACATAATTTCTGTATGTCAAGATTCAAGATTCAAGATTCAAGAGTTTTATTTGTCACATACACAATTATATACAGAATATATAACTGGCAGTGAAATGTAAACAGGTCCGCTCCATAGACAGTGCAAATAACAGTTACAAGAAACACAAGGAGGAAATTAAAAATAGAAATAGAATAAAAAGTACTCAACATAGAATTATAAGTAATCAAGTAAAAGATAAAATAAATAACTAACTGGTTAACATAAAATATATATATATATATATATATATATATATATATATATATATATATATATATATATATATAAGTAAAATGTGCAAACAATGGGTATAATGTAATGTGCAAACAGAAGTATAATGTGCAAACAGGTTTAATTACTGGTTGTTACACAGTAACAATAAGGACAAAGTGCAGTGCAATGACACTATGTGGATGTAATGTTAAACCCGGATGTTTATGTGTGTGCGGGGTGAAGTGCAGTCTGTCTCGCTTTCTTTTTTTACTTACCCCAACATTAAGCTAAAACACGTTGTAGCCAATTAATAGGCTATGTGTAAGTAATGTTTACTTTGTTCATAAATAAAGCACTTTAAACATATCCATTGGTCTGTCATTATTTAACATGTATTGTGTAGCATGAGATTTAAACTCTTTAGACTGTAAATGATTAGTGCTTTTTTTTTTAAAGTTTGTGGGTAAGAATCGTGTAAAAAAAAAAATCCCTTATTTTGGGGATGAATTCTGGGAAATCTCCCCTATTTTCAATGTTCAATGTTGACAGCTATGTGCATGACAGCAGACAACATTTGGGCCCATTGTTGACGGGAGGTGTGTGGCCCAGATCAGTGTAGCGATAATGGGCTATACGTGGCAATGATGGCACGGCACTTCACTTTGTGTACTTAGGCCTGCTACTATATTCAAGGCAATAGACCCTTTTCACATTTCCGGGTTTCTCAGATTGGAAGTCGTCATAGTTGGGTTAACTTTTATAGCAGTGAATGCGAGAATACATTAAATATTTTTTTGTGTCCCGATTTGCTCAAATGGCAAAAGAAAAACGCAACAAAAGTGATTTTACAACTTTCAAAAAGAGGGAAAGAAATTGTGTGTAACAAGGGGACTCTGTATAAGGGAACAGGTCTATTTAGCTCAAAGTAATGAATTAATTCATTCATAGGGAATTTTGCAGGAGTCTATTATACGACCGTGCAAATGACTCGTCTAGCGTTCATTTGAACAGGCCGTAACTATCAACTCTGCAGCGGATGTTAATATCCACAGAATAGTGAAACACTATTTAATAGCCAGGTAATTTAGATCGGCAGTTCAAGACATTAAAATTCGTAAGCACATAACACAAGAACACTTATCTTTAATTTATAAACACAGCTTTATTGATTATTCTAACACGTAAAACTAGAATCTAACAAAAACAAACATACACACATTCACGCGTTGCAGTTAGGAGGGAAGTAAAGAGTGAGTTTTAAGAGAGAGAGAGAGAGAGAGAGATGGAGTCCCAAGTTTCTAGCAGTATCTGCATTTATAACACATGACCTGAATGAACCACCGGTTTTGACTTAAACCCTCCTATCGTTGCTTAGGCGGGATTATTCAATTTGATATCAATGCACCAGTTCAGTTTAGAATCTGGAGGTTACTTATTCAACCCATTCTGGTCTGCCACCTTTGGAGTTCTACAACTCCTTCGAGGTGGACTGCAAAATCAGGAACAGCAGGAAGGACGAACAGGCGAACAGCGGGCTCTACATCAGGCTCACATCAGGCTTACTTCAGCCACGGGTGAAAGGGGGTCTCTGCTCTTATAGATAAGATCTGAGCGCCGCCCACTTTCGGGTTGACCCAATCGTGTCTGTCAGTTTTTTGGCGCGCAAAAGTTCTTTGTTCAGTTCGGTTACACCTCCTGGCTGCTGGACAGATGGAGCAGTTTATCCGTACAAAGCTGGTTTTCTAATAATAAAACTTTTCCTGTAAATTATTTTACAAGATTCGGTACTTTTGAGTTTTTCTGACTGAGAAGGTACTAAACACTATAATATTAAGAGTTGAGAGTACAGAGATACAAGAATTCCACAGTAACTAGAATACATAGTTTGATTTACATAAAGTACACACCCTAGACATTTTAATACATCGTATAAAGACATTAAATCAACAAAATATATATTTTTAATAAGTTGAAAAGGCAGTTGTCTAATCGATCCATATATGTGGTCATGTGGGTGTAAAGTGTCTTTGGGCATTCGACAGATGGCTGGGTTACCGGCTACCGTTCGACAATCACTGGTTTGGTGATTTGATGCAGTTTATACGTATCAAGGTTTCTGTGGGTTTCCTTGATTTTCAACGGAGTGCTGGAATCTATGGTGTTTATGGTGTCACAGAGCCGGACTTAGAAGTTACTTTGTCGATGGGGGAAGGGAAGAAACTGCCTGTGGACCAATGAGAAGTCCCTTACTTCCTGGCTTGGTACCACGGGTATCGTAAATCTTTGTCCGCTTGTTGTGGAGAGAGAGGGGTCCAAGTCGTAAATGGCCCTGGAATGTTGAGTTAACTTTGTGTGGACTCATGTTTGAATGAAACTGTAAGATTTCTGTAAGATCGTCTGTAAGATTTCTGTAAGATCGTCTGTAAGATTCATTTGTGTCTGTTGCGGCCACAATTGCTACATGTGTGAGATTGATAACGGCAGTGAAAAGAGAGAAATATGTTATTTTTACCATCACTCCCATAGACGCTGTAGGGGAAGGTCCTAAGATGGCGGAGTGAGAGGTTGTGATCTTAGCAGGCTCTGAATCAAAATTTAAAATCAGCCAAGTAATTAATTCAGGTAGTTTGTGATAGCCATAGTTTATCTAACAATGACGTCGGACCATGTTTACAACTTGAATGCTCTTCATGAAGCGTGTGACGATAACATGATTGTGGAGATTGAAGTTGACCAGGCCAAAGCTAGCAATAACGAAGAAAAGGCCTTGTCCAAAGAAAACAAGGTTAACTGGGACCACATGCTGGTAAAAAACAAAAATATATATAAAAGAAGTAAGACACAAGACGACCTTCCGAAAGATGACATAGCTCCGAACGATCACGCCAAAGAAGACACGGCAAATGCGATTCTCCAGGCGGTGCACAAGAAACTCAAAAAATGGATGACCAAACTCAGAGTTTTATATGCTTTGAAAAGCTGAGTGGGGCCAATTCTTTAGCTATCGACAAGAATAAGAAAGACATATCAGACCTTCAATGTCTCCTGTCAAACAGGGAGAACTACAACAGTCCCTGTTTTAAGATAACGTATATGGCACACATCAAGTTTTTCTTGCAGTCTTTTTCATCTCTGTGTACAAACGTTACAGATATCCAGACAGATACTTTGTCACACGAGAAGTGTTCACCAAGGACGCGAACGGTGTTGCCGTGATAAACAATAAATATACGTTGCGGGTAAAGCGAGTGAATGTATCGTGAGGCTAAATCACTAAAATGATGCAGTGCAACAGCGCATGTTATGCCAAACAATCAGCCAATGGAATCAGATGAAAATCACTGCATTGGATTCAATATTTCTCAACAGCTCACATAATCTCGGTCACAGCGCGACCATACTCGCATTTGCGACTATAAATAGATACGTGCAAACTGTAGGCTACAATGTATTTGGGAGCTCCCGTTTTCTTAAATGTAACATTAATACCTACAGTAGGCTATTGTATAGCAAGCGTATCAATGATTTTTGTAAGCCATCTTATATTTTGGGGATAAAAAACCATAATTCACAACACTGCAGATTCAAAGGCTGATTTCATTGAATAATTTGTGAGTTCTCACATTTCAAAATCTGAATGTGGTGCTGGTTTGCATTATACTGGCTTGCAAAATCAGTGCTTCAGAATGCTTCAGTTCAGAGCATTTGAACCAATGAATAGGGCATACTCATGCAAAGCATTTTCTTCACCGTGATTTATTTTGTTACATGTTGTATACAGTTTAAGTTTGTATATTATATCCCATATGATTTTGAATGAGCCTCCTGCAATAATAAGGCATGGACATTTCAAAATAAGAGTCCCATTCGGTAACACAAATATGTTTCTCCATTTGTCCATCTAACTTTCCCCTTTGTCTCCCGCAGGAGCTCAGTTTCTCCTGCTAATTTTCTTCATTGCCCCAGCAGTGCTGTTCCTTCTGTTCCCACAGGAACTCAGGTTCTTGGGATAATTTTCTCCACTATTACAGCAGTGCTGTTCCCTCTGCTCCCACAGGAGCTCAGTTTCTCTGGCTAATTTTCTCCACTATTACAGCAGTGATGTTCCCTCCGCTCCCACAGGAGCTCAGTTTCTCTGGTCAATTCCTCCACTACTACAGAAGTTCTGTGCCCTCTGCTCCCACAGGAGCTCAGTTTCTCTGGCTAATTTTCTCCACTATTACAGCAGTGCTGTTCCCTCTGCTCCCACAGGAGCCCAGTTTCTCTGGCTAATTTCTCCACTGCCTAAGCAGCAATGTTTCCTCCCAGAAATCTCCAATCCTACGTGACCTTCTTTTCTCTCCATGCTCCCCGCAGCCAAACCAGACCGCCAATTAGACTGGAGATTTCTATGTTACCCTTAAAACCACAAACATACATTTATCTCGGGTTCAATTGCTTTTCTCATTTTACTGGAATTATCTGCTCAGCTTTTCCCCACAGGTGGCGCAAACTAAATGATTAGCTAGCAATCCTAGCCAAGCTCACGCTATCCTATGGGGGAGGGCATTTCTACACGTACCATACATTTAAAAAGTGCCATATGAGTCACACAGTAGAACCAGTGCACATACTGCAGGTCAGACGCTAGGCTGCATCTGCTAGCTGCACAGGCCAATCATTTCAACAGTTTTATCCAACAGGTTATAACCCCACCTACTTCCAGTGGCCTGCAGCTCCAGTGGCAAAAATAAGCACAAGCCTTTCTCTGCTTAAGTCCGCCTAAGTAAAAGCCCACATTTTCTTCCATCATCCAGCTAACTTTTCTTTCCAAACCACAGAGGAAAACCCAAGTGTGAGGGCGCAGCCGACATCCGCAGCCCTGGTTTTCCGTAAACTCCCTCTCTCTAGATAAATAATTCTCAGACCTCCCTCCTGATCAAGGGATCCAAAGATCCCAGCCAATCCGTCCCAACGATAGACATCCTCACTACACACATCCTCGCACAGGGTACCAGCCTCTCAGTACCACCTGACCACTTGACACCATGTTTGTCTTAGCCTTCTTTGGTTCCCTTAGATGTTCGGAACTCGCTATCACATCAAAATTCGACCCAAAAATCCACCCCACCATCTCCGACTTATCATTAATAGATGGGGAAACATTCTCTTATCTGATCAAGCAAAGTGAGACTGACCAAATAAAAAAGGGTCATTTTATCTAAATTTTTAAACTCTCATCACCGATCTAACCATACCAGTCAGTTCTGACATATCTTCAATGGAGAAGTTCTCAAACCAAATTGCCCCTGTTCACGGACGAATCCAACAAACCCGTGAGACGCTTTTGGTTCCAGAAACATCTCATATCTGTTCTCCAACAGTCAGGCGTCCCAGCAAAGAACTTTTCAAGCCACTCCTTCTGCACCGGGGCCGCAAGCTCAGCAGCTCAAAAAGGCCTCTCCCAACAGCAGATCCAAGGTCTTGGTCCTCAGATACTTTTCAAAATCCTCTGGGTCGTCCACCGAGGGATTTGTTTCTGTCCAGCCAACATGTAATCTCATTCTTTTCCTTTCTGTTCTTAGTATTTCCAGGAGAAATGGAAAGTTTCCACACAGCAAGTCCACAGGAATTTCCACGCTGTGATTCAACGGAAAGTTTCCACGCAGTGAGCCACCGGAATGTTTCCACGCAGTGAGCTAACGGAAAGTTGCCACGCAGTGAGCCAACAGAAAGTTTCCACGCAGTGATTCAGTGGAAAGTTTCCACGCAGTGAGTCAACGGAAAGTTTCCACGCAGTGATTCAGTGGAAAGTTGCCACGCAGTGATTCAGTGGAAAGTTGCCACGCAGTGAGCCAACGGAAAGTTGCCACGCAGTGAGCCAACAGAAAGTTGCCACGCAGTGAGCCAACGGAAAGTTGCCACACAGTGAGCCAACGGAAAGTTGCCACGCGGTGAGTAAACGGAAAGTTGCCACGCAGTGATTCAGTGGAAAGTTTCCACGCAGAGAGCCAATGGAAAGTTTCCACACAGTGATTCAGTGGAAAGTTTCCATGCAGTGAGTCACACTTAAATGATAAAGTTTTCACGCAAAGAGTCGGCAGGAAGTTTTCACACAGTGATTCAACGGAGAGTTTCCACGCAGTGAGTCAACGGAAAGTTTCCACGCAGCGAGTCAGCGGAAAGTTTCCACGCGAGTCAGCAGGAAGTTTCCACACAGTGATTCAACGGAAAGTTTTCACACAGTGGGCCAGTGGAAAGTTTCCGAGCAGTGAGTCAGCGGCAAATTCCACGCAACAAGAAAAGCAGATAGAGTAAGATGGTGGATTGTTGTCCAAGCAGTAAAATAGTGGACAGTCGTCCACGCAGTAAGATACTGGATAGTTGTTCACGCAGTAAAATAGTGGACAGTCGTCCACGCAGTAAGATACTGGACAGTCGTCCACGCAGTAAGATAGTGGACAGTCGTCCACGCAGTAAGATAGTGGACAGTCGTCCACGCAGTAAGATACTGGACAGTCGTTCACGCAGTAAGATACGGGATTGTTTGTTCACGCAGGAAGATACCGGATAGTTATCCACGCAGTAAGATGGTGAACAGTCTCCTCAAGCGAATAAGTCCAACTAAGTGAGAAGTAGAAGATTCTACAGCGAGATAGTGGATAGTTACACAAGGAAGAGTCAATGCAGCGAAAAATGTAAGATTACATGCAGCAAGAAATTGAATTGTTTTCCACACAGCGAGAAATATAAGTTTCATTGCAGCAAGGAAAGGGTAAGTACCAAAAAATCTCTAAATCAAGATCTCATTTCTTTTTCCCAATTTTCTTCCAGGTGGTCTCCCGCGTACAAGACCACACCCTGCTCCCATCAAGAACCATGCGATTCGTGAACCAACAAGGGCCGCCCATCGGTGACACAAGCCGCTAACGGGCCCTCTGAATCAAATAACCAGGCCCCTCTCTCATGCCAGACGCCAAGCTCGGCACTTCTTGGGGGGTATTTAGCAGGTGGCTGTCCTATGCTTTCTAGCTTTTGGGGGGTACTCTGGGTTCGGGCCAAAGTCCAAGCTCGAAGCCCTCCCCCCGGACAGCACGCCAAATACACAATTAAATTTACTCTATAAATTATAAGTAAGTGTGAACTAGTGAAATGCTGTTTTACTAAACGAGGTTCAGGAGGAACATGTCAGATAATTGACACAGGTGGAGAGTACTCAGCCAATCAACCAAAGAGGTATATATACGAAGCTGTCTTACCTCCATTTTGTTGACAGTTTTTCCAGCATCCCTCCACCACCCCTTCTCCACATTTTGCTCTTTTTTTCCTTTTAAAGTTCTAAACCACTTACATACGGGGGGTACTCTGGGTTCGGGCCAAAGTCCGAGCTCGAAGCCCTCCCCCCGGACAGCACGCCAAATAAGCAATTAAATTTACTCTATAAATTATATGTAAGTGTGAACTAGTGAAATGGGAGTGGTTTAAATTTAAAGTGAAGGAAGTAACAGTTAAAAGGGGGAAACACTCTCCTCTTCAAAAGCGGGTCAAACTAAATGAAATTGTTACTAATATTAATAGGCTATCCTCTAAAGCCATGTTGTCGAGGGTGGAGAAAGCCCAATTAGAAAATTTAAAACTTCAAGTAGACACTTTATTCCTAGATAAAGCTTGTGGTGCTTTTATTCGATCAAGGGCTCGATGGATAGAGGAGTGGGGATTCTTCCTACTTTTTAATCTTGAGAAACAAAGGCAAACAAAAAAGAAAATTTCTAAATTAAGCATCAATGGTATGGTTACTGAAGATTTAAGTGTGATTAATAAGGAAGTTAGAGACTTTTATAATGACTTATCTTGTTCCAAACACTCAGAGGTAAGCTGCAAATCCTTTTTTCAAGCAATTCAAGGTTGGATTGATTCAATTAAGGATGAATTTTAAGAATATTATGGAGGATGATTTAATAATTGAGGAGTTAGATAAAGCTATCAATCAAATGGCCAAGGGCAAATCACCGGCCTTAGATGGATTAACGGTTGATTTTTATGTTGGTTTTTTTTGGAAGGATATCCGTCAGCTTTTATTTGAAGCCCTTAGTGAATGTATTTTAAATCAAAATCTCTCTCCCACTATGAAGCGTGGTCTCATTACATTGATCCCAAAGGCCGACAAAGATCTACTTTCTATCGATAAATGGAGACCGATAACCCTGTTAGGTACAGATAACAAATTACTAGCTCTTGTTTATGCCAATCGCCTTGATAGCGGTTTGCCTAAGGTTATTTGTGAATGTCAATCTGCTTTTATAAAGGGAAGGAATATTCATTTTCATACAAAACTGATTCTTGATATGTTGGACTACAGTCATGTAATAGAAAATGAGAGTTTAATATTATTCCTTGATTTTTATAAGGCTTTCGACTCGTTGGAGCATGGTTTTATTATTGAAACAATTAAAAGTTTGGGATTTGGTGATAAATTTTGCAATAGAAATGTTATATTCAGACATATCTAGTTCAGTGTATTTGGGTTCTGAAATTACTCCTAGCTTTAAAATGTCTAGAGGAATTCGTCAAGGATGTCCCATCTCTCCAAAAAATTTTATTCTAACTACTCAGATGCTCACTTTGGCTATTGTCAATAATTTTAATTTGTAAGGCATTAAGATTTTTGGAACGGAATTTAAGATTAGCCAATTTGCAGATGATACTGCAATATTTTTAAAAGATAAAGGTATGGTTGATATTGGCCTAAATTAATTAAAACCTTTTCCAAGGCCTCTGGTTTGTCTCTCAATATTAAAAAATGTTTTCTAACAAAAATTGTCTTGAGAATTCTATTGACTCAATAAATGTTCAGAATGAGGTTAAATATTTGGGTCTAACTATATCTAAGGATGATCGTAAAATGGAGGTCAACTTTGAAAAACGTGTCGCTGACATGAAAAAAAATCGCTAAGTCACTGGCTGATCAGAGATCTCACAGTGTTTGGAAGAATTATCTTATCTAAAGCTGAAGGTGTGTCTAAGTTAATATATCCATGTCACTCCTTGTTAATTTCAAATTGTAACATTAGGAAGGCAAACTCAGTCTTATTTCAGTTTTTATGGAGAAATAAAACGCACTATTTAAAAAGAGCCCAGTTAGTTAAAGATTACAAAAATGGCGGTTTAAAAGCCATGGATTTTGAAGCCTTGATAGGTTCATTCAGAATTAACTGGCTAAGAAACTTTTTTGCTTCCTCCAACTCTATGTGGTTTCACATACCTAGGGCTATTTTTGGAAAGCTTGGTGGTTTAGATTTTTTATTAAGATGTGATTTTGATATTAGTAAGATTCCACTTGCATTGTCTAAATTTCATAGTCAAATACTATCCCAGATAGCAGAGTCAATGTTGAAATTCCATCAGAATCATCATTTTGGTTGAGGTTGAAATTTTAATGCTAAGTAATATTGCGTCAATGTGGAAAATGCGATGCTAAAAATATATTGGACCAATGTTGAAAATTCAATGCTAAATAATATTGGATCAATGTTGATAATTCCATGCTTTCCAGTGTTGAAAAGACAAACACTGAATAAATATTGAAATTACATCAGAATCATCATATTGGTTGAGCTTGAAATTTCATTGCTAAGTAATATTGGATCAATGTTGAAAATCTGATGCTAAAAAAATATTGGATCAATGTTGAAAATTCCATGCTTTTCAGTGTTGAAAAGACAAACATTGAATCCATGTTGATTTTTGGTCAGCTTAATTCTCCACTGGTGAGACTTAATTACTATCAATCTATCTGTCCAATCATTCAACATGTTAAAGCAAATCCAAATCAATTGGGTACATTTCTGTGAAATGTGAACACATTCATTATCCTCAAAGGATGAATCTCCTCCAACGAGTGTATGGATTTTCAAAGAACTCCTACCATAAATTGAACTCAATGAGATACACCAGTTGATTATCATTAGTAGTATTAATATTAATGTTTTAATTATTGTTTTAAAATCTCCTCCATCATGTAAAACATCTCCAATCCCCTATTTTTTTCTGCTAGCTATACAGCGCAAGCAAGCAGCGAGATATATAATGACTGTCACAGAGTCCTTAATTTTTGTGGTCGTCCAGTTATATAAATACATCATAGCCTATCTGTTGTAAATTTAAAAAAATCTAGGCTATTAGTAGTATTATTTAAATCATGTAGAGTTTACATACATTTAAATATTTATCTAAAGAATTCAGGGTTAATAAAGAATTTAGCATGAAAAAGCGTGAAAAAGACAGACACAGGACAGCGAAAGTTTTTTTTAGAGGTAAGTACAAAAATATTAATAAAATGCATCTCAATTTTCATTTGTGTTTTTATTTATCTTTACTTCTTACAACGTTTGTGCTTCTCCTGGGCGAGTCAGAGTGAACTGCGATGTTAATAGAGTCACGTGAACGCCTCGTACACAACCAGTGGACAGGATAATCTTAATACATTGAGTTTCAGTTTGTTTTTCACCAAACCCTATCAAATTTTCATTCATCTTTATTTCTTAAGATTGGCATATACTGTGAATTTCGTATGATTTTGAACCGAATTTTGACTCGTGCAACTCTTTTTTGGGTCGGGCCGATTTTTAACTTTGTCACGCGTCGTTTGTTGTGAGGTGTTCGTCTATGGGATGATTTTAGTATCAAAATGATTTGTGCATGCAACTAGGAAGATGTGTATTTGTGGAAATGGTGCCGCGCATGCATTCATTGACTTGAGTCGATTCTATTTGATTTATTTGGATTGTGAGACAATATCGACTCACAAATGAGTCAATGAATCCATGCGCAGCACCATTTCCACAAATGCACATTTTACTCGTTCATCCCATATTCGTCCAGTGTAGAAACGAGAGGCAATCGGACGGCTAGACGAATTTCTGTCATGGCAGTAATTCTAGTCGCCACTCGTGAGGGTATCGCACAGCTGAAGCAGAGCTATGAACTGATTGACCTATCGGCACGGTGAGGGGAAATAGGACAATCAGTTGGGAGCTCTGCTTCAGCTGTGTGATAGCCTCACGAGGGCCGACCACAATTACATCATTCCAATTTCATCTTTAATGCAGCAAGAAAAAAGTGAGATCTTTAGTTCTGTAGGCAGCTATATCAAACTGCTATATCAAACTGCAGAAATGTAGCAAACTTTTGCGCTTCCAGTTCGTGTTGTAAATGGATAATATCTTCCAAACTACAGTGTAGCTTATCCAGCTTCTCTTTTATTAATTTAGCTACTTGATCATTAATTTACTTGTTTCACTTTCACACTTTTATATATTTCTTTACTATTATTTACTATTAAATATAACAATACTATAAGATAAAACATCGGATTTCACTTTGCTTTTCCATACATTCCTCCTGTGAGTCTGCAGGTGCTTTAAAGGGAAAAGTAAAAACTAAAATTCATTAGTCTTGAATTTAAATTCAGTGAGTTTTAACTGGGATGTAAAGATTTTGATAAAATTTCAAGTTTCACTTAATTTTGTAGGACATTTATAATTTTTAATTAATCACACTTCCATATATGTACTAACTTCTTGTTGTTTTAGATGCCTTACAAGTGAATGCTGATAAAAGGAGGCCTCAGAGTTTCTCTTTGCTGGGATGGTGCAAAAATGGCTCCATTACGCCCCTGAAAGGCTTGGGGGCATTGCTCATGGTGGAAACCCCAGAGTTTAGAGTATTTCATTCTTTCTTCTACCTTCTTTCTTTCAGTAGTACTTTCCTATTTCTGCCTTTATTGGCAATTTTCCATTTGTATTTACTTCCATTTTGCAGATGCAGGTTGTCATGTTTTTCCAGGCTCTTCTCCTGGCATTTGTGTTATAAATTCCGATGTAATTTTTCTAAGTCAGTGTGAGATTTCCTTTTGTAATTGTGGGGCATAAATAAATACATTTGCATGTGAACTGAAGGATGTTACTTTGAGTGACATTTTGATACAAAATCATATCATTTGCAGCCATACATGGTCTTTTGAAAGGAATAAAATAAAGACAATTAACTGGCATACAATCCTGCTGTACATAAAGCAAGATTGATTTTAAAGTGTTTCTATGTTGATTCAATGTTAAATAAGTGATTTAATTTAAGTTGAAAAAATATTGATTTTATGCACATCTTGATCTATTTTTCATCATTGAAATAACATTATTTCAGGGTGGAAACCTGATGAAAAATCAATGTTAAATTTCAAAATTTTTTCAATGATAATTTGATCAATGCATCAACATTGATTCAATGTTGATTCAGTGTTAAATAAATGATTTAATTATAGTTGAAAAAATAGTGATTTTATGCCCATCTTGATCTATTTTTCATAATTGAAATAACATTATCTCAGGGTGCAAACCTGATGAAAAATCAATGTTAAATTTCAACCTTGATTCAATGATAACTGCGATAGTCACAAAAACATATAGTTTGTATGCATTTTTAAGCATTGCGGTTTAAAAACAAGTTATTTTAAACTGTTGAAGTGCATGACAACTCATTTCAAGTGCTAAAAACAGATGGCAGCATTGTCACAGTGATCACCGTTCACACGGATCTGCAAACTAAAAACTATGCATTCTGCTGCCAGCCCAGAAGATGCAGATGTCACTTTTGTAAAGAGAAACCCCACGCCTTTAGATTTAGCACGAAAAACAAAATGTGCATTAAGCCAGCGTTTTCACAAATAGTTTTTTTGTTTTTGTTGTTAAAAGAGGAGTTCACTTCAAAATGAAAATGTCCTGATATTTTAATCACCCACATCTCATCCAAGATAATCCTGTCTTTCTTTCTTCTTTTTGAAGTTCTCTCAAAAGTTTTTTTGAGGACAACATTCCAGGATTTTTCTTCACATAATGGTTTCCAATTGCAACCAAAATGTTAAAGGTCCAAATCAATGCAGTTTCAAAGTGTTTCTAATGGCTTCAGAGGCTCTGCACGATCCCAGATGAGGAATAGGGTCTTATCTATCGAAACAATTTAAAAAAAAGCAATATACTTTTTACCTAAATTGCTCATCTTGCGCAATCACGTAGAAAATGTCACTAGACGTAGGCAGAAGTAACGGACCAGTGTTTACAAAGCGCACATGCGAAAACTAATACAAACACCCTTTAGCAAAAAACAAAACAAAAAAAACAATGATGTCAGAGGATTTTGAAGTTGAAGATTGAGTGTTTTTTGGTAAAGATAGTTTGTTTTATTCCTCACATTTGCGTGTGTGGCGGTACTTCTGCCTATGTCAAGTGTGACGTTTTCGACATGATTGCGCAATCACCAGCATGTCAAAGAAGAGCAGTGCAAGATGAGCAATTTAGGTTAAAAAACTATATTCACTTTTTTTTTTTAAATGATCGATCGCTTCGATAGATAAGACTCTATTCCTCATCTGGAGTCGCACAGAGCCTCTGAAGCCATTCAAAGTGCTTTGAAAGTGCATGGATTTGGACCTTGAAAACCATTATGTGAAGAAAATTCCTGGAATGTTTTCCTCAAAAAACACGAACACCTTGGATGAGATGGGGGTGAGTAAAATATCAGGAATTTTAACACGGAGATGGTAACGTTATCTTTTTTAAAACCTTGCACTTTGAAACAAGTTTTGAACAACCGTTTTTAGTTGAAAAGGGTGTCATGTAAACATAAACTGAGAGATGCGGGCACATGAAGAGCACGTGAGAACTGCACTTTTTGCCAACCAATTGGGCATGAGCGGTTAAATACACATACCTATGTGAATGTGAATGTGCAAGTAAATGCAGTCATTTATGTCTTAAGTGAACGTTAACAGCTGCAAAAGAACTGAGAAATCAGTTCAGTCTTAAAGTGACAGCAGCCTAATTTACCTGCTGTCATTAATGTGTTACATGCCTATCAAACAACAAAAAAGAGAAAATATCTCACTGCTTTTGGCTGAATCACTTTTGTTGCTTTAATAAGAATAAATGTAGATTTAATTTAC
Source organism: Gobiocypris rarus (assembly GCA_023029165.1). Taxonomy (NCBI): domain Eukaryota; kingdom Metazoa; phylum Chordata; class Actinopteri; order Cypriniformes; family Gobionidae; genus Gobiocypris; species Gobiocypris rarus. The sequence goes on from CM040925.1 coordinate 5,614,729, forward strand.
ACAGTACAAACCATGCCTTGTTTTTTATACATTTGATTACTTTATACAATTTATGTAGTAGCCTTTTTGTACTATTGCATTTTGTTATCCTATATGCTTTTTTCTTTATCACTGTTCATATGTCTTCAGAGAGTGAAGTTTACTTAGGTTAGTATTTGTTTTCTTATGATATTATTAATGGTGATAAGAATTTTAACATTTCAATGAAACCTAAAAATCATAAAAACTGACTATATTGTGATAAATATCGTTATCGTGAAATAAAATGACTCATATTGTGATATAATAATACACCACTACAAATGACTGCCCCATCAAATAGTGCCCCATATTGGACCTCAAGTGTAGCGTAGATATTGGGAGATTTCAGACACAGACCTAGGGGGAAAACTGTTCAAAAGAATTTATTTAAAACCATAGACTGTAAATATAAATATAGAAGTAGTGTCCGTGACGTCACCCAAGGATTCTGAAGAGCAGTTTTGAAGCGTAAAGTAGGGTCGAGCTGGCCATTGCCATCTTGTCAGCACGTCACCACGCATTACTCCCGGATAATTTAAAATGGGCAAAGAGGTGGGATGTGGGCGGAGCTGAGGTGACGTGATTACTAGGGCCGGGACTCGATTAAAAAAATTAATCGAATTAATTAGAGGCTTTGTAATTAATTAATCGAAATTAATCGCATTTTAATTGCATATAAATATTTGACCTGAGAACAGTGAGAAGTAATTTTTTTCACATGGACTTTTAGTATACCATTGAATAATGACTGAATACATAAGTTTAATCAACAAAATTTTGTTTATTTATTTATGTCCAGCGTTTTGCGTTGAGGTGATATTTGAGGCTCGATCGCAAATTCCTTTTGTACATAGCTTCCACACAACCATGCTCTTATCGGCGCTTCCATCCTTTCGTTTTTAAAACAAAATTTGCCAAGCAAAGCAGTCTCAGCTTCTTCATGTTCACTTTGGTTTGTTGTGTTCAGAAGTCAAGAACGCTAGTTGGTGTTCCAGTATAAGCGGTCCGGCGAAACTCATTCATTAAAAAAGCGTTCGCGGTGCAAAAATAAGTTAAAATTGTTATCAATTTTTGCGTAATTAATCTTAATTAACGCGTTAAAGTCACGCAATTAATTAATCTTAATTAACGCGTTAAAGTCCCGGCCCTAGTGATTACTAATGCCTAGTTCACACTGCCGGATTTTAGCCCCGATTTTGACTCGCCAACAGGTTTTGCGAAATCGCAGACAAATGCCCGAAATCATTGCCAAGTCAGTACTCGTGCATGCGAGTGACAATCACGCAGTGTGAATGATCAAAGACATGATCAGAGAGAATCGCCAATGAGTCGAGATATTTTGCATGCTAAATATCTGGACCTGTCGGCGATTCAAACTCCTGCTGTGTGAAATGAGTTCTGACTGAAAATTACATCGGCGATGACCAACAGCCAATGAGAGAGCAAAATACAGGGCAGTGGGAGGTTCAGGGAGGAGTTATCAGAATATCAGTATTTTAATAGATACATTTACAATTCTTTCAAACAGAAACAAAGCCCAAACATTTGCACGGCCACCAGCAGTAGCAGAACATTGCAAAATTATTTATTTACCTCAAATTTTCTTTGCAGTCATTGCTCCCTGTGTAGTCAGCTGCAAATATGACTTGACCCCCAAAAAAATTCTAACAAAAGGTTTCTCAGTGGTTTACAGAGGTATCAGATGAACTTAAAAACATACTAAAAGTTTACCAAAGTTTGACTCTAAGAAAGGCCCCATTTTCAAAATACCGGCCGTCAGGTCCTTAAAATTACCATTACTCATTTGTTTTCCTCCTAGACCAGGAATACTGGAGCCTGATACATGTTTTCGCCATGTTATATTCTAATTAGCATATTTTCATGATAGATAAGTGATTATAAGTACAATTATATATTAAAGCAATTGGTTACAAGCATATTTGTGCAAAAAATAAGTATAATTTCCCTTAAGTAAAATTAACACTCCTCATAGTTTATTTGACTCCATACTCAAGTGTGGTAAAAATAACTTTGAAGCAGTGTTAAAGTTAATGAGATAATTAAATGATTGAGTGGTGATTGACAATTAGTGATGAACACCTGTTGTTAACAAGTAGATTCGCTGAAGGGAAGAGTCACCATTATGGTGATTAGTGTTTGCTTTAGTTGAGATTTTGACTTTTACTTTTAAAACAATATATTTTTTTCCTGGCTGCTTTAACTTTGTTTATAAAAAAAAATGCACAGAGAAAATGTCTTCAGGTGTCGTTATATTTTGATAGTGGCATAATCATCATGTTAACTGAGATCACTCTTAGCCCAATCTTTGATTATATTTGTGTTGCAACATAACCAACAACACCTGGTTTGGATACATTTCCTCTTGGTTTGTCTCAGACACAATCTAATATTAAAACTAAAACTAAAGCAAATACTGATCACCATAATGGTGACCTAAAAAGGTGACTATTCCCTTCAGTGATTATTGTTAACAGCAGGTGTTCATCACTAATGGCCAATCATTACTCAAAGAATCACTTAATTATCTCTAACTTTAACACTGTCTCCGTGGTACTTTTAACACTCCTGAGTGTGGACTCAAACTCTGAGGAGTGTAAATTTAACACTGGGGTTTTTGCTGTGTAGCGTTGGTGGTTTCTGTGGTTTATAACTATTATTTTGATTACAATAAAGAATAAATTCATTAGAACTGTGTGGTACTGTAAAATTGGTCAAAACAGGGCTGCCACGTGAAGGCTCAGTACTGCTAACCCTTTAATTAATTAATTTTTTTAAATATATTTTTTTATAATGCATTTTTATTTTTTATTTATACTTTTCTTATTTATACATATATTTTTATATTATCTTCAGTTGTTTCCTCTTATTTATTATCTCTTGCACTGTGACCTTCACTAGATTTACTATTAGTCATCACACTCCTCCCATTGAGGCTGATTATAGTGATTCTCACAATTCCCAACTTGGCATGATCCACAAGTAGGCATGCATGGTAGTCCATATGCCCTGCAACTGCATCGTTGTGTTCAACAGGCAGTTGTGAAATTACAGTGGATCATCTGCCAGCAGCCATATCACCCTGTAGCAAGCTATGCAGGGCTGCGCCTGGTCAGTACCTGGATGGGAGACCAACTGGGAAAAACTAGATAGCTGCTGGAAGAGGTGTAAGTGAGGCCAGCAGGGGGTGCTCACCCTGTAGTCTGTGTGGGTCCTAACACCCCAGTATAGTGATGGGGACACTGTACTGTAACAAGCACTGTCCTTCGGATGAGACGTTTAACTGAGGTCCTGACTTTCTGTGGTCATTAAAACTCCCATGGCACTTCTCGTAAAGAGTAGGAGTGTAACTCCGGTGTCCTGGTCAAATTCCCTCCATTGTCCCTTACCAATCATGGCCTCCTAATAACCCCCATCCACTGAATTGTCTCTATCACCCTCTCTCCTCTCCACCTATCGCTGGCGTGTGGTGAGCGCACTAGCGTCGTTGTACTGAGGCTGCCGTTGCATCATCCAAGTGGATGCTGCACACTGGTGGTGGTTGAGGAGAGACACCTGACATGAGTGTAAAGCACTTTGGGTGTACAGTTACATATCAAAGCGCTATATAAAGGCCTCATTCATTCATCCATCTGTAGGAGGCTTTCTGGGGCAGCAGTCTTACTGGTCATAACTGGCATGAACCGGTATTCCACCAGTTTCCATCCCCAATCCACTGTGTTCATGTCACCTTCCTTTCCAATCCACACTATGATCTGGAAGTAAACTCTTTGGCAGTGGTATTTGGTTGAGGACTCAGTTGGAGGCAGACATTCTAGGGTAACAAATTATTTGTCTGTAATGATTTTCTTGCTAAAAAGGTTGAAGCGCAAAGAGGCAAGTGAATCGGTACTCCATCTACCAAACAACACTGCCATTGCCTTGGTCCCATGGTCCTCTATGACATTCTTTGCTTGATGTTGGAGCAGAAACACATTTGTCACTGTCCTTTTTTCGCCCTGGAGTGATTGCTGCTATGATTCCCATTCCGTGGAAGGTCCCCTTACCATCAATAGTAAGGATGTTGTGGTCAACATTGCCCAAGTGCCATGTCCATGTCTATGTCATACGCTAGCATATCTGGAGCAACTGAATCTGCTGCATTCTTTTCAAAACGCAAAATTTCCTTGAATGATAAAGCAAATCCCATTCCATGAATGGTATCCACTAGGAATTGTGACCGATACATATGATGTGCCTACACTGCAAGGCCAAGTTGTAATTGATCTACCACAGCACGTGGTCATGCTGCCTGGACAATTGCCTGTCCAATTCCTTTAACCTTTCGGCTTGTCTCCTTACCCACAAAAAGACCATTCAAAAGTGTACGGAGAATCTCAGGAACCAACAAAAGGGCAGAGTCAAGTTCAAGTGACTTTGTGCTCAGATCCAATGATTGCTTGTTTCTGGGATTTGTCATCCTTTTCTTGGTCGCTGAAATAAGATTGTATAATTTATGATAATTTCTCTCTCATTGTCACTATGTCATGGAGGCCTTCCCCTTCAGTGAAATGTACTTTTTCCTGGTACTGTTCTCTCAATTATTCTATTGCATCATGTCATGGATGAAATTGGTGGGCAGGGCTAAACAGGCAGTGATGAAGTAGGCGTTGATATTCTTCTGCAGAGGCGGTGCTTGCCTCCCTTTGAAAAACCTGTCGTTTGCTGGGCCTATTGTCAATAAAAGCTTTTATTGGACTAAAAAGGAATTTTTCAGTTCTGAAACTTACAGGATATTCTTATAATATGATGACCTCTTATATGTCAAAAGCTCAAGGAAAATTTGATTTCTCAGTTCATGACCCCTTTAAAGTAGTCAAGGATGAATTTTGTTTGGCTAAAATGGTATACACTGTGCTGCCAACAACATTTCAATGAGGCATGCAATATCAAATGTCAGTATTCTCTTCCACCATCTTCTGAATCGCTGAAAATTGTGAATTTAGTTTTGTTGGGTTTAGTATAATGCCAACTTTATACTAAAAAACATCTTTAGATGATGCATTGAGTGACCATTTGAGATAGTTCACACAGGCCTCTGTTCGAGTTGTTTATGAGTAAGTTATACAAGTCCAATTTAAGTTACTTTTGGGTGCAAAAACTTTTACACTGAATGTCAAGTCTGTGTTTTAGCAACAAAAAAAAAAAGGCATGTGTCCAAAAACACATACTGAGTAGGAGCTACATGACTTAGGCTAAATCGTTGTTTACATTTCTGGTTCACCCCAAACAAAGACAAAACCTTACACTAATCTCACAAAATCATGTATTCCATAAGTATGTAATCATGTCAGTGCAATTTAGACAAGTCCAATGGATTCATAGACCCAGAAAACATGGGGTTAAACACCAAGATTACTTGGCTAGGTCAAATAATGAAGGAGTTAGGATGTTTTAAGGGCTTCCTGCCCATCTTGGACGCCATCTTGAAAATTACACCTTTCTAGTAGTCAAACTTTGTTAAACTTTTATTATGTTATTAAGGACACCTAATACTACAAAACCGCAGAGAATTTTGTTAGAATTTTTGTAGGGTTAGGTGTTTTTTTTCATGCAGCCGCCTAGTGTCTCTCCAACAATTTCCTCCGCCAAAATCTTTTTTCTTTTTCTACTTTTCGCTGCAAATCAGCGCACAGACAATTTGGAGCACAAACTTTCTGCAGTTTATCATTTTTAATAACGATTCCAGTCTCGCGCAAGAACTCCAGTCTGACGCATGTGATCTCATGTTGTTTACTTGTCACATTGCACGTGGGCTTGGTTGGAAAACATAGTTTGCGCACTGGAAAGAGAGAGTTGTCGGCGATTCTTCCTCTTGTACAGTCATGCAGTGTAAAACCCCCTGTCGCCGATCCATTGCGCAGTGTGAACACAACAGTGACTGAATGCTCCCCCAGATAGTCATGAAGTGTGAAAAGAGCAGTGAACTGACGAGTTTGAAAATCGTGCAGTCTGAACTCGGCATAACAGACAGCAGACAAACAGCTATCCATCTGTCACTCAAAGTGGCCACGCCCTTAATTATGCAGAACTTTAAGGCTTTATCAAGTGGCAACCTCCCGCTGTCTCTTGAAGCCAATACAGAAGTGACTTAAACTGCAGTTCATCGACTGGCCACTAGAGACAGGCTCCAGAAGGGAGCAGAATCTCATTGAGCCCCATATTAAAATGCCCAACTTTACAGCAAAATAAAACATGTTAACAGCCTGGGAGAAATTGTGGTTTTGGTCTATTCGGCTAATTTTGCCCTTCATGATAACTGTGAGGGGGTGAATTTTTTATAACTCATTCGTTTACATTATACAAAGTCTTAAAGTTCTGCATAATTAAGAGCGTGGCCACTTTGAATGGCAGGTGGGTAGCCATTTATCTGTTGTTTGTTAGTAATCGCGTCACCTCAGCTCCGCCCACGTCTCGCCTCTTTGCTCATTTTCTTTTATCCGGGAGTGACGGTAGATGACGCAGTCTATGGGCTTTATATAATGTAAAAGAATGAGTTATTAAAAAAATTCACCCCCCTCTCAGTTGTCATGAAGAGCAAAATTAGCTGTATAGATCAAAAACACAAACTGTCCCAGGCTGTTAACATGTTTTTTTTTCTGCTGTGAAGTTGGGCATTTTAATATGAGGCTTAATGAGATTCTGCTCCCTTCTGGCCAGTCGATGAGCTGCAGTTTAAGTCACTTCAGTAAGTCCACTTAAGCCTTTTTGTTTAATTAATATTATATTATTGCTCAGTTTTTAAAAGAATTGGCTTCAAGAGAGACTGCAGGAGGTTGCAGCTGGTTTAAAACGAGCCGACTCCCGAGCTCTAGCTCTCTAGCGCACTCTAGTGTTTGGGTTTGATTAGCATTTGGGAGATGATAATTGAGCAGACGAGTTCAGCTGAAACTAATAGTTCAGAGGCCTACACTAAAGCAATCTGATCCTCATTTAGTTTGAACCTGTAAATGACAGTGCAACGCTAAGAAGGAAGGGGTGAGTAAGTGACCTTTAGTAGAGCAATATAAAAATAACGTGAACTCAGTATTTTTGTGGCCAGATTCAGAAAAAAAGGGGGAAAAAATCGATAACGATGATAATCTCTGGACATCTCAACATTGATTAGCTAACAGCCTAGATCACACTGCAGAAATGAACACATAAACCGCCAGTCAGTGCAGCTAGTAATAAGTGATTTCTGTGTCTCTGTGTGAATGAACGGCGCAGTTTCCTCTGACACACACACACACACACACGCGCGCACGCGCGCGTTGTGTTTCCATGTTTTATGGGGACATTCCTTAGGCGTAATGCATTTTATACCGTACAAATCGTATTTTCTATCCCCCTACACTGCCCCTGCCCCTAAACCTACCCATCACAGGAGACATTCTGCATTTTTACATTTTCAAAAAACATCACTTAGTGTGATTTATAAGATGTTTTCCTCATGGGGACCAAAAAATGTCCCCACAAGGACAAGGATTTTGGATATTGCCATCTTTGTGGGGACATTTTGTCCCCATACCGTAGGGATTACCAGTCCACGCACACACACACACACACACACGCGCGCTCGCGGGTGTTTTCGGCATCATTCTGCTCTCAATAAATGAGGACATGTACATCCTCTCCACTTCACAAGCTTTTCACTATTTCATTTGAGAAAAAATACCGTCATACACACAAAGAAAATATAAGATCAGTTTAACTTCAAGAAGAAATTTTGACAGAAATATATCACTATTGTATTTTAAATGTATTTTAATGTAAGTTCTCAAAGTAATAACAATAATATTTATTAATTCTAAGGAATATCATGCAACTAATATATTTTTCTTTGTTTTAAGTGTATACAGTTATGTTGTGCAGCATCTTATTTAACAAAAAATACAATGCACAATGTAAAAAATACAAATGTTTTGTTGTAAATTAATTGTTTTATTTTAATTTGTTTACATAATTCAATTGTTAATGTTTATATAAATGTATAATAAATCATAAAACAAGAAAAAATGTAATTAAGACATTTATAACTCTATGTACTGTGCCTCTGTATTTAAAGGAATAAAAAGGTAAGGTTAAAAAAAAGTACATAATTAAATTATTCCTGTGAATAAACCATGGAATATGTTTATCAAACCTCACATTGGAACTTGTATCTGTTTATCTGCTGGTTATCTTCAATCACTCCCTGTAATTTACAGTAAATGAACCGATCACAGCTCTTAATCAGTGGATCAATCTGTCTTTTATTGCATGACCTGGTTATGGTAAAGTGCAATCTTTCTCATCTTTGTGTGTGTGTGTGTGTGTGTGTGTGTGTGTGTGTGTGTGTGTGTGTGTGTGTGTGTGTGTGTGTGTGTGTGTGTGTGTGTGTGTGTTTGCATGTCAACAGATACCTCAAGGATATATCTAGGTAAAATAAAAATGAACAATGCTGTAATGTTTTTGCATGTGTATTATGTCTTTTTATGCAACTGCTAATAATAGTGAGGTCCTTAAAGGGATGTCTTTTTTTTGGGTGAATCCTTTTATTCACTTGTATGTCAGTGCTAATTTGGGTTGTAATTTTTACTTTTTGTCAATTCCTAGGTTGTCTCTTTGAGGTCCTAATTCACAATGAAGCCAGTTTTACTCGGCGTGACTGCCCTGCTCATTCCCTACAACTGTTTGAGTGATCTTCATATATTCATAGATTTTGGTCTGGTCATCTGCTTCATGCTCTTGGCTTATGCCGCACACCAGGCGGGAAATGGCTTGATGGATGGAGTTGACCGGGCAGTGTTAATAACAGGTTGTGACAGTGGATTTGGACATCACCTTGCAAAAAAACTGGACAGCATGGGCTTCACGGTGTTTGCTGGATGTTTACACCCTGAAGGTCGCGGAGCTCAGAGTCTGGTTAAAGAAGGTTCTGACCGTATGAAGGTACTCCATCTGGATGTGACCAAAGAGGAACATGTAAGCTTGGCCAAAGATTTTGTGGAAGTAAACTTGCCAGAGAAAGGTAACTTTAAAATTGTATTATTAAAGCTACACTGTGTGATATTTTCCCCCATCTAGCGGTGAAAAGGTATATGACCATCCAGTGAATATTAGTTTCTGTTCCTCTCAATTCCTATTTCGTTTTAACTCCTACGGTGGCCGATTTATAATATACACAAATAGGCTGAATTAATATTACCTGTCGAGAAGAAAGCAGGCAACGTCGGCATCCTTTTTAAAATCGTTGCTCCTCATGAGCTCTTTCCATCTTGGAAAGGCCACTCCAATATTCACTTTTGTCTTGTTGTGTTGCTGTCTTAATTCTCTTTTTCGCTTCCTTGGCGACTCTGATACATATCCTCCATCAGCAACAGACTTTAAAAAAGGCTTTCAGGTTTTCATATCAGTCTCAAGCAATCCCCCTCTTCACATTCGACACGGTGCCATCGAGTGTTAAAACGTGAAAGGCGAAGCTTGAATTTACGGGTATGTCCCTCTTTAGCTAATGTACTTTCAAGATGGAGGGGCAACATGGCGACCGGCATTCGAACCCCTCACCCGTATGTATTTACAATGGCATATTATAAACTTACGAGAATACTTTATTACTTGAAAGAAGTAAATATACATTAATGAGCACATATATTTTTGAAATAATTCTTAGCTGAAAAAGTGTTTTTAGCTAAGAATAAACTATAAAAGTTACACAGTGTAGCTTTAAAGATTATTTAAATGCTTTTTTACATATTCAGCTTTCTTCACACTGAATGCGAAAACAATCGATTGCCTTGAGCTAATTCACGCCTGCACGATGGGTGGCGCTGACCGAACATACATTTTTCCTCATGTATGTATCTCTTAGGTTTTCCCATTTTGTTTTAACTGGTGTGGGTAATAACTTCAGACTGCGTTCTAAGTGGATTTTGTTTAAATAATGGGCAGACGTGCATTATTTATAGTGTTTTATAATAAACTTAAAGCTACACCTGCATAGCATTTCTCATTCTTAATTGTAATAAAAATTCCCCTGAACCCTATGAAAAACACATACAGAACTTATATCGTTGTAATCATATATTTATTTGGCTTCATGTTTCATCTGTAGAAACGTTTCTCTCAGTGTTTATGTGCAGAAATCAGAACGAGGACACAACGTTGTCATTCGGAAGAGCAGGAGTTATGATCACATAATATGATTGACAGAGCCTATGACCTCTCTGACTCATAACAGACACGCACAGAGAAAACGCTGCTCTGTAAACTATTTCATGCTCTTTAGATTGCATAATTCAGTAGAAAATTATAATCTGTATATAGAACATGTAAGAATAAATCTGTTCTGACACCAATTACATTCAACATCCATTCTCTCCTCTCTTCCGGAATACTTTTCTTTGGTGTTTACACAGGTTTTCAAAACAGCACCACCACTCTCACACTTTTGTGCAACAGCAGCGGCTCGGCTTAGCTCAAATCGAATTGGACGGCTCGTTTCATCTCACTCAGTGTGAAAAAAACACACCCAGTGTGAATAGCTCCATAGGGATCTATTGTTTCGATTCATTTCCCATAAAACGTTCAGACCTTGACCAATCACAACACACTGGTGCAGCCGACCAATCAGAGCACACTCTGCTTTTCAGAAGGAGGGGCTTCATAGAGACAGGAACTAAACAGAGCGTTACTGACAGACTGGGAAGAGACGAGCTGCAACAATGGAGAATATGAAAACCCCTTTAAATGCCCCTTTCTCTCTATATTGTTGAACATTTTCAGGTCTCTATGCTGTTGTAAATAATGCTGGCATCAGTGACTGGGGAGAGACGGAGTGGGGTACAGCTGAGGACTTCCAGAAGATGGCTGATGTTAACCTGTTTGGTGCCATCAGAGTCACCATCCCATTCTTGCCCCTTGTTAGAGCATCCAAAGGTAATTGATGCCTTCTATTCTTGAATATAATAGAATAAAAATCATTGTTGATTGATGTATTCCTTCACTCTAAGGAAAAAATTATACAGAAGCTGTCACAATGGTGGCATCCTTTCAAAAGGTCATGTTTACTAGTTATCTCCGATATAATTTAATGACTGATATTTTAGAGAGCAGGGTGTCTGATATATATGATATTACACCATTTAATTTAAAGAAGCATGCATAAAAATTGTTCAAATGAAATTTTGATTTATTTTACAAATTTACTAAATTAGAAATAATTATTATCAAAATTAATCAATATGAAAAATATGTGCTTTAAATCTGCAAATAAACAGATTTATGTTTTAGTAACTTTTAGATTTTGTAATTATAGTAGTGTTTTTTTGTTTGTTTGTTTGTTTTTTTTAAATAAAGAAACAAAATCAAGCACCGCCCTACATTTGTGCTTGTTCCAGAAGACATACACTCAGACATACATTATATGGCCAAAAGTTTTGGGACGCCTGCCTTTACATGCACATGAACTTTAGTGACATCCAATTCTTAATCCTTAGGGTTTAATGGAGTTGGCCCACCCTTTGCAGCTATAACAGCTTCAACTCTTCTGGGAAGACTTTTTCACAAGGTTTAGGAGTGTTTATGGGACTCAGGCCAGTCAAGTTCCTCCACACCAAATTTGCTCATCCATGTCTTTATGGACCGACGCTTTGTTCACTGGTGCGCAGTCTTGTTGGAACAGGAAGGGGCCATCCCCAAACTGTTCCCACAAAGTTGGGAGCATGAAATTGTCCAAAATGTCTTGGTATGCGGTTCCTTTCACTGGAACTAAGGGGCCAACCTCTGAAAATCAACCGCACACCATAATCCCCCCTCTACCAAACTTTAAACTAGAGCAGTGGAGACGTGTTCTCTGGAGTGACCGAGTCCGATGGACGAGTCTGGGTTTGGCAGTTGCCTGGAGAACAGTACTTGCCTGACTGCATTGTGTCAAGAGTCCAGTGGTGGTGTGTTTTACACAGTTGACCCTGTAATATTTAGTAGAGAGGAAACTTCTTGAATGGACTTATTGCACAGGTGGTGACCTATCACGGTACCACGCTTGAGTTCACTGAGCTCCTGAGAGCGACCCATTCTTTCACAAATGTTTGCAGAAGCGTCTGCATTCCTAGTGCTTGATTTATACACCTGTGGCCATGGAAGTGATTGAAACTGAACTGAATTCAATGTTTCAGAGGGGTGTCCCAATACTTTTGGCAATATAGTGTATGTCACGATCATAGACCATAAATAAAGATGGCCTTCACTCTCTTCCACTGATGAAAAGTGAAGCCGCCAATGTCCCAATATGGCGCTGGCATCTTGATTGAGGACCTGAGTCTGTGCAGTAAAGAGCAGAAAGTAGAGCCGCAATATCAAAACCCCTCCCACACTCTCACGGCACAGTTTACTGCAGAACAACTCATTATGTTGGTGTGAAATAAACAGTTATGGAAATGTAGAAATTAAACCTGAAGTTCTCCTAAAAATCCCCAAAAATGGTTGTTGTCTCAGTGACTAGAAGCTGTCAATCTCAGCTGTCAACACCCCCTGTTTTTATAGCATCAAATAACTAACTAAAACAAAACTCATTTAAAAAAACACTTGAAATTACATGAGCGTGATTAAAAACTACATAAAATGACAGAAACCATCTTTGAAAAAAAAAAAGTGAAGTGTAATTTGATTGTTTAGTTTGTATCCCGTCTCCAGTACATGGAGAGGGTGGGGTTTATGAGCTATACTGGGACCAGCCACCTGGGGGCGATCAAGACGCTTTGGCTTCACTTTTCAAGACTTGTGCGGCACGCTTGGTCACGATAAGGAAGAAAAGATGATAGCAAATTCCATTTCATGGCATCTGCGCTCAGGTGCTGCTGTTCTTAGTACTGTCAAAATAAAAGTCCCATCAAAAAAGTATAAAAGTATCAGCCGACCACTAATTTTTACCATTTAGGGACTCTGTAATTATAACACTTAAGGTAATATGTACCTTTTAAGCTACTAATATGCACACTTTGGTGGTAAATAAGTCAATAATTCAAAGTCAAATAAGCTTGAAATGGTACTGCCCCACTGACAGCTTTTCTGACAGTTACATTTATAGATAACTTACTAATTCCTTTAATTTCATTATTAATTCCTAGGTCGAATGTTATATGTGTCTAGTATCCTTTCTTTCTTCAACTGTCTGAACATGGGAGCATACAGTGTATCCAAGCGGGGACTGGAAGCATTCGCAGACTGCTTGAGAGTAAAGATGGCCAGTTTTGGAGTTAAGGTAAGAACTGATCCGTTTTTAGAAACACACGTTTACTGAAGTGGACTGTTTGTATTATTATTACATTTTTGTATTTTTATTATTGTACAAAAAAAATTGAAAATCAGGTGCTCAACTAACTGTTGAGAAAGTTTACCACAGAAAAAAAATCTATTTTAAGTGCCACGTGCACTCTTCAAACAAACATTAAAAGGGATAGTTCACCCAAAAATTTAAATTAGCTCATGATTTACTCACCCTCAAGCCATCTTAGGTGTATATGATTTTCTACTTTCAGGCAAATACAATCAAAGTTACATTAAAAATGTCCTGGCTCTTCCAAGCTTTATAATGGCAGTGAATGGCAGCCCAAAATTGGAAGCTCAAAAAGGGGAACAATCATGGTCTTCGGAAGCAAAAAAAATGTTGGTGGGTCTTTCCTAGAAAATTTGTACTGGAGTAGATGCCATTTACTTTAAGTGCAAATAGCCAGTCTTGTTTACTTAACGCCTGGTTGGGCCAGACAAAATTACAGACACCAAATGATTTACAGTGGCCATAGTATGGAAGCTTATGTGTAGCAGAATTCAATTTGCAATGCAATATGCAAAATGACAATGCAATATGCAAAATGGCAATGTATTTCTCTATTTAAAATTACATTTTCCATCACATATGTGCCAAGTTGGTGCAAAATGAAAATGGAAATTGAATTATATAATTTACATTTGCCTTTCCAATAGTAATTTTAAAATGTAAATTACATATTCATTTTGAATGCTTTATACGTTGCGAAATGAAAATGTATTACTCAAATTGATTTGGTATGTGTCTATGTCCAAGCCATAACAGTAGCAAAATGATCATTTAAATGTTATTTGTTCTAAATGCATTTACACTCACAGTTAGGAAATGTAGGATTGCATTTTCATCATAATGCCATGTGATATTTGTAGCAAAATTCTGTGTGGATTTCAAAATGCATTCTGAGCCAAAGATATAGCAAAATGGTAGCAAAATTGTGATTTAAATGACTTTTTAATACATTGACACTCACTCTTGAAAAATTAATTTTAATGAATGCCACACGTCGATTAATTCAGTCGATGTGGATTTGAAAATGCATTCAGAGCTGATCTCGCCCACCCTCCGTCAATCAGTGCATCAAGGTGGGGCACGACAGGTAAGCGTGGAGCGGCTACACACTGCAAGTGGCGTGAGCGTCTCAGCTGCGTGGCATGTCCGTTTTTATTTAGGCTTCCATGTTAACTATGGCGTTCCGTGGGGTCCTTTAATTTGACTTTGCAACAAGCACTCGTCTCAATGAACGTGACTTCTGCGTCTGCCAAACGTGACGTCTGCGTCTGCCACATCACTGGTTCATATGCCTAAACTTGAGGTCTGCTTCTGCTTGAAGGTGGTTTCAATAATGTGGGGTAAAACAATAAACACTCTGAACCCCAAGTAAATTTTCACAAACAGAGTCATTATGTTAGGTTAAGTCCCACTATATTTACTTGTTTATGCTATTTACTTAACTGTTTAATAATTTTCTTAATTTTATTAACATGAATAAGTCTCAAACACCAGTCTATATTCACTGCAGAAAGTAAACTTCCTGAGTTTTTCTGACACTGCATTAAAGACTGTAGGCCTATATTCTCTCGGATGCATCGAGAGACTAATTTAGGCTTAAACACATATAAGTAATAGCCTACAACTTTATAAATTATACAATTATATACATGTATTTTCTTAATATTTCCCTTGTGGCCCATATGTTGTGAAATGAGGAGAGAAGTAGGCTATTTTGCGTTAAACAAGTAGTTTTTTAAATGGCGTTTGAAAAAAGCAGTTCTTAATTTTCAAATTGATTATTGCAGTGGTCAGATAGACTACATAGGCTATTAGACCGATAATAATTTAGGCACTAGCTAGGCTATATAAAATTGATATAGGCTATTATTATTAGACCTAATGTTTTGGTTTTCAAGGGCAAATAATATCTATAATCTTTATGATCATCACAGCTCGGTGATGCCTTAAAGCAGAGGTAGGCCACTCAACAGGTGGCCCCGCCGGTAGTAATTATTTCTTAAAGCTAAGCGCATCATTAAAAAGTGTGCGTGATACGCAGCCAGTGCTCACTTTCACTTGCATAATTTAAACATCACACTCTAATGATTTATATAGGCTAGCTCCTAGTAAAACAAACAGGCCCTGTGCAAATGAGATGGGCGAGACCCAGTTATATTAACGGGGGTCTACTATTGCTATAGTGAACAATTTGTCATTTATGTGGATATTTAAGAAGTGTTTTTTTTTTTTTTTTTAATTGGATCAAACGCGTTTGCAAGACGGCCTGAATCCACTTGAATTTGTCTGGAGTGCTCTCTCCATTACAGATTTGCGCAAAACCTTTGCAGTATTTACTAAATGTCGATGAAAAAAAAAAAATAATAATGTGTGTGTGTGTGTATATATATATATACACAGGTCCTTCTAAAAAAATTAGCATATTGTAATAAAAGTTCATTTTCCATAATGTAATGATAAAAAATTTACTTTCATATATTTTAGATTCATTGCACACCAACTGAAATATTTCAGGTCTTTTATTGTTTTAATACTGATGATTTTGGCATACAGCTCATGAAAACCCAAAATCTTAAAAAATTAGCATATCATGAAAAGGTTCTCTAAACGAGCTATTAACCTAATCATCTGAATCAACTAATTAACTCTAAACACCTGCAAAAGATTCCTGGGGCTTTTAAAAACTCCCAGCCTGGTTCATTACTCAAAACCGCAATCATGGGTAAGACTGCCGACCTGACTGCTGAACAAAAAGAAAGCCATCATTGACACCCTCAAGCGAGAGGGTAAGACACAGAAAGACATTTCTGAACGAATAGGCTGTTCCCAGAGTGCTGTATCAAGGCACCTCAGTGGGAAGTCTGTGGGAAGGAAAAAGTGTGGCAAAAAACACTGCACAACGAGAAGAGGTGACCAGACCCTGAGGAAGATTGTGGAGAAGGACCGATTCCAGACCTTCCGATTCCGGACCTGCGGAAGCAGTGGACTGAGTCTGGAGTAGAAACATCCAGAGCCACCGTGCACAGGCGTGTGCAGGAAATGGGCTACAGGTGCCGCATTCCCCAGGTCAAGACACTTTTGAACCAGAAACAGCGGCAGAAGCGCCTGACCTGGGCTACAGAGAAGCAGCACTGGACTGTCGCTCAAATTTTGCATGTCATTCGGAAATCAAAGGGGCCAGAGTCTGGAGAAAGACTGGGGAGAAGGAAATGCCAAAATGCCTGAAGTCCAGTGTCAAGTACCCACAGTCAGTGATGGTCTGGGGTGCCATGTCAGCTGCTGGTGTTGGTCCACTGTGTTTTATCAAGGGCAGGGACAATGCAGCTAGCTATCAGGAGATTTTGGAGCACTTCATGCTTCCATCTGCTGAAAAGCTTTATGGAGATGAAGATTTCGTTTTTCAGCACGACCTGGCACCTGCTCACAGTGCCAAAACCACTGGTAAATGGTTTACTGACCATGGTATTACTGTGCTCAATTGGCCTGCCAACTCTCCTGACCTGAACCCCATAGAGAATCTGTGGGATATGGTGAAGAGAAAGTTGAGAGACGCTCATTCAACACTCTGAATGAGCTTATGGCCGCTATCGAAGCATCCTGGGCCTCCATAACACCTCAGCAGTGCCACAGGCTGATTGCCTCCATGCCACGCCGCATTGAAGCAGTTATTTCTGCAAAATAATTCCCCACCAAGTATTGAGTGCATAACTGAACATAATTATTTGAAGGTTGACTTTTTTTGTATTAAAAACACTTTTATTTTATTGGTCGGATGAAATATGCAATTTTTTTGAGAATTTTGGGTTTTCATGAGCTGAATGCCAAAATCATCAGTATTAAAACAATAAAAGACCTGGACTATTTCAGTTGGTGTGCAATGAATCTAAAATATATGAAAGTTTAATTTTTATCATTACATTATGGAAAATAATGAACTTTTATCACATTATGCTAATTATTTTTAGAAGGACCTGTATAACACTTTGTTAAAACTGTAGTTTTAAAATAATGTTCAAAGCATGATTTCCTGTGATTTTTATCCAGTGTAAATGCATATTTACATAATATATATGAGTGTATATGGAGCGTGATAAAAAGAGACTAATTTAGCGCTTACTTCACCAATAAAAATCTAGTAATTTTTGCTCATGGTTTAACTGAAACATCAGCAGCAAGACATTGGCCAATAAAGAGAGATTAAATGCATACAAATATTTGTTTTATTTAATATTTTATTATTGGTGGTTTGCATTTTATTCTGATATTGCATTTGACTTTTTTTATTCATTATCATAAAATCAATAGAGTACTAAATCTTAATTGTGCAAGTGAGATGAGTAAATGCTCACATTTAGTCTTGAACTGCAATAACCCGTTCACACACACACACCTCTGCTCTTCTCTCAACATGGGGACAGGAGAGCTGTCAGTCAAATAAATGTGAAAAAGTAACTCACCTGTGAGATTTTGTTGTACATTTTAAAGGTAATGCATTACTTTACTAGTTACTTAAAAAAGTAATCTGATTACGTAAATCAAGTTACTTGTAACGTGTTACCCCAGCACTGATTACACATGTCATAATCTATTTCTTGATTAAGTATCCATTACAAATAGGATATTGAACATGGTGGATTATTATTCTTTTTTTATAGGTCAGCATTATTCAACCAGGAAATTTTGGTGCGGCCACAAACATTCTGCACAAGAAAACGCCGCAAGACTTATGGGATGAATTTGACGATGCACGTAAACTAACGTTCAACCAGAAATACATCGGGATGGCATGTGAATATTTTTACTCGCTGTCCTTTTCAGGATTTAAGGATTGCACAATGGTTATCAATGCCATGCTACACGCTCTCACGGCTGCCAAACCTCAAACCCGTTACCTGCTCGTTTCCTGGACGGATATGCTGTTTTTCTACATATGCCCTATTCTCCCCACATATGTCACTGATTCTGTGTTTCATATGAGTTCCATGTACCACAAGCGCAAAGTAATGCTGTACTCATAATCAGAATAGGAGAGTTCTCTTTACATAGATGATTTTTGCTGATATGACAAAGTGTTCCTAGACAGCTGTTCACAAACAATGTGCTGAAACAAAACACATTGTTTTATTAACAATATGTTCTGAACTTCTTTTCCATTCACTTTGTCTGAGTGAAATATAGTCTTTATTGCTGAAGAATTTATCATAGCCAAGTGTTTTTATTATTATTTATTATTTTATTATAATTTATTATTATTAATTCATCCCTTCTCTTTTTGATTGCCTTTTTCGTATATATTTTAGTAATTATCATAAATTAGGTATCATTCGAAAGCTTACAAACTCAAAATTCATCCTGTGAAACCGTTTTGAAATCGGATGTTGCCTTACCATGGAAATGGTACTCTAAATTCTTCTAGCGAACTCCTCCCCTAGTGGGCGTGTCAGGTTTCACATTACAAAATATATTGTTTTGTAAAATTTACAATATTTATTTATTATATAACTACTTTATAATCAAAAAAAAATTCTAATCTTGACAAACCACATATCGTCGGAAAGGTCTGAGTCTCAAGGTTCCATATTTGGAGTACTGTTTTTTTGATAGAAGTGATATTTGGACAGAAATGCGGTACTTTGTACCAGGAGAATGCATTAACACTAGAACTGCACGGGGTAAAATTTACCCATGGCTGTTCTTCAAATGTACATAACAGGTTTTCAATAAAATATCCATGTCTCCCAGTCACTGACGTTTACTAAACTTGTGTTATTTACAGTCCCCTGTTGTTAAAAATGGTTTAGCTAAAACCAGATTTAAAAACGGGACATTTATACCTATAATCGCCAGCAGGTCAAATTTACCCCTTTAGTTTCACTCTGTGTTTGAGCAACGCGTCGACTTACTGTAAACAGTCACGCAACGCATGTTTAAATAAAGATGTTTTAGCCTATTTATAAATGTTCAAACTTTGGATTAATTATACATTTTTGTTTTGCAATTTTTATCGTGTATTGTTTGCTACTGTGTTGCTATTTATTCAAGTCTGCCCGTTTCCTGAAAAAAATCTGATCTATGATGGAATGAATAAAACGATTTTCATGATTACCCAAAGTTTATTGGTGTTGTTCTCTTATTCAAATTATAAATTAAATAATTATTCAAATTAATAATTTTATTAGGTAAAACTGTGCTCTAGAATTTGTATGTTATCCTTATCGTATGTTGTCATACATCCTATGTAGTGTGGTGGATTATTTTTGACCTTTATTGTCTATTTAGGGTATTTTAGTAATTTAAATAACATGGGTTATCTTAATATGTGATTAATGACATTTTATTATAAAATTACACTACCCAAATATATATTTATTTCCTTCTAATTCTCGTTGTCATTGCTGGCTGATGTTCACCAAAAAGTGATGAGTGTATCCTGCTTCAAATAGCATAAAACAACAGGACAAAAAGATAGCAATCATTTCATGACTCTATACATTACTTTGTGAAGACATTGGCATAATACAGTGACACATTAAGTTTTTAGCGTATCAAAACAGTAATCATATGTATGGGTAAATTTGACTCGCTGGCAGTTTTAGGTATACAGCGACCCCTGACGGTTCTAAAGAAATAAATCAATGTCAAGTCAAGCCAAGTCAGCTTTATTTATATAGTGCTTTTAACAATGCAGATTGTTTCAAAGCAGCTTCACAGTGTTAAACAGAAAAATAATGCAACAGAATATATTTCGATTATCATACAGTTACAATGTGGGCTTTAGATCAGTAATTAGATAAGTAATTTGGTCTATATGGTTAATTTAGTTTAATAATTAGATTTATTATGAAATTTATTTGAAAAAAATGTTTTCCCCAACTGAGCAAGCCAAGCCAGAGGCGACAGTGGCAAGTAAACCAAAACCCCATCAGGAGACCTAATGGAGAAAAATAAACCTTGGGAGAAACCAGGCTCAGTCGGGGGGGCAGTTCTCTTCTGGCCAATTAGCAAAAAGCGTATTATTATTATTATTGGCAATTTTAAAGGTCAGAGGTCATAATAGATCTGAATATTCAAAAGATCTGAGGCAACACGCCGGAGACGGGTTTATTGAGGATGATGTATTGATTAAATAATTATTGAATATAAATAATTTGAAATATCGGAGTCATTACGCCGGAGACAGGTTTTTATTGAGGATGCCGTATTGATTAAACAATTACTAAAGTGTAATATTCGAAAGATCGGCAGCAACACACTGGAGACGGGTTGTTTTGAGGATGACATATCGATTTAAAGAATTATTAACTAGGACTATTCAAACAATCGGAGTCATCACGCCAGAGACAGGTTTATTGAGGATGCTGTGTCGATGAGGCAGCTTAAGGGGGAGTCTAAATGACATGGTCTCTGCAGACACTTCAGGGTCATGTGTTGGTCACATCTGGGTGCAGGTCCACCGTCTGATCTGGATACAGCTGGATCTGGCTGACTGCAACATTAGCGTAGATGCCATTCTTCTGATGATGTAACGAGTACATCAGGTGTTATTGGAAGTGTTCCCGGTTCAGGCTGACCTAGATAATGCAGCCTAATAATCATTTAATTGAAAAGTATGCCATAGAAAAGAGATTTTTTAGTCTAGATTTAAACTGACTGAGTGTGTCTGCTTCCCGAACAATGCTAGGAAGACTGTTCCAGAGTTTAGGTGCTGAATAGGAAAATGATCGACCACCTGTAGTTGATTTTGATATTCTAGGTATTATCAGCTGGTCAGAGTTTAGAGACCGCAGTAGACGTGATGGAGTATAATGTGTTAAGAGCTCACTCAAGTACTGGGGAGCTAAACCATTTAGTGCTTTGTAAGTAATAAGCAAGATTTTAAAATGTATGCAATGTTTAATAGGGAGCCAGTGCAGTGTTAACAGAACCGGGCTAATGTGTTCATACTTCCTGGTTCTAGTAAGAACGCGAGCTGCTGCGTTTTGGACCAGCTGGAGTTTGTTTATTAAGCGAGCAGGGCAACCACCCAGTAGAGCATTACAATAATCTAGCCTTGAGCTCATGAACGCATGTATTAACTGTTCAGCATTTTGCATTGAGAGCATGTGCCATAATTTAGATATATTTTTAAGATGGTAGAATGTAGTTTTACAGATATATATATATATATATATATATATATATATATATATATATATATATATATATATATATATATATATATATATATATATATATGTGTCTGTGTAAAATATATATTTTATAGGGTGAATTCAGGGTGATTGGGGCACTTTTTCCAAGTCATCTCAATGGCAAAAGTGTCCCAATCACCCTGAATTCACCCTATATAATAAAAAAAAGATTTTGTACAGTACGTTTAATATACAGTAAATTTAAACTTCCATAAATTTAAACTCGTCTTTAAAACGAGACCAACCTAAGGTCTATATTCCAAAGCATTCTTGAATCACAGCCATTTAAGTTTGGATAGTGCATTTCCTAATCTCAAAAAAGGGGGCGACAGGAAAGGGGTTAATTAGAGGAAAACTGTTATTTATACTTTTACAAAAACACCACAGGATCACTGAAACTAGTAAAAGGGTGAAAAGGTGATGAATTAACCATTTACAGTGTGGGCTCAGAATAAGAATTTGGTAACACTTTATTTTACAGTGTCCCTGTTATACATCTTACATGTACTTACTATACATAATTAGGGTTGGTTGCTTGAATTTATGCATAATTTACTGTTATTACTATAGTACATGTTGTTAATTTTGTTACTCAGTACTTTATTTGTATCATTAAACAACAAGGGCACCTTAAAATAAATTCTAACCAAGACTTTTTCTTTTTTAAGAAATTAATACGTTAATTCAGCAACAATGTATTATGTTGACTGTAAATACATTTACATTGTTACAAAAATATCACATTTTAATTTATAATATACACTCACCTAAAGGATTATTAGGAACACATACTAATACTGTGTTTGACCCCCTTTCACCTTCAGAACTGCCTTAATTCTACGTGGCATTGATTCAACAAGGTGCTGAAAGCATTCTTTAGAAATGTTGGCCCATATTGATAGGATAGCATCTTGCAGTTGATGGAGATTTGTGGGATGCACATCCAGGGCACGAAGCTCCCGTTCCACCACATCCCAAAGATGCTCTATTGGGTTGAGATCTGGAGACTGTGGAGGCCATTTTAGTACAGTGAACTCATTGTCATGTTCAAGAAACCAATTTGAAATGATTCGAGCTTTGTGACATGGTGCATTATCCTGCTGGAAGTAGCCATTAGAGGATGGGTACATGGTGGTCATAAAGGGATGGACATGGTCAGAAACAATGCTCAGGTAGGCCGTGGCATTTAAACGATGCCCAATTGGCACTAAGGGGCCTAAAGTGTGCCAAGAAAACATCCCCCACACCATTACACCACCACCACCAGCCTGCACAGTGGTAACAAGGCATGATGGTTCCATGTTCTCATTCTGTTTACGCCAAATTCTGACTCTACCATCTGAATGTCTGAACAGAATTCGAGTCTTCAATTGTCCAATTTTTGTGAGTTTGTGCAAATTGTAGCCTCTTTTTCCTATTTGTAGTGGAGATGAGTGGTACCCGGTGGGTCTTCTGCTGTTGTAGCACATCCGCCTCAAGGTTGTGCGTGTTGTGGCTTCACAAATGCTTTGCTGCATACCTCAGTTGTAACGAGTGGTTATTTCAGTCAAAGTTGCTCATCAGCTTGAATCAGTCGGCCCATTCTCCTCTGACCTCTAGCATCAACAAGGCATTTTCGCCCACAGGACTGCATACTGGGTGTTTTTCCCTTTTCACACCATTCTTTGTAAATCCTAGAAATGGTTGTGCCTGAAAATCCCAGTAACTGAGCAGATTATGAAATACTCAGACCGGCCCATCTGGCACCAACAACCATGCCACGCTCAAAATTGTTTTGCATGTATATACTGTATATATTTATATAATTTATATTATATATAAAACATTTTTTTTAAATATATACATGCATGTATGTGTGTATTTATATATACAACATAATTATACACAGTACACACATATATTATGTAAATAATCTTTTATTTTGGATGCAATTAATTGATTTGTCAGCACTAATCACGGGAAAATGAATACTGTTTTCAACATTGATAGTAATCAGAAATGTTTCTTGATCATCAAAATCATCATATGAGAATGATTTCTGAAGGATCATGTGACAGTGGAGTAATGATGCTAAAAATTCAGCTTTGATCACAGGAATAAATCATATTTGACTATATATTCACTTATTTCACAATATTACTGTTTTTACAGTATTTTTGGTCAAATAAACACAGCCCCGGTGAGCAGAAGAAACTTACACCTAGAAACTTAATGTTCATAAAACTGGTGGGTAAACATGTAATGGGGCTTTTCAATGCTGTATGCAAATTCAGTGTGTTGTTTACTGCTGTAGTATGAGGAAATGAGCCAAGCATCATTTAAATAGATAAATATAATGAAAAGAGAACTTGTTTTGTACACGATGGTTGAACTGCCTCTTTCACCAGTAGGGTTTTCATCCTATGAGATTTCCTGCTTTGATGGATGTGATGTTACTCAAGGTCAAGTCATGTTTTTTATTTATTTGCTTTTCTGTATAAAATTGTATTGCTCTCTGACCCATTTAGTTAGATTTAGATAATCATCCCACTACTTTCAGTAAACCTTTATATTCAGAGGAAAGTGTGTCATTGGCTCCTATCCAAACATGCCAAAAATATGTTTCGATAGAGGGCCTCCTTTCTGACCACAGGACCAAAAGTCCCAGTCTAAAACACTCAAGAGGAAACTAGCTCTTAAGAACAACAGTGCTACAAAACACATCATTGTTTAATCAGATTCATACACTTGACCTGCAGATCTCATAGAGCCCTTTCACAGTTTCATGATTATATACAGTGGAACTTTATTGTTCACTCAACAACTCAAGGCAATAATAGTCAGAAATAATAGTCGTCTTTTTTTGGAACATTTTATTAAAACCTTTACACAAAATGTATTTAAAAAAATTCATGAGTACATTTTAAACAATAGGCTGTTATGGCCTCAAACTTAAACTTATTCAGAGGTCCAAACTGAGCAAAAATCTGCAATTTGGTGCAGATGCTGATATTTAAATGGACAAAAAGTTAGATAAATTCTGATAATGTAAAACAATGAGATCTTTATAACAGTACAACAGATACTTACATAAAATCATATAAATATCAGTCTATATCTGCCAATAATATCAAAGATCTGTACTAGTTTTAAAACATATAATGCAATGATCATATTTGATACTCACATTTGAACGTTTAAAAAATATATATATTGATAATCAAGTAAACCTAAGTTGCTTCAGTACAATAAGTGTTCATCTTGAAATATTACTAACAATATAAAAAATATTACTAAAAATCAGTGCAGATTTCACAAAAAGACAGATGAAGCACAAGCTGAAGAGGGACATTTGTACGATTAAATTTAGCCTTTTACTTGCTAAAAAAGTATTAACTATCAAACAGACAACAGAAGGCAAAGTTTTGATGTTTTTAATAATTGGTAGGCTTTAGAAATGTGCATATCGAACTTTAGGGTTAAAAATGTTTATATGTTTAAGTTTTCTTGTTAAAGCTTGTTTTGAACATATCTATAATATGTTACATCAAGCTATTTACAAGCTAAAGGCATTTTTACCCTCACACACGTCTAGACTCGTGTGGTTTATTACCATGTTGTTGACAAGGCTAGTAAGCATTTGCCTTGCAAATCAGACATGGGCTGTAGTAGTCAGCCCACAGTAAAGTTACTGTAAAAACATTTGAATAAGATAATGAAGAAAACAACAAACATGTTTGCTTGCATACAAAAATATTTAGCATATTTTTCATATCACTAATTTCAAAAGAAAGTTTGGTAACACTTTACAATAAAGTTAGTAAACAATGACAAAATACTTCTTAATCTTAGTTAATGTACTAATGCATTATTTTAAAATTAACGGTTGTATGTTAATATTATTTAATGGACCTGAGCTGACATGAACTAACTTGTTGTATTTTTAACTAGAATTAACCTAGATTATTCCACATCTTCTTGGATGTAACAAAGCAAATGTAGCAAAAGTATTGCTCATTGTGGAGGTTGCACTTTATTTTACAGTACTTACGTGCACTTAAGTGTACTTACCTTAGAAAGTAGTGGGCAAAACAAAGTAACTACATGGGTTAAGGTTAGGTTTAGGGGTTGGTTCAGTGTTAGTACCTCGTTATCGTTTTTGCAACTACTATAATAAGTACATATTATATACATGGGGAACAGGGCTGTAAAATAAAGTGCTACCATGTTAGTTAATGTATTAACTAATGTAACTAATGGGACCTTATTGTAGAGTGTTACCAAAATATTTAGCATATTTTTGACAACAGTACTTGATAAATCACACAAAATCATTCAGTGCTTTCTTGAGAACAACCACACAGGAATCACTCGAAAATGTTATATCACATTGAAAATGACGATTGGTTGTCCTGATTGTGTCCAACAACGGTTTTAATTGCCGATGTGTACAACTCAGAGGTCTGCTGAGAGGAGCGTCCCGGGTAAATGTACCTTTTCCCTAGGCACCGCAAGTCCTGTAGGATCTGAAAGAAGTGGCTCCTGAATTTAACCCCAATGAAGGCGTACAGAATGGGATTCAAGCAGCAGTGAAGGTAGGCTATGCTCCTGCTGATGGACAGCGTCGTCAGAGTCAGCTGTTCTTCCTTGCAGCTTCTCTCACTGAACAGTTTACTGATGTAGACGAGGAGCGCCACATTGTAAGGCAGATGGCAAAGCACAAAAACAAAGACCACGGCCAGAACCACTCGAACTGCCTTGTGCTTCTGGAAGTTTTTTGCCTTGAGCAGCGTTGCCATGGTACAGGAGTAGCAGAATATCATAACAATCAACGGAACAAGGAACCCGATGAGCATTTGCATGCTAGGAATCAGAATCTTCATTAACATGGCGGTTTCGGGCTTCTCAAAGATGCTGATGCATTCGTTATTTTCCTTCTGGCTATATATAAACGTAGGCAAAGACAAAATAAATGCAAGCAGCCATATGACCGAGCAGATGAAACGACTGTACATCCGAGCTTGCGATCGAATCCGGACCGATCGTGCCGCTTGGACGATGGAGATGTAGCGGTCGCCGCTGATGCAGGCAAGCAGGAGCGTGCTGCTGTACACGTTGATGCTGTAGGAGGCTCTCAGCAACTTACAAGCCCATGCGCCCATTCTCCAACTGTACTGTTCATTGTATATGATCAGCGGAAGGGCGATGACGAAGAGGAGATCCGCTAATGCCACGTTTACCAGGAAGATATCGGTCATGGTTTTTGCTTTCTTGTAGAAGGCGTACGTTAGGAGGACCAACACGTTGCCCACCAGGCCAAGTGCACAAATCAGAGAGTAGATGTACGTTTGGACGGTGAGTTCATACTCATGGTGCCCTGTGAGGTTACAAGGCTCTGCTTCTCCATAATCATAAAACTCATAAGATTCATTGTCCTCATTGTAGTCCATAATTGTAAGATTGACCTTGAGAGGAAAGAGACATATGGAGAGAAATTAAAAAGAGTGATTTTGCATTATAGAAAACCAGTACTCACAAGGTTTTTATGAAAACATGTGCATATCAAACAGACGCTAATGCATTATCTGTATTGAATGGGCACTTCCAGTTTCCTTTAAATCTTTTCTTTACTTGCAGATAATATTGTTGAAATAAAAGGCCACTTAAAGAGAAAACACTTTCATTGTTATGTTTCAAACACTTAAGTACAAACACCTCTGGCTTGCTTAGTTGGGGACACTTAATATTCAACGATATTATTGTTCTGACTGTACTGACGCTGTTATATGAGAACAGAGCTGGACAATGACATATTTTTTGCAGAACATCTAGGTTACTAATGTAACCTCAACAACAAATTGAAATCTTGACTGAGAGCCCAATCACCTTTGAGTGGTAACAGAAGAAGCCAAGGGACATTAGCAAGTGAGATTTGCGTCATGAACCACTCCCTGTGCCCCTGTATATATCATTACGTTTTCACTAAGGAGCCGAGACAGTGTACTGGTGGACAGAGGGATTGTGGTGGCGGAACGAGATGTAATGATTCCATTCCCTCCTTCAGGGAATGGAGGTTACATTGGTAACCTAGAAATTCCTTTTCAGTCAGTCACATTTGTCATTACATCAGAACAAAACAAACAAATTGGGATCTCAAAGAAAAACGCCACAACTGTTGTGCCTTCCAGCGTGCTGTGTAAGCCGCTTAATCTCCTTGCACCTGATGGGGTGGAAGAAAGAACAGGGTTTTACCAGGGAATGTTGATCACTGCTGTTGATTACTGCTATTCCATCTGATCCTATACAGTGAGAGTATTGGATAACACTGGGAAAGCATGCTAATTCCAACTGGAAAGATACACTACATACTGCCTGTAGGGAGGTAATGTGGAGTTACACATATGTACTGGCCATTAGGGCAGTGTTACATATGGAAGGTCTTTGCAGTAGATCCTGCGTTGCTAGGGTAGATTCAATACCACACAGAGATGGCGGAGAAGGCTCTGCTGAGGGAAAGGCACAGGATCACTGACATGGAAGCTTTACTGTGGAGAAAACATATGGGATCACCCACAGGGGAATCACAACATAGAGGCATCTAGTCTAGCACAGGGGCTGACCTGGAAGTGCTAGACCTGGAATCAGATACCTCCGCCACGTCTGATGGAGGGTGCTGGAGGAATTCCATTTAGGGTTCGCCAGCCAAGGAACTTAGCAAAATAGGAGCTGATATCCCATCCTCAGAGGGGAATTGTACTGCAAGCGAGACACTGAACCAGCCTGTTTGTGGCCAACACACAGGAAGAAACCAGCTCTAGTTGGAGATTGTAGAATCTGGTGAACGCTGACCAAAAATGCCTCCAGGTCCCCGGCCCTCTTGATGGAGTTGAGCGCAATCAGGAACACTGGTTTAAGAGACAGGACCTTAATCTCAACTGACTGCAGAGGCTTAAGGGATGCTCTCTGTAGGGCCATTAAGACCACAGAGCGGTCCTAAGAGGGGATGAGGAGAGGTTGAAAAGGATTCCCCTCCAGAACCTGATGATCAGGTCGTACTTTCCTACTGACTTACTGCATCGTGATGTACGGCGATAGCGGCAACTTTAAGGGTGGAGGAAGACCACCTTCACTCCAGCCCTTCCTGCACGAAAGAAAGGACGACACTGATCTGGCATCTACAGGGATCTTCTTGGTGCACCAACCATCTCCTGAAGAACAACTCCCCCCATCTCAGGAACGTTGCTTTGCCTGATGCTTAGATGACCTGGCAGGGGCTGGGAAGGGCTGCGTTGCCTTAGCAACAAGCAGGAGGGGGACAGACGCAGGTGGATTGAAAAACAAAAACTGCTAGTCAAAGTTCTTGACAGCATCAACGAAAATGCTAGCCTTGGAGAAGGGAAAGTCAAGAGAGTCAAGAAAGCAGCCATTGTCGGCTTCCCTCATCTCATCCAGGTTCAGCCCTAGATGGTGCTCCTGGACTATAAGTGTGGACATTGTCTGCCCAAGGAACCACTAGGTGACTTTCATCACCCAGAAGGCGAGGTCCGTCGCTGTATGCAGTTACTGCATTCACCCTGGGTCAGAACTACTTGCGTGCAGCTCTTTGAGTGTCTTGGCCTGGTAGACTTGATGGAGGGCCATGGCGTGCCTTGGCAGTGAGAGTGGAGGAGAACTTAAAGCATCAAGGGTAGTGAAAGCGGAGGTGGCGCCAGAGTGGCTTCAGGCAGAAAAAGGTGCCTTCCATGACTTTGTGACCTCCTCATGCACCTCTGGGAAGAAAGGCACCAAAACGGGACATTGCTGTTCAGCAAACCCCGCCCCGAGAAACCTATCATCCAAACCTGAGCACTTTCCACTCGAGCTTGGCGCTTGTGGCGGCCCGGGAAATCATGGTCGCCAGTCAGACTCAAACAACGTTACTTTCGCCAAAGGGGGCAACGCAGCCAAATCTTATCCACGGAAGACACTAGCCCACTCTCCGATGCAGCGATCGTCATCTGATTCTTTAGCGGAGCCCTGAATGTCCCCCATGAGAAGGGCCAGCACCACCACCCGGAAGCTCCAGGGCTTACGAAGCGATAGAGGAGTGGGGATTGACCAGATGGGAAAGCCCGCACTGTAACCCTCAAATTATCCTGTGTATCAATCAGCTCTCTGCTAGGCAGAGGAACAAAACAAAAGATAAATGCAGAGCAGAATGGGTGTGAAAAATGGGTGTGGTTCGTGATAAAAATCTCAGTTGCCAGTGCCATTTGAAGGTTATTGGGCTCTCATGCGAGACCGCAATTCGTCAGTTCTGTTCTGACGTAGCGTTGAATGTGATTGACTGATTTGGAGCTGCTTTTAGATTAAATGAACCAATTTAATAATTGATGATCAATTGATTACAATGTAACTGAATTAACACTGAACTGACATCCGTTGAACAACTGAAATGCATAATGTTCCTGATAACACTGTAAAGCTACTTTGAAAAATCTGTATAGTATAAAGCGCTGTATATAAAGGTGACTTGCCGAGGTGCACTTTGAAATACATTTTAAATCACTGTTTTAATAATCTTTTGTAGTGGTTAAGTAGTACATTCCTGTGTTTACTAACATACATAACATAGAAATTACATGATTAAAGTCTATTTTCGTTTGCCATAAAGGCTGGTCAGACATTCGGCAGTACACTTTAACCATATTTAAGACAATAGACTTACTGTAATTGTGAAATGACATATAAAGATGTATTTAAGTGGTCAAAAACACTCTAAAGTTCAACTAATTGTATTTATTATAAATATAAACTACATTACATTTTAATTTAATTGCAATTAACATGTAGTTCACACTTAAATATATTCTTTCCATAATAACTATGGTTAAAGTGTACGTTTTCACAAGGGATTACAAGTTTTGCCTAATTCTACGTGAGAGGGAAGCTATGCAAATAGTTCTGCATCATGGCTGCTTCTGTATCAGATAATGATACCACAGTCATATTTACCAAAAATGAAAGGCGTTTGTGTCCTGGTTTAAAATGTGTCTTGTTTCAAGAGCCTTTTATAACCACTTCCACACTTACATATAACTGCAGGTTTATCTCTGCACATTCTGAACAAATCTACTTCCTTTTTAAGTAAAACAGTAAGACGAATTACAGCTGAAGTTAAATTTGTTTTATAGTTGATGAACTGTACAACATTAACACTATTATTTTTCTGTGTATTAATGTGAAGCCACTTTGAAACAATCTGTATTGAATAAACTGTTATATAAATAAATGTGTCAGTCATTATGTTCAAACTTTGACTTGAATAAAAGCATATTTTCCCCGAAGTCCTAATAGCATATCTTTGTATGATCTACTGTGAACAAATGCATTTTTTATCAAATGAATATGTGTTTAAAATACTGTACCTCAAAGCGACCTCTTCTTTAAAATTCTTCTGACTGATTTGAGAAGAGAGGAATATTTCACCAGTTGACTTGTGATGCACCTGCTTCAGTGTGAGTCCCTCTGGCTGTTCCTTTATGTTTGTATAGACCGGCCCATTCGTGAGATCATGTGGCAGGTATTGTCATAAACACAGACCGCATTGATAAAATATCTTAGTTGTTTCCAGGCTCTGCTATCTGATGAAGCTTCTTTTTTTGATTTTGTCTTCCACCTACACCAATGAGAAAGTTAATTTGGCTTTTTATCACCCACATCCGAAGCTTTGTTATCTTAAATAGCCTATATGCAAGTCTGTCTCATTAAACCTTTAATCTCTATAAGTAGATGAGAACAGTGTTATTTTAGTATCATTGAGATACTGTAGTTTTTATGAATATTTTGAATGTTTTTGTTTTTTATATTTTTAATAATTTTTAAAGTTTTAGTAATTTTGTTGTGTCTTTGTATTTTTAAATTATATTTTTAATATACATCGTTTTTTAATCATTTTTATTTAAGTTTTAGTTATTTATGAAAATGAGAAATGTTGCCTTGGCAACTATCTGAAATAAATTGTTTTTTTTTTTTTAAATGGCTGGTGCGCAGAGGCACCTTATGGACAGCAGAGGGAGCTCCCAGTGCTAAGGAGCATACTGTAATGAAACCAAACGGAGCGAGTGAGCGGCTGTAATATATATAAACACAACGCAAAAAAAAATGATACTGACTGAGATGGCAGAGCACGCAGAGAACCACATCATTTACTCTGAAGAGGATCCTCTGCCAGTGTGCTCCTTAGCACTGGGAGCTCCCTCTGCTGTCCATAAGGTGCCTCTGCGCACCAGCCATTTCAAACCCAGCCTCCAGTATTTGGGCCACGCCTCCTTTGCATACACTCCCCAATCCTCAATCCTCAAATGCCCAATCCTAAATCCCCAATCCTCAATGCTAAATGGCTAAATGCCCAATCCTAAATAGAAAATGCCCAATCCTAAATACCAAATGCCCAATCCTAAATACCAAATACATTTTCAACTTGGACTTTAAATTTTAAATTTAGATTTTTAGTTTTGGTTTAAGACTTTTAGTTTTAGACTTTTTCAGTTTATAATCTGACCCAAAAATTCCTCCATAAGAGAGAGCACACACAGTGCACTGCACCAATGTCCAGTGCTAAAACTCTCATACGCAACAGACCTAATGGAATCACAGAGACTGTCGAGGCCACCAGCCCCAGATGATGTTAACATAGTCTGAATGGGACCTTGGACTCTTTCTGAAAAAGAGATGATGCGCTTCTTCAACAGAAATGCATGATACAGATTTGAGATCAGTCTGAAACCAATAGGAATATTATGTCTTGTGTGGGCACCAAGCATCTTATTTTGAAGCCTAGGTTTTCTAAATGAGACATTATATCCATTTCACATCTCTGCCTGCTTCTGAAACTGAGCACAGTGGAGCAGACCGTCCAGATAAGATGACACTCTGGGATGACCCAGAATGACTATTGTGCCTCTAACATCATACAAAATATGGTAAATGTGGTATCCTAATTATAAATAAAACATTGTAAAAAAAAAAAAAAATTTCTTGAAATTGCCACCACAAAAGCATTTTGATCGCAAAAGAATCACCAAAAAAAACTGCAAAAACCCTGTGGGACTGGTATTTGTAGTGGTGTCTCACTAACAGCTGCTAGCGCCTGGACAATGCAGTGAGGTTTACATGCACAGTTCTTACTAATTTGCCTATGCTAAACACACACACGCATATGCACGTGCACACAAACACACACACACACACACACACACACACACACACACACACACACACAAACACACACACACACACACACACACACACACACACACACACACACACACACACACAATCAAAAGCATACTAAACCTTTAGGCATAACATGGGACCTTGCAATTGGTTGAAGCTTCCTTAAATTCATTTCAAAACTTCACATAGTCCTAAAAAGTACACACTCAGTAACCATGTATTTAATCTGTTTGTAAAAGTTTATTTTAATAAGCAAAATGCAAAACAGAAACATGGGTGCCAGATATAACTTCAAAAATTCCTGAGTTCATTCCATGATTTAGCACTAACTTGGATCCACCAAATTAATTTTGATGGGATAACAAATGTAGGTGTAATATTCCTGCTGTCCGGTGCTTCCGTCTGGGATTTCAAGCCCCACCTAAGAAGAGTGACAGCAAAACCATCACAACAAGAGCAGAACATGATTCATCTTTAAAGTCCTCGTTAAATTACACACTAGCTATGTTTCCATCCAAAGTTAAATGAAACCGCAATAACACATTTGCAAATAAAGTTCCCATCCATTACAATCAATTATATAAAAAATTGTCCTGGCTAATCCAAGCATTATAATGGCAGTGAACGGCAGCCCAAAATTTAAAGCCCAAAAATGTGCATCGATCTATCCATTATAAAAGTAATCCATACGGCTTCGGGGCATTCTGATAAATAAAAATAATGATTTAATAAAGGCCTTCTGAAGTGAATCGATGGGTTTGCGTAAGAAAAACCATATTTAACATGTTTAAAATATCTAGCTTCCGCCAGACCGTCTTCTATATAATTCTATATATTAATATATAATTAATATAACTCTCATTGTATTAGTTTGAAAGAAGAATGTCACACACACCTAGGATGGCTTGAGGGTGAGTAAATCATGGGGTAATTTTCATTTTTGGGTAAACTATCCCTTTTAAAGGGTAATCCAGAAAACGGGCAGGGAATTAAAAAAACAGGACAGAGAAAACCAGGATAACACTCAGACATGAAGTGTAACAGCATACAAGACCACAGAGCTTTAAAAGCAAACACAAATGAGTTAATCACACACAGGTAGAATTAATGAGCCCAGGCAATGTGTTATGGTATAGTTGCAATGTGTTATGCTATGTGTTATGTTAACAGTTCATGATGGGAAAGCAATACAGGAGACGGAAGTGCCCTTTAGGGAAAAATAACTGAGACTGGCACAGATGAAAAGATTATTGAATAAAGCCGTTATTTTTGTTTGTTTTTTGCACACAAAATGTGTTCTTGTCGCTTCATAACATTAAGGTTGAACCACTGGAGTCACATGGACTATTTTACTGATGTCTTTACTGCCTTTCTGGACCTTGAAAGTTTTAATTAAATTGCTGTCTATGGAGGGTCAGAGAGCTCTCGGATTTCATCAAAAATATCTTTATTTGTGTTCAGAAGATGAACGAAGGTCTTACGGGCTTGGAACAACATGATGGTGAGTAAATAAAGACAGAATTTTTATTTTTGGGTGAACTATCCCTTAAAGAATGTATGCACATATTGGCGCTTCCTTGCAATTTTTTATTCAATATCCCGAAAATCGCAAACAAATCCTTGGTGTCACGATCGCCAGTTGGAGTTTCCTTGATAGCCACCAGAGGGCACCCTACCCTAATGCCACTAAAGGACTACATTTCCCATAACTCACTGCCTGGTCTCATCATCTATGATTGTCTTCAGCTGTTCTCATTACCTTGTCAGTCCCTGCCTATATAAGCCTGGTTTATTCTCTCATTCATTGCGAAATCTTGTATGTGTCTGTACTGTATTTCTGAGCCTTGTATCCTTGTTGCCTGTGTCTCGGTTTGCCTCAGTCTTGGACTCTGTCATTGTTTGGACTGGACTACGATTTTGTATTATCCTTTCAATAAACTACTAAACTACTGCGTTTGGATCCTCAACCTCTGTCTCAGAGCAGTACCTGACACTTGGCTGGAAACATAGCGAACAGTTCAATACATTTTTCACAACAAAACAACTTAAATTTCAGTCTGTTCTTCACACAAATATAATGTATGGATTTAGAATGCTTGGAATAAATCTCATGTGGACTATAGTTATGTTGAGTAGGTATTGAGTAGGGTGTCATTGTGTCATTTGTGAAGCTTGAACACTGTAGTTCCCTTTTGTTCAGTCACTCTGAGTTACGCCAGTGATTGACGAAATGGGGGTTTCGCTTAGAAGCCTATCACCTTCGAGTTCTTACAAAATGAGCCAATGGCAAGGACACTCCGTCCCACCACGTGGGTATAAAGGAAGGACGCTGGCAATCTTGCGATCAAGACTGTCCCTCTAGCCAAAATGAAGCCCGGCTTCTACAGCCCTTACTTTCATTGTACCCAAGGAAACCGGTGGGTTACGACCAATTCTGGACCTACGTGTCTTGAACCAAACCCTTCACAGGCTTCCATTCAAGATAATGAAAACCAAATACCTTTGCAGCGATCGAATTGAAGGATGCGTACTTTCATGTCTCCATTCTTCCTCGATACCATTTCTACGGTTTGCTTTTGAGGGGCAGGCATACCAGTACACGGTTCTTCCATTCGGGTTAGCCCTGTCTCATATCTTCATGAAAGTCATCGGGGCAACTCTTGTGCCACTCAGGCAACACGGAGTTCGCATCCTGAGCTATATCGACGACTGACTGATACTGGCTCCCTCTCGAGAGCAGGTTTGCGAACACTGGGACCTGGTGCTCCAGCACCTCGCCCGTCTGGGCCTTTGGGTCAACTGGGAAAAGAACAAACTCTCCCTCATGCAGAGGATCTCTTTTCACAGTATGGAAATCGACTTGCCTGAGGGCAAGAGTGCGGTTCCACTGAAATTATTTCAGATGCTCCTAGGGCATATGGCATCCACAGCGGCGGTCACGCCAAGTGAACCTGCAAGCGCTGCCCTCAGAGGAGATAGACCCAGCCTTGGCAGTGCTCTGTCCAGTACGTGCCCACTCCATGGACTGAATACATGCAATATTTCCTCAGGTGAGTTTCTTCCTATGAAGCCCTGAGCTCCTCCAGCACTGTTGACGCTGACACCAGAGTGCATGCCAGCAGCAGCCCTCGTGTCAGGCTAGGTGCCTCCATGTGCATGGTTCCCCCATTGGGCAACCCCCATATGTGTATTTCCACTGTAAGCTTTTCTGAGCATGTGTCTTTTCCTTGGCAAGCCCCTTGCCACCCCTGGGGTTGAAACAATCATCCCTTCGGGCTGGATACCCCAGTGTGTTCCATATGCATCCCGTTCATGGTTCATATGTGTATTCTTAAGTCCTTCCTGCGAGCAGGCAGTGTTGCATATTTCCATGTGGGATATGCTTCCCAGTGCACCTTGGTATTCCTGTGTTAAGTTGAGTCCTTTGTCTGTGCTAGTCTCATGACAGGGAGCTCAGACTTGAGCAGGGCACTGGAAGACAGCAGAGGTGGTGTGATTAGATTGGACCCCCATTTCGTCAGTCACTAACGTCACTTATGTCCCTCTGCCACTTCTGCTGTACCGCCGGAACAGGCTGGAGTTCAGTTTCGGCTCCTCAGAAGGTAACATAATGCGAGATTGCCAGTGTCCTTCCTTAATACCCCTGCGGTGGGGCGGAGTTACTCTATGCACATTCCACAGACCCATGGCATTTCCTTGCCATTGGCTCGTTTTGTAAGAACTCGAAGGTGATAGGCTTTTAAGTGAAACCCCCATTTCGTCAGTCACTCCTCCTCAGGGAACGAGGATACGTAACCGAGATGTTTCCATTCATTATAAAGGAGCAAATAGAAGGTCTATAATTCATATGAATTTCTCTTTTAGTGTCCCACAGAGGAAATAAAAAGTAACATACACTACACCATATGGTTATAAATAACATATTTCTCCTTTTGCAAATATTGCCTTATATTATTTTTTGGGTGAACTTATCTTTCTAATTTTGTGTGGCTGTGGAAATGGGAATTCATGTACAGAACGAGAGAAAAAAAAACACCCCTTACATCTGGTTTACCGCTCAGAGCCACTGGGTCGAGGTGTTTGAATAAGGAGTTGAGTTGCTGCCTAAGCTGCTTCATACTCTTCTTACTGGGCTGTAGCAAAACAGCTTGGAAACTGACCGGCAGACCATACCTAACCAACAGCAGAGCAACTGTAATGTGTCTCTTGATCTGTTTATATTTTTGATTTATTGTTTATTAAAGAGGTCCTTTTACCTGAGAACTGACTCAACAAATGTCCGAAGGACCTTGACATGAATCCAGGCCACAAAGATCTCACTGAAGTTCACCTTCAGCCAACACACAAATGTTCCCTGTTGGGACAAATAAGCACCCTGTTATTGTTGCATTGATTCTGGAGACATGGGATACAACTTTTACCTGCCATTAGTTTTGAAAATAATCAAAACATTTCATTCGATTTTTCGCTTCTTTCTCTCACTATCCCAAAACCTACCATCCTCATATCAATATCTCATGTAGATTAAAAAATGTATATTAAACTTCAGATAAGAACATTGTACTGCTATTTTATTATGTCCCTGCTTTTTTGCCAGCACTGTCAGATATGGAAATACATTAAAACAAAAATCAAGAAATATTAAATTCAGTCTTCACCCTGAAGGTCCTTTTTCTATATTTAACCTGATATTATTTTAACAGTAGAGCCTATTAATAGCGCAAAAAAAAACTGCTTGTTTAAATTGTGTAAAATGGGAAATATGGCAATTTTGTCAGCAATGTAAGATTTTCTGTCCTGACAAATCAATAGGTGGAGCTAAAGATAATTTTGAAAACATTCTGTGTAGTGTCACTAGTGCTGTGCAAAATACTTACAGGATATAATTATTCTATATAGCAGTACATGTTTGTTTCTTATGGCGACACATTTTGTGCAAAAATGGTAGTAGGAGGTTGCCAAACACAGGTGAACAAGAATTGTTAATTGATATTAATCAAAATCATTGATGTAGTGGTCAGGTCAGCAGTCTTCTTAATAATCAGTGTTTAAAGTTGCTCTTCTTGTTTTTTTTGGAATTAAAATAAATAAAAAAACAATTATCATGCAGCTCTCTGGCATGCTCACGGCACATTTACTGGTTTTTAATGGCAACCTGTTACTCTCATGGGATCAACCAATAGCAAACCCAATTGTCTTTGCGCTGATTTGCAGCGAAAAGGAGAAAAATAAATTGTTGGAGAGACACAGGGAGCAATGACTGCAAAGAGAGTTTTAGGTAAATAAATAATTTTGCAATGTTCTGCTGCTGCGGCTGGACGTGCAATTGTTTGGGTTTTGTTTCTGTTTGAAATAATTGTAAATATATCTATTAAAATACTGATATTCTGGTCTATAACTCCTCCCTGTACCTCCCACTGCCCTGTATTTTGCTCTCTCATTGGCTGTTGGTCATCGCCGATGTAATTTTCAGTCAGAACTCATTTCACACAGCAGGAGTTTGAATCGCCGACAGGTCCAGATATTTAGCATGCCAAATATCTCGACTCGTTGGCGATTCTCTCTGATCGCATCTTTGATCATTCACACTGCGTGATTGTCACTCGCATGCACGAGTACTGATTTGGCTATGATTTCGGGCATTTGTCTGTGATTTTGCAAAACCTGTTGGCGAGTCAAAATCAGGGCTAAAATCGGGTAGTGTGAACTAGGCATTCGTCTCTGTTACTCTGTTTTCCCCAGTTTGGTTAATTAGTCATGCCAGTCACCTGTGCTCGTCCATCACCTGCTCCTCGTTATCCTCATTTGCTTTGTGTATATAAGCCCTTAGTTCTGCCCCAGTGTTTGATGGTTATTGTTCATGTTATACGTGTCCATGAGTGTTCCTGAGTTTTTATTAAAAGTTCCTGTTTCCTGTTCTCATTTGCCTTTGTGAGTTTATCTCCCACACGTAATTGTAAGACCAATCAATTCCCATGGACAAAATAAATTCCCTTCCCACATTTGTTCTTGTTCCACATGTCGTTTCACTCAGAAATAAAGGTCAAAATAGGGAAGAAAAAATGAAGTCATGCCGGCTTTAATAAAGAACTATTAAATACAGATTGTTTTGTGTTTACTTTGAAAAGGAATAGGCTCTCAATTATTAGGATTTACTTACATTCAGTTCCTTCTTATCCACAGCGAGACGGCCCATCTCCAGCTTTTGCTTCTCGGCCTCATCCGGGTTGTAATCCCGCACTGTAAACCTGTTGGCCAACACAGGAACAATAATCTTTACTAAACAGGCTAAATTAGTTAGTGTGAGCGCAATTCCAAAAAAATGCAGATGGGAGTGCAAAGTTCTGTGTGATCTGCTGATGACACGAAAATTAAAGAACACAGGGATTTTATCATTTTCATAATGACTAATTATGGTTAATCGACGTGTGACAACACCGGTAAAACCGGTATCACCAACTGAGCATTTAAATCACATGGCCGTTCCGGCATTAATAAATAAATTCAGGAGCGGGTTGTTTGAATTGTGGGATCATTAGTGTATTATTCTTAATGAAAAACACAACTACAACACAGTACACTGACAAACACGCTTAATTAGGCACCTTCACATTTCGCTTTGAAACCAAATCTTCTGCGATCATCTGCTCTGATCATTCAGCTCTTGGCTCTCCTGACTCTTGCTGTTGCTCTGAACATGCTTCATTAACTCTTTCCCCACCAGCGTTTTAAAAAAAAGTTGCCAGCCACCGCCAGGGTTTTGACCATTTTCACCAAAATGTAATAGCCCATAGAATATCTTGTTTTATGAATATCTGAGAATGCAATATATCAAAAGAAAGAGCTGACCCTCTTCTTTTAAACAAAACAAAACCCTGTTTTATTCTAGCTTCATGCATTAATTTTATATCAACACTGTTAATATGGGTAAGTTTCATAAAAAAGCAACATTTTGAGCAAAAAGCAGAGAAAATTAAGTTTCTGTAAAAGACTACATTCAGATTCAGAGCAATGATCAAACACAGATGGAGTAGATCGAGTCCATCAACACCTCTGATACTTGCACAGTCCTGTAGCTCGTCCTTGGTCCACATTTCATGCAGTAACATTAGATAGTTTTGATTCATATGATGTTTAATGTTGACAATCACATTATTTTACATAAGCTTCTGTTTACATGCAATCGCTTGTTCTCTTTCATAGGTTCACTCAACGCTGCGTAATGACGCAAATGGGGTCCAAATGAAGCCCTTATAGAATTACGGCAATTCATTGGCTGATGGCGCAGCGCCGCCCCTCTAACTCATCACCTTTGAGCTATACTGGCGTGCGCACAATCTTCTCCCCAGATTTCTCTGCCTTCACGAAGCGGTAGCATCGCTCCCTTCGTGCGATTTATCTGACCCTAAGAACCTGGATTTAAGCTTCTTTCTCCTTCATTACTTCAACGACCACGGATAGTGGAACTCGTTCTCCTACCGGTGAAGTATGATGGAGTTTCGTCGCTGCCCTCCGCCATGCACTCGTTCTATTTCGAGCGATGACCCACACGACAAGTGTGTTAAATGCATGGGCTTCGCCCACGTGCTCGAGGCGGTTCAGGGCACGCCGAATTGCAAATTCTGCGATAATCTCCTTCTTAAAACCCTCCGTTCGAGGCACTCTCTTTTTGAGAAGGAATCCTCCATTTTTCCCCGCCGCACACCCGAGATGGCCCAGGCCTCACTCGGATTCGCGGCCTGGGGTTCGGATGTTGAGCTTGAGGATATTGAGTGCGATCGGGCCGATTTCCCTTCTCTCACTCCCTCTCCCGAGCGCGTGGCCAAGCTCCGTTTGTATACCCGCAGGATTACATGATGCCCAACCCGGAAGCACGTGAAACGGTTCCTTCCGGCCTGGATGATATTTTGCTCACAACAGCGTCCGACTCCGAGGATTTCGGGCCTGTTCCGATTTGATGATGCTCTCCCGCCTAGCGGCCAGGAAGCGCGGCCTTCTGCGGCCTACTCCAAGCCTGTCGACGTGCTTTCACACGCGACCGAGAAGCTTGCGATCGATTGGCCTGAAGAGTCCCACGAATCGCAATCTTCCAAGCTCGATGAGAGATTTTTAAGTGGTGGTGGTACTAATCGTACGGTGAGAAGGAAACTGCCGTTTTTCAGTGATCTGCACAACGAGGTCTCCAGATCCTGGGAACAGCCTTTTGTCCTCCCGCCTTACTAACGCGGCAGCCGCTGACTTCACCAACCTCGTTGGTTCAGTGGAGCGCGGTTATTCCGCCATTCCAGCGGTCAAGGACACATTAGCCTCTCATCTCTCTCCGTCTTCGGCATACACTTGGAAGTCTCGCCCCCCTCCTCCCTTCTAAGCCATGTAGGAACACTTCCGCTTTAATCGGTAAGTCCTACGTAGCGACCGGTCAGGCTGGCTTGGCCCTCCATACGATGGCCATTCTCCAAGCCTACCGAGCTGACGTTCTTAAAGAAATGGACGAGGGGGGCAGGGTTACGCCCGAGGCTGTTAAGGAGCTCCGCATGGAGACAGATTTGGCTTTACGGGCTACTAAACACACCGCGCGTGCGGTGGGATGCTCGTTGGCTGGATTAGTCGCCGCTGAACGCCACCTTTGGTTGAATCTTACTGAGATTCGCGACAAGGAGAAGGTTTTTCTCCTCGACGCGCCGGTTTCTCAGGAGGGTTTCTCTACCACGGTTTGGTGAGCTCATGGTCGCCCCTTCCCATGACATAGACCACATCGGCGCCTGCAGATGAAGCGGTCTGGCGGTAAGCCCTCCGATCCCGCTCCACCGAGTCGCGCTGTACGTTCGGGGCAGGGTCAGACCACTCAAGCGTTTCTGCCCACCCCCTGGCCGCTCTCTGAGTCCAACCCCATCACACTCGCCGCCCAGTGCGGGGTCGGCTCAACCTCTCGCCACTCCCTCGCCAGGGAATGGAGACGCTTCAGGCTTTCTCCCCCTGAGTCCGTCGGAGCTCATTTCTGCTGCCCGTATTTTTGGAGACACGGCCCGTTCTCTTCAACGGTTGGCAGACCCCTCATTTCCCACTCAGGTCGTCGCAGCCTCCTTGCAGCATATGGACGCAGTCGGCTCTCCGTTGCGGCCGGACGATCCCTCCACGGAGTCCCAGACCGGCACCCTGAGTCAGATATGCCCACTACACCTTTCTACTCCTCTTCCTCTGTCTCAGTTCGTCCAAGAGTGGGAACGTCTTCCAGGAGTGTCACCCTGGGTACTTCGCACGATTCGACTGGGCTACACACTGCAGTTTTGCCATTTCAGTGGGGTCCTCCATACTGTAGTAAACAGCGCTTCCGAGGCTTCTGTTCTACAGGAGGAGCTGTCCTCCCTCCTTCTCAAAGGAGTGATAGAGGAAGTCCCGCCTACGGATGTAGAGCGAGGATTTTTCAGCCGTTACTTCTTGGTCCCCAAGAAGGACGGTGGTCTGCGCCCATATTAGAACTCCGACGTCTGAATTTTTCCCTCCTCAGAGGGAGGTTCAAGATGTTGACGCTGAAGTCTATCTTAGCCCAGGTTCGTGCAGGGGATTGGTTCGTGACGATAGACCTGAAGGATGCATATTTTCATATTCAGGTCATTCAGCGACACAGAAAGTTCCTCAGGTTTGCCTTCGGAGGGAAGGTTTTCCAGTACACGGTGCTCCCCTTCGGCCTTGCTCAAGCTTGGCACATAAACTGCCTAGAGCTGAGAGCAGTCTTCCATGGGCCTTCGGCATTTCCTCCCTTTTCTCACAGGGCAGGCTTGCGCGCCATCTCCTCCTGTGGGCCCAGGGCAAATTCCTGTCCCTCAGGGCAGTCCATGTCCCCGGAGTTCTGAACCTCGCGGCAGACTTCCTTTCGAGGCAGAAACTCAAGTCAGGGGAATGGATGCTAAATCCTCTCACAGTAGCCCAGATCTGGGAGCGGTTCGGCAGAGTGGAGGTGGACCTCTTCGCTACGAAGGAGTTGTCCCAATGCCCGCTTTGGTTCTCTCTAAGTCCTCCTGCGCCGCTGGGAGTGGATGCATTCGCTCATCCCTGGCCGAGGCTGAGGCTCTATGCGTTCCCGCCCATCAAGCTGATTCCGGCGGTTCTGCACAGAGTGAGAGAGAGCGAGTCTTCTGCTGGTGGTACCGTTCTGGCCATCCCTGACGTGGTTCTCAGAGCTGGTTCTCCTCCTGGACTCCTCCCCCTGGGAAATTCCGGTCAGAAAGGACCTGCTTTTACAGCTCCAGGGCAGGATCTGGCATCCTCGTCCCGAGATCTGGAAACTGTGGGTGTGGCCTATCAGGGGCCATCAGTCTTGAGGGCCGGTCTACCAGCAGATGTGCAGGAGACCATCGCTAATGCCAGAGCCCCCTCTACGAGGAAGCTTTACTCTTCCAAGTGGAAGGATTTTCAGGCATGGTGTTCGGCCCACAGTAGAAGTCCAGTCAACTGCCCTATTGGTTCAGTTCTGGAGTTTCTGCAGGAGAAGTTTGCAGCCGGGGTGGCGGCTACTACACTCAGAGTGTATGTAGCGGCTATCGCCACTCACAGGGAGCTGGATGAGACCCCTTTGGGAAAGCATTCTTTAGTCTCATCTTTTATGAGAGGGGTTAAGCGCCTGAGGCCAGTTCGCTCCCCTGGTGTACCCTCGTGGGACTTATCTATCATCCTGGAGGGTTTGACTAGTGCTCCCTTTGAAGCGAGTGGGGGACTTGCAAGCCCTCTCTGTTAGCGAGGCTTGCTTATATTTTGCTCCCGGCCTAGTTAAGGTCTCTCTTAGACCCAGGCCGGGTTATGTGCCCAAGGTTTTGTCCACATCCTTCCGCTCGCAGGTCACCATCCTCCATTCTTTCCACCCTCCGCCTTTTACGTCCCCAGAGGACGAGAGGTTTCATTTGCTCTGCCCAGTTAGGGCATTGAAGCTGTATGTTGATCATTCGGGTGGTTGGAGGAAGTCTAACCAGTTGCTGGTGTATTTCGGAGCCGGCCGCCGTGGGCTTGGTGCATCGAAGCAGAGAATTTCACATTGGGTGACGGAGGCTATCTCTTTAGCTTATGAGGTACGTGTAGTTCCTTCACCTCTGGGCATTAGAGCACACTCTACTAGAGGTGTTGCCTCTTCTCAGGCACTCTCCAAGGGGGCTCTCTTGGAGGACATTTGTGTCGCGGCAGGATGGTCCTCACCGCACACCTTTGTCAAGTTTTATAGTCTAGACCTTGACATGGCTCCGGGTTTGCATGTTCTGTCAGCTTAATCCAGCCATTCAGGTCTACCGGACGTTAGTGTCAGATGCGGCAGCGTTTTAGCTTGTCGTGTGTGGTATACCGTTCCCCATTTGTGTCATTACGCAGCGTCGAGTGAACCTATGAAAGAGAACGTCTCAGGTTACTCACGTAAACTATGTTCTCTGAATAGGGAACGAGACGCTGCGCACGCTGCCAAGCTCCCCGCACTGCCGACAAGCCGTTTTGCATGGCAGAGAAATCTGGGGAGAAGATGGTGCGCGCGCCAGTATAGCTCAAAGGTGATGAGCTAGAGGGGCGGCGCTGCACCATCAGCTAATGAATTGGCGTGATTCTATAAGGGCTTCAGACAATCGGCACGCCCAGGGTTTTGATCTGGAGATTCAGTACTCATTCAGGAGATGCGTAATAGCGCCCCCTAGCGTCTAACAGTGAGAACACGGAAACCCGAAAAATTCCGTGTTTGGCGGAGAAGCGTTTTCTCACAAATAACGGAAAATTCCGTGTTTGGCGGGAAAAGAG
Source organism: Gobiocypris rarus (assembly GCA_023029165.1). NCBI lineage: Eukaryota > Metazoa > Chordata > Actinopteri > Cypriniformes > Gobionidae > Gobiocypris > Gobiocypris rarus. Next base: position 5,659,258 of record CM040925.1, read on the forward strand.
TTAAGCAGACACATTACGTTTTTATTTCTACTGTCTGTTGTCTCTAACTGAACTAAATTATTGTATTACTATATAAACTTAAAAAAACTAAAATAAAATTTAAAAAAATGATGGTGGTGGGCGGTGCCACAGTGTGCGAGTGATGTAACCGGTGTTAAGTCTGAACATCGGTAACACCGGCAACACCGACTATCGTAACAAGCCTTATAATGACCAACATAATCGACCAAGAGCAGCACAAATTAGCGTCTGTTCCCTTTCGAAAGGGAACTCTCGCTGCGTCTAGCTGACGCTACGGGGAACGCCCTGAGCGTGCCTGGTGTCTGAAGCTACTATCGAATCACGGCAAAGTCTTTGACCGACGTCAGCCCATGATGTCATCATCATGCGACCCGGAAGTATATAAGGGTGCTGTGCCAACACAGATACATCTTTTTCGTCTTCAGGGACTGTATTTTTGCAAGCGGTATCTGCGGATCTGGTAAGAGAGAAAGAATGAAACGCACAGAGAAAAGGAAGCAGGGCTTCAGGAAGTGTGTCGACCCGTGTCAGAGGTTTCTGACACCGGGAGACACACACACTCTGTGCGTTTCTTGCTTGGGCGAAGAGCATGCACAGGCAGTTCTTGAGGGAGCTGCCTGTGCAAACTGTGAACAGTTTCCCGCGAGTACGCTCCCTTCTCGTCTGGCCCTTTTCCCGAGGGAGGAGGGCACTTCATCTGGGACTGCCGATGTGGGTCCCGCGCTCGCTGAGGCGGAGCGGCGGCGCACGTCGTGGGGCTCCCAGATGGAGCTCGCTGATCGTCTGGAGAGGGGTGTGGTTCTCTCAGACGATCTGGCGGCTAACGAGAACGTCCTGCAGGTTGACGTGGAGAATGACAGTTCTCCACCGAGCTCTGCAGCGGGTGCTCTTCGGGACGGGCAGGAGATGGCTGAGGAGGATGGTAACAGCGACCAGGACCAGCCTGGACCCTCTCAGCCACCCTGTCCCGCGTACGCCGAGCTTCTGGACGCTATGGAGCGCGCCACGGACAGGCTGAGGCTGCCCTGGCGGAGTGCTGGGGGAGAGGTCGCTCGTGGAAGGCTCGGCGATCGATTTCTCCCCGGTCATAGGCCAGCACCTCAGACGTGACTTCCATTCCTCCCGGACCTGCATACTGAGGTCCAGGCGGCATGGAAGAACCCGTTGTCTGCCCGCATTCACCATAGGCAAGCTTCGCTGATGTCGAGGGAATGGGTAGGCACGGGTATGAGTCGATGCCTCCCATAGACGAGACGTTTGCGAACTATCTCGTTTCAGGGCAGGCATCGACGCTGAGAGCTCCATCTCTGCCATCCAAGTCACTGAGAACTACCTCGCGGTTGAATGGCAGGGCGTGGAGGAGCAGGGCACAGAGGAGACGAAAGTCCCGCGGGAGAAAGGATCTGAGGGAGGTGATCCAGGGCAAACGTGCTCGGCGTGGGTGATGGATCACTTGAGGGCGGTTACATCCTAGCCCTCTCCTTTTTCCTTTTTAATGAACTTTTTCCCAGGCACTTCTTACATCAGGCCTGAGGCGGGTAGAACTATGTTCTGACGGCCCGCCCGCACTTGCTCAGTGAGAACGCCTCTTTCAGGCATGCAAGGGTGGTAGAACATGGTGGTGAGAACTGCACAGTGAGTCTTCGCTCAACATGCCGCAGGTGAGAGTGGTCATTTTTTGTGTAGAACACTAAAAAGGTGTATTTCTTACAGGCTCTGAGCTGTGTAGGTTTGCGTGCCGCGCATGGGTATCAGAAGAAGGGCCTCCTCTCATATTGAGAGTAGTGTTTAAGCCGCCGCTCTTTTCTTTGAAATGTTTGCGGATTACTAAGCGGTAGCACACCTTTCTGGGAGAATGGAGTGTTTGTCTACCGCTTAGGGTTACTTTGTGACTTTGGTTCCCTAAGCCACGGCAGGTTGGATTAGTTTGTCTCTGTTAGGACTGAGCGCTGTGGCGTCAGTTGGGATGTGGATGACGGAGCCGCGTTGCTGAGGCTCCGTCACCTTTGGCTGTTCACTACGTGGATATGAGCCTGTTGTTCCATCCCTGCATATGTGAGCCTCCTCTCATTGAGAGTCGTTGGTTTAAGTAGCAGTCAGCTTGTCTTTCTGGTGGTTATCTCTCGTCTATTACAAAACTCGTACAGCTTGTAGGCTTTACAAGCCTCCCTGGAACGGGTCCCCATAGCAATGGGTGGCTATATCATGTGGTAGGCCTCAGCAGGCCTCCATGGAGACGAGTCATGGGGTCTAATATTACTCCACACATTGTGAAGGTTTGTTCCCAGTTAGCAGGCCTCTAAAGTTAAATCAATCAATCAATCAATCAACTTTATTTATATAGCGCTTTTACAATGACGATTGTTTCAAAGCAGCTTCACAACTGGACAACATTGCAACAAAAAAGTTAGGCCTCGCTGGAGGATTGCTCAGACGGCTAGCGCAGTTGAGTTAGTGCTAGCAGGTGGTAGGCCTCATTAGTAGGCTTGCGATCAGATAGAAGGCCTCATCAGGCTTCTTTTTGAGAGTGAGCTTCCGGAGGAGGTTTCCCGGGCAGCTAGCATGACTTGCTATCAGGTAGGCCTCACCAGGCCTCCTGAGAGGGCAAGTTTTGATGCAAGGCATCGGGGGAAAAAATAGCCCGGCTTTGGTCGGCTGTCAGGTGGAAGGCCTCAGCCAGGCCTCCTGAAGGTGAGTACCGATGTTTGGTCCCAGGAGTATTCTAGCTTGGCAGACTATCAGGATGATAGGCCTTATCAGGCCTCCATGAAGGCAGGTGCCGATGCTGAGGCATCAAGGTACGGCTAGCCTAGCTGGCTATCAGGTTAAAAGGGGCAATTACGCTCTCCTGAAGGTCGGCTGTCAATTGTAGGCCTGAATAGGCCTCTTGAACAAGGCGCATTATCAGTTGGAGGGCCTCGACCAGGCTTCACTGGACGTAAGTACCGATGTGCGCATCGGGACAGATAGCCTGCCGGCTATCAGGTTGTAGGCCTCATCAGGCCTCCCTGAAGGCCTGCTGTTAGTTGTGAGGCCTCACTAGGCCTCCCTGAGGGTGAGCTCCCAGGTTGTGGTCACTCCCAGAGGCAGGTAGTAGGCCTCATCAGGCCTCCCTGAAGGCCTGCTGTTAATGTAAGGCCTTACCAGGCCTCCCTGAGGGTGAGCTCCCAGTTTGTGGTCACTCGAACAGGCCCGCACTGGGCTTCCTCAGAGGCAGGTAGCAGGCCTCATCAGGCCTCCCTAAGGCGTTCCTGGGACCCAGTCACTTGAAGAAACAGTTAGCACGAGGTGAAAACAGGTAGCAGGCCTCCAGGCCTCCCTAAAGGCTGGTTATCAAGTAGTAGGCCTCAATAGGCCTCCCTTGAGGGCGAGTTCCTGAATCAGAATGCTCGGCTAGCCTGCGTAGCTGACTGTCAAGTAGTAGGCCTTCATTAGGCCTCCTTGAGAAAACAAGATGTAACCTCAGCAGTTAGCATGCTTCACTGGCAGGCTCTCTAGCCCTCCCTGGAGGTGAGCTTGAACGCTCTGAAAATTGGCGTATATTGAGGTCAGGTAGTAGGCCTCACTAGGCCTCCCTGAGGATGGATTCCCGAACCAGGATGCTTGGGTTGCCAGCAGGGCGTGCTGTTAGGTAGTAGGCCTCTATAGGCCTCCCTGGAAATCCCGCTATCAGGTTGTAGGCCTCGCTAGGCCTCCCTGAGGATGGGTTCCCGAGCCAGGATGCTCGGGTTGCCAGCAGGGCGTGCTGTTAGGTAGTAGGTCTCTATAGGCCTCCCTGGAAATCCCGCTATCAGGTAGTAGGCCCACAGGGCCTCCTTGAAGGCGAAGTTACCAAGTTAAGGCACTTCTTGGCTACCAGTTCTCGGTGTTAGAACTTGTGGTAGTTGGGCCTACAACTGGAGGTTACCCGCCAGGCAGGTTCAGCTGCTCCCCTCAATGAGGGTCGTCTATGAGCACTCAGCCGCCTGAGCCTGGTCAGACGGTCGTAGGCCTCTCATGAGGCCTCCCTGTTAGATCAGTCCATAGGCCTTTCCGGCCTCCCTACTGCTTTAAATCTAATTATTAAACTAAATTAACCATATAGACCAAATTACTTATCTAATTACTGATCTAAAGCCCACATTGTTACTGTATGATAATCAAAATATATTCTGTTGCATTATTTTTCTGTTTAACACTGTGAAGCTGCTTTGAAACAATCTGCATTGTTAAAGGCGCTATATAAATAAAGTTGACTTGACTTGACTTGACTTGAAACACAAGCACCTGGTAGATCCTTGATTTGAGCTGGCAGACTCCCCTCGCTAGCAAGGGTTGTAAAGCGATACGCTGAGTATTGCTCTCTAGGATAACCCGTCTCTGCGTTCCGGGCTAAGTAGGACTGCCAGTTTTTCAGTCCCTTAGTTTGGATGCCCCTGGGCACCTTCCAGAGGCTCTGTTTGTGAACAGACAGGGTTGGCTAAACCAAAGTGTCCATAACACTTAGGGCACCAGGTCAGGCCTCCCTGGTGGTACTCGGGGTATTTGATTTCCCGAGCAGTGACTGGCTGGGGCTCCTTCGGGTCCCCTAGCCACATTCCCTTAAAGGGACCCCTTCTGTTGAAGTAGTGGTCCCAGGCCTTTGAGCAGTCTAGATGGAACCCCACGCAGTGCCTTAGGGTTCCATTTAGTTGCATAGCTTGGGCTATGACCGTAGGGAGTGCTGTCGCTGTCAGCCCAGTGTGACCTGAGGGGGAGTCGCTCAGGTTTTTCAGTGGAATTACTTCTGTTGACAGTTGTCACTGCCACCTACTACATACGTAACCTGAGACGTTTTAAGACATGCTTTTTCGAGTGTTAAATATTGGTGCAAACACCAGTAAATTGACGCGCGCAGACCTTCTGAAAGGGAAACTCCTACAAATGCATATGCAATAAGGTCAGCCACAAAAATAATCCTGTCCACGCCTTTTCAGCGCTAATTTTCATTTTGAGTCTTTAGTTAATCCTGGCAGTAAACTGTTAGTTAATCTGGCCCTAAAGACACTGTAAAATAAAGCGTTACCTTTAAACTATAATACATTTTCATTAAATTGCTATTACCTGCAGTTAAGTGCCCGAAAATACTACATTCAGTTTTCTTCTTTTAAGGCATGTTATTTCTGTAATAAGCACTCTTTTTTAAAGTATGCTATTGTGCTTCTTTTTCACTGGGGAGTGTAGTAATGCTTTGACAGTAGGCTTACTTGTGATTTTTGGCATTGGCTTTGAATTCACTGATGACACACTTAAACAGTGTTACTGTGAAAATCCCTGCATCTGCATCCTCAACCAACTTCCTGTCAAAACAATAGGGTTACCAGTTTTGAGCAATGCATTTCCATGACATTTCAACTTTTTTATTATTTATTATTAACTTTTTTTATCATGATTGCTAGATAAAGACATCTTATAAAGCTTACTGGGGCATATCTCAATATGTCATAAACAAATCATTGTAATTCATATATTTAAACAATTAAAACTGATTTTTCCCATGACCATGGGAACTGAAATACAAAATTCTTCACAAACATGCATGGGGACCAACCGGCTGGAACGAGGAACCACAAACTTTGACATCGACTCATATGTCTTCTCCCATAGTGCATATGCCGTCCTATAGAGATACATATACAAATACATTCAGAAAAACTCTTGATGTGTAGTACGTGAGCTATTTGTTCTCATAGTTCACACTAACCTGGGCACCACAACTAGCAGTGTTGTGAGGTACTCTGAATTCAAAACCAAGTCCTCCTTCTTCACAATATTGGTCAATGCACGGGTCTGCAAACTTCCCCTGATTAGGTACAGCAGTAGTGATGGTTATTAAACTTTTGTTGAATCTCACATAAACATGTCTAGGTCACATTTAAAAACTAAAAAACTTATTTTACATTTAGGAGGGAATTGTACAGAACCCCAAAAAAGGACATGGGGGTGGAAAAAATAGGAGAAAAGGAAAAATTATGAGTCAGTGTCCTAGCATTATCTGTTTTGCACTCCCCTGAGAAACTTTATGTTTTGTGAGCGAGTGCTCTGTGGCTCAACCTTTTGGGAATAAAAGAAAAGCCAAGGCCTTTATCCTTGATGCCCCGATCTCGCCATCTGGCCTGTTCGACAATACAGAAAATACCGTCATAAACAGGTATCAGGAGGTGAAATGTCAGTCGGCAGCGTTCAAGAAGCCAATCTCTCACCGTGTCCAGGAAGGCAGCTTCCACTAGCTCTGCTCAACCAGGGCCCAGCTCCTGGAGGGATTTTGGCTTCTCAAGCTCCGCCTCATAGAGAAGAGGGGGGTGGGGAGGTCTGCTCAATTTCAGCTGCCCAAAGGGGAGATCAGATCTAAGGGAGGCGATGCCTAATAACGGTTTGTCCTATAATTTCTATGACTTTTCATTTCAACCAGATGACCCAACGGTAGCAGCACGAATCTCAGACTGCCTGGTGGATATATTGGCATGGATGAAAGAAGGTCACCTAAAGCTCAACCTAGCAAAGGGTAAGTTTCTCATCTTGCCTGCCACTCCAACTGTACTGCACAATTTGACCCTCATCTCTCCTGGCACATAAACTGCCTTGAGATGAGGGTAGTGTTCCTAGCACTAAAACACTTCATTCCACAGCTGAGAGGTTACCATGTTTTGGTCCATACAGACAACACTTCGGCAGTCTACTACATAAATCATTAGGGTTCACACCTACTTTTGAGGCAGGAGCAGTAGATGGAAGAAAAGTTCCTTTCTCTCAGAGTAGTTTACATTCTGGGGCATACTATGGGTAGACATCCTGTCAACCAGGACCTTCTGTTAGTGGCTCTGTTCTGGCCGGTTTGCGGAACTATTGTATCTCCTGGACATCATCCCCTAGGAGATCCTGATCTGAAGAGATCTTTTCTCTCAAGTGCAGGGGACAATATTTCATCCCCAGCCAGAGATCTGGAAGCTTTGAGTCTGATCTCTGAGGGGTACCAGCTAATAGATTCTGGTCTTTCAGCTATGGTCACTGAGACAATCCCCAATTCTAGAGCTCATTTTACTAGGAAGCAGTGTTGGCTCTGGCTACCTTAAATGTACAGTATATGTGGCCACTATTTCTGCAAGCCACATGACTTTGGTTGGGAGGGACCCTTTGGTGTCTCTGTTCTTGCGCATTGCCAGACAGTTGAGGCCTATCACCCTATTGCAATTGCCCTCCTGGGACCTAGCATTGATCCTAGGAGCCTTGACAGAAGCCCCATTTGGACCCTTGGAGTCTATCACTCAAGAGAGTAGGAGACCATCAGGCCTTGTCTGTAGTCTCCTCCTGCTTATAGTTTACATGAGAAAATAAATGGAACCCATGTCCACTGCTCAGGCCAGTGGCATAGATCCTCTCTGCTTCTGGTATGTTTTGGTGGTTGCAATAGAGGTAATGCAATCACTGACAACGCAACTCACATTGGATTACAGATGCTGTCACCCTCTCCTATGAGGCATGCAGAATGGCTTCGCCTCTTTGGGGTCATGGCCCACTTCACTAGGAGTGTAGTTCCTGAGGTGCACCTTTACATGATGTTTGTGCTACGGCAGGCTAGTACTCTCGGCACACATTCATCAGGTTCTACAGATTCAACCCCAGGATCATTAGTCCTTAAGGGTTGACCCAAGTCCAGTCTTTGCTTAACTGTCATCCGTGCTTATATACAACCTTGTGGGCAGTCTTTGTTAACTTGGGCATGGCAATGCTGGTATTAAAGTTCCCATAGCGTCAACACAATAATGCAGTGATGAAGTTCCACTTTAAAGGGGAACGTCTTAGGTTACTTATGTAATCTGAGACATTTTCCTCCAGTCTCAGTTTGTAATTTTTCACCACCGCCTATCACCATGTCCTTTTAGGGGCTAAGTTCAAATTAACTTAATGAATCATAACAAAAAAATTGTCATACACATATACTTTATAATGGAAATTATGAATATAAAATGCCATATTAGATATGGAAACTCACTCAGTTTTCCGCTCAAAGCTTTGAATACTGGCTTTTAGGTGACTGTAAGCAGCCCTGCGTGATTTCAATTCAGTGTCCACCTGAGAAACTTGCTAACACATAAACAACCACCCACACAAACATTTATATGATAGGAAATAAATATAGAAACATTTGTTATTGTTTAAAAGTGCTTTATACTGTATAAGGTGTATACTTTGGAGATGATTTCAGTGAGGGTCTTTAAAGGCTGGGCAGTGGAGTATTTGGCTCTGTCCCACTGAAATCTGGTCACATATGTTGCCAAGTCCACTGAAACACCAGGAAACACTGAATCAGAAAGCAGTAAACCACAAAACATATTAAGTGTACCGATTATGTTCTTAAATCATTTTTGTGGAATAACATTTACACACAACAGGTCATTAATCTACCCAGTGTAGCTATAATCCACAAAGTGTAGCTATGAACTGCTTAAAGGGTTACTTCAGCGATTAGCATTAAGCTTTGTATCAGTAGAAACCCAGGAGTATACAGTATTAAAATTATCGCATTTTCCCCTCATATGACCCTGAGACGAGAGAACTATGTATTTTATTTCTAGAAAAATTCCTCCGATGACGCAAATATCGTAATTTTGCGTCATCGGAGGAGTTTTTGTCCAGAGGCTGAAGACTACAGCCAGCAGGAGGCGCTATTTTCACATGTTTTCAAAATCGCACTCACAGCACTCGGCTCGCGGAGCTGCGGAGATTCATGTAAATGGAGCGATGGAGACCAAAGTGAGTGTTTTAACTTTTAAAATGAACTTCCTATGAAAGTTAAGCTTCCAAAGACATGAACTGAAGACACGCCAGACTGTTCACGTGCTGTGAATGCAGCCGCAGCACATCATGTGTTGAATGTAATCTGATCCTGCTGCGTTTGTGCCGTGACGCTCAATCGGCTCACTCGCATTATATCGAACAGACACGTTCAGTTTTTAATTGTAGTGGCTCTAACTGAACTGATTTTCTGAAAATTAACGTGGTAGGCAAGTGATCCAGTAATCCAGTAGCCTACTAGTCGTGCCTAGAGTAGGGCAGTGAAGCAGTGCGTTCTGGGAATTGTTGTCTTTCCTCCCCATGAGATAAAAATACATTTTCTGTGTTTTCTCAGTCTAGAAGGCACCAAATTCAAAAATACCCAGTTTAAATACAGATTAATCTTCCCAGCGCTGAAGTTCCCCTTTAAATCATCAGGATTCTGTCAGATTTACTGAACAGAAACTACCTGTTAATAATAAATATGCACTGCTTTCTCATGTGAAAAGTAAGTGCTCTTAATGTGCACTAGTAGTGTACCTCTCAAATCTTAAAAGTATGTTTTGTTGCAGATAATATAATATTAATTAAATAAAAAGGCTTAAGTGGACTTCAAGATAGTGATGGGGAGTCGACTCCAAAGTCAATTCCTCGAATCTTTTGCTGTGCCTGAAATTGCTCACTTGTTAACTGATTGTCTAATCCCTATAAAGTGCATGGCAGATGAGTGCACTATAAGCAAGGAGTGAATGAAACAAAGTGAGGAATTCAGACACTGGCGTAATACACCATGTCAGAGAGCCGTCGCAGATACTGTCACACACATTTATTTAAGTGCTTACTTTAGAAACAGAAAACAGTCACAGTAACTTTAGTTTGTAATTATAGCTAGATAGGCTTCCTCCATGCTAGCTTTAGTTTAATTGATGTTATATTAATGTATACAGGTCCTTCTCAAAAAATTAGCATATTGTGATAAAAGTTTATTATTTTCCATTATGTAATGATAAAAATTAAACTTTCATATATTTTAGATTCAGTGAAATATTTCAGGTCTTTTATTGTTTTAATGATTTTGGCATACAGCTCATGAAAACCCAGATGAAAATCTCAAAAAATTAGCATAATTCATCCGGCCAATGAAAGAAAAGTGTTTTTAATACAAAAAAAGTCAACCTTCAAATAATTATGTTCAGTTATGCACTCAATACTTGGTCGGGAATCCTTTTGCAGAAATGACTCCTTCAATGCGGCGAGGCATGGAGGCAATCAGCCTGTGGCACTGCTGAGGTGTTATGGAGACCCAGGATGCTTCGATAGCGGCCTTAAGCTCATCCAGAGTGTTGGGTCTTGCGTCTCTCAACTTTCTCTTCACAATATCCCACAGATTCTCTATGGGGTTCAGGTCAGGAGAGTTGGCTGGCCAATTGAGCACAGTAATACCATGGTCAGTAAACCATTTACCAGTGGTTTTGGCACTGTGAGCAGGTGCCAGGTCGTGCTGAAAAACGAAATCATCATCTCCATAAAGCTTTTCAGCAGATGGAAGCATAAAGTGCTCCAAAATCTCCTGATAGCTAGCTGCATTGACCCTGCCCTTGATAAAACACAGTGGACCAACAACAGCAGCTGACATGGCACCCCAGACCATCACTGACTGTGGGTACTTGACACTGGACTTCAGGCATTTTGGCATTTCCTTCTCCCCAGTTTTCCTCCAGACTCTGGCACTTTGATTTCCGAATGACATGCAAAATTTGAGCGACAGTCCAGTGCTGCTTCTCTGTAGCCCAGGTCAGGCGCTTCTGCCGCTGTTTCTGGTTCAAAAGTGGCTTTACCTGGGGAATGCGGCACCTGTAGCCTATTTCCTGCACACGCCTGTGCACGGTGGCTCTGGATGTTTCTACTCCAGACTCAGTCCACTGCTTCCGCAGGTCTCCCAAGGTCTGGAATCGGTCCTTCTCCACAATCTTCCTCAGGGTCCGGTCACCTCTTCTCGTTGTGCAGCGTTTTTTGCCACACTTTTTTCTTCCCGCAGACTTCCCACTGAGGTGCCTTGATACAGCACTCTGTGAACAGCCTATTCGTTCAGAAATGTCTTTCTGTGTCTTACCCTCTCGCTTGAGGGTGTCAATGATGGCCTTCTGGACAGCAGTCAGGTCGGCAGTCTTCCCCATGATTGCGGTTTTGAGTAATGAACCAGGCTGGGAGTTTTTAAAAGCCTCAGGAATCTTTTGCAGGTGTTTAGAGTTAATTAGTTGATTCAGATGATTAGGTTAATAGCTCGTTTAGAGAACCTTTTCATGATATGCTAATTTTTTGAGATTTTGGGTTTTCCATGGTTAACCTTGTGTTCATAATCATTAAACTAATCATAAATTATAAACATACACACCCAAGAAGAAACATCAATAAGTGTACATTATTGCATGTATTTTCAGTATTTAATATCTTTAACTCACCTTTTAAGACAATGATCATGTGCGTTTAGCGCCATCACTTGACAACAGCTTTTTTTTCATGACTTTTTCCTCTGTAAAATTAGGTATCGGCGAAAGCTAGGTAGAAACGTTGATAGCTACTCATCGCTAAATTGGACTTATTTGGACGGTCACACTAAAAGTAGAGGGATTTTAAGGCTTTGTGTCAAGGGAAATTATTTAAGTGTGTAACAACTGCAATTCTTATTTCTGACCCTGTTTAGATGTAAAGTAAATGGAGTCATAGACTCCCACAGTGGGAGTTCGGGAATCGGAGTCGACTCCAAAAAACCTGGAATCGAACACCCCTACTTAAAGAGAGCGCACATTCATGTTTCTTAATACACTTAAGTACAGTTTATGTACTTAAGCGCATTGTGTAATAATGTCAAATTAAAAGTTTACATCAAAGTAGAATTTAAATCATATTGTTTTGATAATTCTTTGCCACACTTTAAAGAAGTTTGCTTATTTTGATGTGTTGACTAACATACTAAAACATGTAACATTTGATTTAATTTTAACTTTAATATTTAATTTCAATGGTGACTATTGACCTCTCTGGTCTTGTGCTCTGGTGAGAATATTAACAAATGCTGTAAAAAATAATTTTTGATTTTAGTTTAATAAATAGATTTGTCCAAATACAAAATAAAAATAAAAAAAGTAAAGATCTCAACTTTTGGAAAGTAAGTAAGTAAAAAAAAGAGTAAGAGTACTTTTCAAATGATATTGTTACAAAGGGCACTTTTTAAGAAGTGTGTTAAGAAAGTATTCTCTCTTTAAGTACACTTAAGTAATATTGTATTATCTGCAAGATCTTAAAACTATACTTTTATGACTACAAGTGCACATTCAATATAATTAAGCAAACTTCTTTTTCACAAGGGTTGAAATATATGCTTATAACCTTACACAGACAAGGTTAGTATTTACTAATATAAATGATAATATTAGCTCAAGGTTAACTCGCAAATGTTAGTATACCTTGTACGGTCTGGAAGTACGATTTCAATGGTGACTGTAGACCTTTCTGGTTAGTCTTGTGCTCTGGTGGGAATATAAAAAAACACTGTGAAATATTTTTTTATTTGACCAATGTTTTTGAATTTACCAAAAAAAAAATAAGGGGCTCTTTTGTTTTTGTTTTTTACAGTGAAGTGTTACAGATAAATTGATTAACAGTCAATATAAAATATATAATATTGCAAAGCAGATATAAACACTTCCATCAGGCCATGTTTATGTAATATGTAACTTGATCTACAGGTGAACATGGCCTGACTCAGAGGGGGTGGCCTTGTGCTAATGAGCTCTTCTCTGCTTTCTTATGGAACAGGTTTAGCCATTACAGAGCCTGTGTTCACCACATTCACTCACCACCATTGGTCAGCATGCTCTCCAGGAGTTTTCCACTGAACTCTTCCATCACCTCACCCAAACACTGAGACGTCTGACGCATCACACTGTGAATCACAAGAGAAATTAAGAGTGAATTGTTGGTTACACTTTGTAATAGGGGTCTATTAGTTTAGGCACAAGGTATCATGAATTAAAAAGTTTTACAACATTTATTAAAAAAAATTTAATTTATAAACCGTTGTGAAAAGTAAGTGTGCTTAATTGTATTGAAAGTGCACATAGTGTACTTCAGACCTTAAAAGTATATATTTTTTAACAAAACTTTCTGATAATATAATATAAATAAAATAAAAGGCCCCTTAAGTGTCTGTTATTAACTGTTACATTTTGAGTTCGCTTTTGTCATGTTTATTGTTTGTATTTCTGTTTGTTTTGGAGTAGACTGGACAAATACTTTGCCTCCTGGTTACCAGTAGGCAGTCAGAACATTTCCCTGCAACAATATTTGGATATGGTACTTTAGATGTGTGTCTGCTGCTACATGGTTGGTGACATCTCATCTGCTCCAGAGTCCGCTCCAGCCCCCGTTTCCACTCCAGAGTCTGCTCCTAAATCTATTCCAAAGATTAAAAATTCCCAAGTCCGTTCCAAATAATGAAATTCCAAATAAGTTGTTCCAAAGATTAAAATCTTTGAGTCCATTCCATTGAGTGAAATTCTCGAGTCAATTCCAGTAAGTAAAATTCCTGAGTCCGTTCCAGTGAGTGTAATCCCCAAGTCCGTTCCTGTGAGTGAAATCCCCAAGTCCGCTCCAGTGAGTGAAATCTGTGTGTCTGTTCCAGTGACTGAACTCTTCAAGTCCTTTCCAGTAAATTAAATTTCAGGGTCCGTTCCAGTGAGTGTAATCCCGAGTCCGTTCCAGTGAGTGTAATCCCCAAGTCCCTTCCAGTGAGTGAAATTCCAGAGTCCATTCTAGTGAGTGTAATTCCCAAATTCGCTCCAGTGAGTGAATTCCCTGGGTCCGTTCCAGTGACTCAAATCTTCGAGTCCTTTCCAGGAAATGAAATTCCCGAGTCCGGTCCAGTGAGGGAAATTTCCAAGTCCGTTCCAGTGAGTGAAATTTCCAAATCCGCTCCTGTGAGTGATATGCCAAAATCCGCTCCAGAAAGTGCAATCCCGGAATTCGTTCCAGTGTCTGAAATCCCAGAGCCTACTCCAGAGGACGCTGCGCCAGAGCCAGTGTCGGCTCCAAACAGTCCAGTGTAAGTAAGTAGTGGTTGTGTTATTCTTTGTTTAAATGTTTTAAAATACAATTGAGCATTTTCTATTGCTGGTCCAACACTCAGGAACATGCTCCCTGTAGCCATCCGAACAGCACCTTCTCTTTTTGTTTTTAAATCTATGCCTAAATACTATTTTCTAGAACAGATGTTGTTAGTCTAAAATATGTCATGTAGTTGTATTATATTTTTCTATAATATAATTATTATATAATTTTTTTAATGTTTAATTTATTTTATGTACAGCACTTTGCTCAACCCATGGATGCTTTGAAATGTGCTTTATAAATAACGAAAAGAAAGAAGAAGAAGAAAGATGTTTTGATTCTTGGATTGAAGACCTATTTCAGTACCTTCATTGTTGTGCACTTAAAGCTGCAGTCCGTAGTTTTTCCTCTTTGTCGCCATCTCTGTTTGAAATCTGCAACTGCAGTTATTCGCGGAATGATCAACTCTACGTGAGCTGTGCCTCGGCACCGCACAGAGCGTATGAATACAATGTTTTGAGGAGACTGTGCATCTGCCATGAGAAGGGCTGTAAGTCTCCGCGCCGGTGTTGATACTGTAATTCAGAATCACAGATTCTACTGTTTGAACGGATGACCAACATAAGAATGTCATCTGAACAAGTAAGCAGCTAACATCCACTTTTGTGCTGACCAACTAGGCCTACGTGGGAAAAGCATTGCAATAAATCAGGATGATTAAATCTAACGATAGCTTATAATATTACGTCAAAACGTGCAAATTATACTTTGTTTTCAAATTGTTAATATTAATAACATCAGCATTGCGTGACTACACTTGTGTATTAGGACTAACGTTTCCTGTAGTTCAGTTTCCATTTCTGTGCAGTCTCATTTCTAATCGTCATCAACAAATTAATGTGGAGTAGAGGTGAACTGCTCCCTCTCATAGCTAGCACAAAATAATGGATATTTACCATAATGCAGGTAGCAAAAAGAGAAAGGCACAAAGAAAACTCTGTAACTTTTACTGTATGAATTAAGCGAAGTATGCTACTGTTAATAACCATTGAAATGTCTGACCTGTCCAGCAGAAGAAAAAAACTCTGCATCCGTTTTGAACCCCTTCAAAGCAATGAGTTAACACCACCTTTCAAAAGCCCTTTTTATCCTTGTTTCGGCTCGGTTGAAGCAGCTCATTTGCATTTAAAGAGACACAAAACAGCTTCCATCCAAATAGGGACATTTAAAACATCCTATAATAAATAATACGTGGTGTATTTTTTGCTGAAACTTAACAGACACAGACACAGACTTATATTACATCTTGTGAAAAGGGCATGATAGGACCCCTTTAAAATACTTGATTATCATTTTAACTTTAATGTGCTATTCAATATTACATTTAAAGTGATTTACAGTTCAATAATTGTTTATGTACTAAATTAGAACTTCATCACTATAAATGCGTAATTGTTAATATATTTACACACAGAAATTTCAATAGAAATTATATTCAAATATATTTTAGTTTAGGCCTACCATAAATCCTTTCAGCACTTGAACCGTATTTCACTGAAAAGTAATTATGAAATTGCATATAAATATGTGTACTTAGGTCCTACTTAAAAACACTTTAAAGTTCATCAATATTGAATTTAATATTAAATTAAACTATATTTTCATTACATTGCAATTAACATGAAATTAACTGAATGCAAAGAAGTATATTCTTTCTAAGTATATGAATAAGTACCATGTTTTGAAAGTATAATAAAGTGTAATAAACCTTTAGCGTTCAATTTCCATTCATCAAAAATATTTGACAAAAATATTTCTCAGTCAGGATAATGATAATGAAGCATTGCCACCATTCACACTTAGAGCTGGGACCCCAAAGGTCAACCTAGCACCTGAACCCAGTGTAACCTTGTCTGGAAGTCATATGAATGGATATCGTAGACTGAAAGAGAGAAAGGAGAAAAAGAGAGGGCAGTTTCCACAACACATAAACATTGCAGCTGAGACAGGAAGGTTCATGTCAGCTGGCACCTGAAACTGGACTCGGCTGGATTGAGTGACTCAGTGATAATTGTGTTACAGCAGCTCCAGAGTTTCCCCACAAACACTCAGAAGTACACGTGCTATAGAATACATCAGTCTGATCTAGTAAATTCCTTATTGGTAATGTAGAAACAATTTATGATAATGTGACAAAGGAAATTGTATATTAGTGTCAACTTAGTTTGAAAAAAGACATGAAAAATGGTCTTTGGTACCTTTACAGTGTTACTTCTAAAAGGTTGAAATTATTTTAAGGCTTTCAGTTAGAATATTATTAGAAATTTCAGATACATTTTGAAGTAACTCCACAGACATAATATAACAACATACACTTACAACAAGGTCTAATCTACATAAAGATGCTGCTGTTCAGCATCAGGTAATTTTACCATAACTGACAAAAGTAATAACATTAGATGATTATGAATGCCCTAAAGCCAATTCCATAATTTTTAATCATAGAATTTAATCTATGATTTGAATCTTTCTCCTCCCTCCATATGTTGGTATGATGGACCCTGATCTTAAAGAATAAACTGGATGAAATTCTGAATGATATCAATCTGCAGGTCTTACTTGTGATGCAGTCTGGAATTAAACCACACCATGTTTGCTGATCTGGACAGAGGAAAACTGGCCCCCTAACTGAACTTGGTTTCTCCCAAGGTGTTTTTCTTCTTATCCATTTCTGTCACCGATAGAGTTCTTCGCCACTGTCGCCTTTGGATTGCTAAACTGGGGATACTTAATATCTGGCAAAATTATTGAGTGGAATGTACTGAGCTGGATGATGACATCACTGTTTTCTCCAGAGCTTCTTTAAAGATTAATTAAACTCATCCTATAATTGATCAACTTGATACAGTTATTGAACCAACACTGAACTGATTTCAACAGACCATTGTCTTTTTAGAGCTGCTTTATGGCACAGCTGAATTCTGTTTCCATCACTGAATCTTTATTTTCCTGTTTGTCACTATAAAGATGTTTTGAAACAATTGCTGTGTTCAAAATCACCCCTATACTTTTAAATAGGCCACAATTTGAGGGGAGATCCATTTGTAGTGGTGTCCGAAATCATAGTACTGTAGTACATAGTACATCATGAGTGCACTCATTCAATCCCACAATGCACCGCAATAACGGGTGTACAACCAATGTACACTCAGTGGCTAGAGAGAATACCCATAATGCACTGAGAGTCGCAAGTCAAATTAATTTCCCTGTCTCACCAGAAAATAGCGCTGCAGCCGAATCATCCATCCATCCACTTTCCAAACTGCTGGTCCAATGTGGCTACAGCGTAATATCATACAGGTATAAATTCCTTTTTAATTTATTATTAAATTGTTTAAATAAAGTTTATGCATGTCACTTTCCATGGAAGAGTTCAAGATAAATCTTTTCATTACTCCTAGTACTGCCAGTTTACTACATTTCAAATAATTATTATCCAGCAAGCAAGCACAAACTATGCAAAAGCTGCAGCCCTTCCGGCGCACTCAGTGTCCGAATTCACTTACTTGTTTTCATTCACTCCTTCAAGTGGACTATATTAGTGGAGTAGTGTAGGGAATAGTGCATGAAGGTATAATGGGCGATTTCAGACACAGCATACCTGAATTGTATAAAGCGCTATATAAATAACGTTTTTTAATCTTAATCTTAATCTCCACCTCGGGCCTCAGAGTCTATGGCTTCACAATCCCTCTGCTACACCGTGGTCCATTATCCCTCAGGTTCCGCTGGGCTCCCTTGTCCTTCTGGCTCTGCTATGGTCAGGCGTCACCCTAGTTTGCACCATGGACTTCAGGGGGCACCGGCTAAGCCTCATCCCTCCATCCCTTTGGCTCCACCGGGCTACCCTTCCCTCAAGATGCCCCCGTGGATCTTTGTCTCCTCTCCTTTCCCATTTAATCTAATGGTGTCCCCCTGGATCTTTGTCTCCTCCGATTTGCCCTCCAGTTTAAAAGTGTCCCCGTGGATCTTTGTCTCCTCTGCTTTCCCATTTAGTCTAATGGTGTCCCCCTGGATCTTTGTCTCTTCCACTTTGCCCTCCAGTCTAGAGGTATCACCCTGGATCTTCGTCTCTTCTGCTTTGCCATGGTGTCAACCTCTCCCGACTCCACCTCAATCAGTCAGGCTCCTGACTCCACCCTTGCTCCTCTCTCCGTTGATTCCGTCCTGGCCTTCGTCCGGATTGGTTCTGCTCTGGGTTGCTACCTGGCTCCTCTTTCTTCCCTGGCTCTTCCCAACTGCCAGCTCCTCCAGGGCTACTGCTTAAACCCTTAACTTCCCTTCATTTTTGGAGTAGTTACCATACAAGGTTATGCCTTTCAGGAGGGGGGAATACTGTAATGGCTATGTTCTGTTTATAGACTCTTATGTTGTGTTTCCTTTGGTACCTGTGTTTCCTTACTGTGTTTAGCTCCTGTTCACTTGGTTTCTGATTATTTCCTTTGTTACTTTGACTACTCATTAGTTAATTGATTACGTTCACCTGTGTCTTGTTTGGTTCCTCTTTTAGGCTGTGTATTTAAGCCCTCCGTTCTGCTCTACCCTTTGTTTTTCTAGGGTAGAGCAAACCTTCTCTACCCTGCTCTACCCATTTTTGCTGTTTGCTATTAAAAAAATGTCTTCTCTGTGTTTTGGAATACCATGTATGGATTGTTTAATAAAAGTTTATAGTCTACGTAAAGCGATATTAAATATGTGTTCTGAGTTTGTCACACCACAGAAAAATGTGTTGTTTATTACCCAGACAAATTTGAAAACACACAGTAAAAAAAAAAAGTTATCAAAATCATTTGTCGGCAGGATGGGAGGATGAAGGCAAGGGTGGGAGATAATCAGTCCTGCCCATCACCAGTTGCCGGCAGGACGGGAAGATGAAGGCTGGGGCAGGAGATAGTCGGTCCAACCCATCACCAGTTGTCGGCGGGACGGGAGGATAAAGGCAGGGGTGGAGGATAAAGGCAGGGGCAGGAGATAGTCGATCTGGCCCATCACCAGTTGTCGGCGGGATGGGAGGATAAAGGCTGGGCCGGAGATAATCGGTTTGGCCCATTCTGCAGCAGATTATCAGTGAATCTCATTTGTCTCCGATGAAAGTTTGTAAAACTATCCAGTGTAAAGTCACTGCAGAGGCAGGTGTTGGTGGTGATCCTGAGCTCTCCATCAAGGTGGCTCTTCACAAAATTAATTCACCTCTTCTTGATATTATCATTTTTAGAAAACTTAAATAAGGAGACCAAGCTGTATTGTAAATTATCGCAACCAGGTAATATGGATTTACGTGACATAACTGGCGATTGAGTGGGCGAACTACTGATGCTAATGCGCTCGAGTTATGATAATGTTAGGAGAGGTCAGGCTCAGTGGCTCCATTACATCATCAAGCCATGATTTCAGGCCCACCCAAAAAACCCTGCACACAAAAATGGTGAAATACTATTTAACAGTCTAACTCCACAATTCAGTACTTCATAGTTCACAGTCTTTGTAACGTGTTTTCAGCAATACATTTCTAACATTTAAAATATGTTTAGAAACAAATCTCTGAATCTGCTTTATACAGACTTTAAAAGTGCTGCAACTGGATCCACCTGTCACTTCTCCTTCCTTGCCTTGGCTGCACCGTAACAGATATAGAGTGGCAATTTATATGCATGTTATGCAAGTACTCTGCTATACTGGTATAAAGATCTCATTGTTTTTATCTTGCTTTTTGGCAATATAAATATCCACAACTACACCAAATTGCAAAGTTTTGCTCAGTTTGGGCCTCTGAATAGAAGGCATGATGTATCAAATGCAATACTTAAAAAAAACATATGCATTTATTGGGATGCATATATTTAAAGCTTCGATAAACTGTTCCATTTAAAAAATATATTTAATGCACTCTAAAAATGCTTGGTTAAAAACAACTCAAGTTGGGTTGAAAATGGACAAACCCAGCAATTGGGTTGTTTTAACCAAGCGGCAACCTCCCCCAGTTTCTCTTGAAACCAATTCGGAAGTGACTTAAACAGCAATTCATCAACTGGCCACTTGAGACAGGCTCCAGAAGGGAGCAGAATCTCATTGAACCCCATGTTAAAATGCCCAACTTTACAGCAGGAAAAAAAACATGTTAACAGCCTGGGACAAATTGTGGCTTTGGTCTACATAGCTAATTTTGCCCTTCATGACAACTGAGAGGGTGATGAATTTTTTTTGTAACTCATTTGTTTACATTATATAAAGCCTTAAAGTTCTGCATAATTAAGGGCGTGGCCACTTTGAGTGACGGATAGCCCTTTGTCTGCTGTCTGGTAATCATCACGTCACCTCAGCTCCAGCCACGTCCCGCCTCTTTGCCCATTTTCTGTTATCCGGGAGTGACGTGTTGAGATGGCAAGATGGCAACGGTCAGCTCGATCCTACTTTACGCTTCAGAACTGCTCTTCAGAATCCTATGGGTGATGTCACGGACACTACGTCCATATTTCTTTACAGTCTATGGTTTTTAAGCAAACATTTAACCCAACCGCTGGGTTAAAAAAACAATTGCTGGGTTTGTCCATTATCAACCCTACTTAGGTTGTTTTTAACCCAGCAGTTTTTAGAGTGTATGTCAGGCTTTACAAGGTAAAATAATATTTGGTGATTGCAAACCCATTACCTAAATATTTCCTTATTTGAATCATACATTAAATATTACTGGAAAATTGTAAGTAAGTTGCAAGTTGTATATTAGCTAAGTCAAAGGTAGGCTTATGATTATTATTGGAATGCATTTAGAAGGATGTGATAGTTAGGAAAATAACATATGATACATTTATATTGAGCGCTATATAAATGTATTTTTAAAGCGACAGTACTTACCCCTCTGTATAGGAGTCCAGTCGGGACAGGTCATCAGAAACCCCCAGCAGCACATCCAGTGTTCCTACCTTCATAATCATCAGAACAAAGAGTTACACAACCTACACCAACTGCATTATAGACAAGTTAAACATAAAGTTATGTGGAGGTTTTTCCAGTAGTTTAGAACCCGAGGGCCCATTTTACTGCATGGTCTTCTAGAAATGTATATGCCTTAAAACTTTGAGAGGTCAAACATTTAACCCATATAAGGTTTTACCATCTGAAGCTGGAATTACCATTCCTGAAAGAGACATTTGACTGAAGAAGGCAATCTAACACCTGTAATGATTCATAGTCTGACCAATAGCACCTGACTCACCGGTGAGCTCTTTTTGTTTCCAATAATTCATATGGAACAAAGTGGTCACTAGAGTCATGTTGCAAGAACTCATGCTCCCATTAGCATATTCTATTTATTTCTGTTAAGTATTAATTCACCCCAAAAAAATAATATCCTAATTATTTACTCACTCCCAGGCCATCCAAGATCCCTATGACATTTTTTTTATTTAGATGTAGTGCATTTTCGATGGTCCAAAACCTATATTTAGGCAACTTCAAGGGGCTCCACATGACCCCAACCAAACATAAGGATCTTCTCAAGCAAAATATCGGTCATAATCAGAATTTTTTTTTTTTTAATTCTGAAAATTACTGATTGTTTCACTAGAAAAGACCCTTAATCGTTGTTGTGTGGAGCTTTTTAAAGCTGCCTAAATATGGATTTGGGACCATCAACAAATGGACTACAGTGAGCCCTATTCCGTTAAATGTTTTGGAATGTTTTCCTCAAAAACCTTAATTTCTCTTTGGCTGAAGAAAGAAAGTAATATAGGTACATCTTGTATATACTTCTTTAATAAGAGTTAAAGGTGAAGTGTGTAATTTTTAGTGGTGGGCATAGATACATTTTTTAAATCTAGATTAATCTCACTGTGATCTTGTGATCGGTTCGCAGGTGCGCACTCGAGAACGGTTTGCGGGTGTGCACCCGAGTTCGGAAGACAGCGTTCACGCTTGATGTGGTAATTTCACAGCATACACGCAGGTTCGAAGACTCGTTCTCGCTCCCTACAGTACAATTCGGCTAGGTACATCCGCGCTAAAATATCACGGTGAAAGTCATCATAGCTTGCGTAGTAGGCCTATAGACCCAGCTCCCAACCCAACTTTGAGAATAGATTAACGGCAATATTTTTTTTATCGCCCGATAAGAGTCTCACGTTAACGCAGCACGTTAACGCCGATAACGGCCCACCATTAGTAATTTTATTACGATAAGCTTCTTTCTCCTGTTTCACTTCCTTAAAAGTATAAAACTTGATGCTTTGAAACTTTTGGTGCTTTGAAAGCATTGTTTGAGCTGCCCAACATGTCAAATTCTGGCTCATCAAGCATGGGTTTGAGGAGGTACCTTTTAAAATCCTAACAATGGGAGACTGTTCACAGTTGTACAGTGAAAGGAAACCTGCTTGGAAATAATCCACATTTTAAAAAATTCCTTGTTCCAGTGAAGCAGAAATTAAAAACTTCCAAAACTCTACTTCATTTCTTCTGTAGAACATAAAAGAAAATATTCTAAGAGATGTCTCATGCAGTCACTGGGCACCAAAACTGTTACATTTTGTGTTCTACAGAAGAAATAAAGTCATACAGGTTTGAAACGACATGAGGGTGAGTAAATCATGACAGAATTTTAATTTTGGGGTGAATTTTTGGGGTGAAATAGTACTTTTCACTCTAATTACAGTGACGGAACTGACACTGATAGAAGATAGAATATCCTTTTTTGTAGTGGTTGCGAAGTAATTACTTATTTAAAATGCGAGAGTACGCGATTTGGGACGCAGCCTTAGTTTCGTTTTCTTTAAAAACGCACCTTCTGAAAAGCGCAGTCTGCACTGATTGGTCAGCTGGCCCCAGTCTGTTGGGATTGGTCTACCCATAGACTGTAAAAAAAAGATGGACGAAATGCCTTCACTCTCTTCCATTGAAGTAAGTGAAGCCGCCAGTGTTCAAATATGGCACTGGTATCTTGGAGCCTGAGTCTGTGCAGTAGTGAGCATGAAGTGTAGCCGCGATATTAAGGTCACGCCCACACTCACACCTAATCAACAGCTTTTTGTGAAATAAACAGTTAAATGTAGAAATTAAATTTAAAGCTCCAATCTCCTCCCGAAAATAGTAAATTGGTTCCTCAGTGACTACTTCACTCAGAGAAGCTGTCAATCTCAGCTGTCAATCAAAACGTCACACCCCCGTTTTGATAGCATCAAATACCTAACTAAAACCAAACTTATTTAAAGAACAAACACTAGTAAGTGCACCATATATAATGTATATGATACTGAGGCGCTGTAAATACTTTTACTTGGGTGGGAATTATTTTAACGAGGAATATTGTAACTCAAGACTACAATTGACGCATTTCAAACATGTAAAAAAGCATAATACGACCCCTTTAAAATAATTTAAAGTCAGTTAAAAATGAACATTCTATGACAGACAGGAAGTGACATCATTTGGATTATATAATGTGCCTTTCAAGGGGAGTCGGAATATTCTAATTAAGAGTTCCGAGTTCATGAATGACTGGGCCAAGTCGAGCCAAACTCTGAATTCTAGATGATACAGTTGTTATGTTGTGACATTGGAAGAGGTATAAAGATTTAAAAACACTATAATATGGATAACATAATATATCTATAATCTATACAGTATATGGAGATCAGTGAGCAGACAGCAAGTAGTGTAAATGGTGTAGAATGAATCACTCAACTTTCACGGTTTGCTTTATATAACAAAAACATCTAGTTGTGACCATGTATAAATAATGTATGATTGTAATCTTTTTTAATTCAGATGTAGTTATTTGTTCACAATAAAATTATTTGGCTGTTTTTGTGTTATCTTTCTGACTTGAGTGTCTGACATATCATAATAATGTAATTTTCCAGGTACATAAGCAAATGATCTTAATCCATTTTCTCAATTTTACAAAAATTATAGTTTTGACTATCAAGTGCAGCTTGAGTTTTTAAAGTATTTATAATGATATAGTTTATAACTGTATATACATTTATCTTAAACTATATTCAGACATGATATAATACATTTTAGGAGCAGCATTAAAATAATGACAAACCTCATGAAAATAACACAGCTCCATACATTTGAACATTTTTTGAAGCTTAAGCACAAAAAAAAATTGCCTTATTTTGTACTCATGGAAAGTGTCTTTAGAATGAGACAACAAACATTCTTCCAGCAACATTAACAGAACATGCGATCAAAGTCTTTTCCCAAAATGTTTTTTTCTTAAACCTAGTTGTTTTTTAAATGTTACTTCCAAAAGTAACATTTCCATAATATTTGCAAAATTCTAAAATGGAAGGTTTCCTTAACGTTCTCTTAACGTTTTTAAAAACATTTACAAAACTGGACGTTTTGAACATTCCGAAATAACATTTAAAGCGAACTTTAGCAAATGGCTCTTAGAGCATATTTTTGTTAGCTGGGATGGAACTATGAGCCTCAAACTGGCAGTGAATCATCTGAGAGAGTCCAGAGAGCCCAGAAGTGGAAGAAGAAGAGTGTTTTCTTACCTTCAGCTCTGGGACAGGGAATCTGGAGCTGGTGGCCAGACCTGATTTAGCTGCGACCCGTTTGAGTTTCTCTAAAGACTGACAGCTGATTTTATCCAGAGGAACCGAAATCAACCAGAACTCCATCATGCTTGTCCTTCTCACCTGTGACAGGAGTCTGTGGCTTGCAGTCAGGCGAATGATGAACTCTAGTGGAAGCACCTTGAGCGCTGGCTGACTGTATCAGTGGTTTGCTTAATACAGTGTCTGAGAAGATCAGGTTTCTCAGACAGACGAGCACAATTCTCATGTTCTAAAGACACTAAAGTTTTATGATGAGAGTGAATGAGGTAATACCTCCTCATCAAGAGCGACTGTAGGAAATGCTCTGAGAGATACATCTTCAACACAAAGTGTGCAACACAAATGTCATAAGTTCAAGTATTTAATATCATCTGTTACAGTCTTTTGTGAAGAATGTTGCATACATTGATAAAGAAATCCCATCACTTATAATACAGCACATTCAGCACACCAATTACCAAATTATTTGTTTGGTTATATTAAATTAATATTATTTAATTAAACTGTTACACAAGGCCAACACATTCACCCTGCATTTTAGAACAAGTAATAAGCAATCCATGATTCTCACTTACCTTTGTAATGTTTCCTGTGTATTTTGCACAGGCAGGTGTCAAATGAAACAATAAATGAAGATAAGTATGAATTAAACTAAATGAATAAATGCAGTGTATATATTTACGTGATGCATGTGAGGTAAGGCAGACAGTGAGTTGTGACTGTTATGTAAACCGATCGTTGTGAGAGAACAGGTGTTGTGTGCAAACACTACCATACAATGAGAGACACACGCTCTTCTCACATTGCATACAATACAATTTGATTCCCGTCATGTCATTTAAAGGGGACCTATTATGCAAAATTCACTTTTATAAGGTGTTTGAACAGATGTGCGTCCAGAGAGTGTGTGTAAACAACCAGCCTATAATGGGAAAAATCCACCCAATATTTTTTTTTATAATCCTAATCAATCAATATCAATCTCTCATAAGAGGCTTTTCCAGATTTTCCCCTAGCCTCTACTCCTACGTAAGAGAAGGAAAACCCGACCATGACTGTTTCATTGTGACTTTAAAAATATTTTTAATATATTAAAAATATATTATTTTTCCGGCCATGGCAAGTCTTTTAGTCACAGCGGTACCAAAATTATGTTATCAGCATAAGATCACAACCATCATCAACTTTTATTGAATTTTATTTGATTGATTTATGCTATTTTTATTATTTCAATACATTTATATATATATGTATGCGCTCCCCTGATGGCTCTGAGGAGAGCGGAGTGGCACAGGAGAAGGAGGAAAGAGAGAGCCAGGAAGCGGGCTGCCTTCATAGCGAATCCCTTTGGGTTCACGAAGCAGCTACTTGGGGAGAAGCGGAGTGGCTGGCTCACCTGCTCCAAAGTGGAGATTGATCATCACCTCAGAGACACCTTTTGACAGATCCAGGGAGCAAGATCTGGGCCACTGCCAGCACCTAATTTGATCCGCCTGAACCAACTCTGGACTTTGATGGGAAGGAGCCCAGCTGGAAGGAGATCCAGGAGGTGATCAAAACGGCCAGAGCAAGTTCAGCCCCAGGACCTAGTTGGGTACCTTACAAGGTTTAGAAGAACTGCCCGAAGCTACTCCACTGACTCTGGAAGATCCTGAAGGTCATATGGAGGAGGGGAAACTTTGCTCAACAGTGGCGGTTTGCAGAAGGGGTGTGGATTCCAAAGGAGGAAGAGTCAAAGACCGTCGACCAGTTCAGAAACCTCTCGCTGCTCAGTGTTGAGGGTAAGATATTCTTCAACATTGTTGCTAAGCGGCTGACTGACTCCCTTCTGAGTAACTCATACATCGACACATCTGTCCAGAAAGGAGGGATCCCGAAGGTGCCGGGGTGCCTGGAGCACACAGGCATGGTCACACAGCCGATCAGGGAAGCCCAGGAGAACAAGAGGGACCTGGTGGTGCTGTGGTTGGACCTCACAAACGCCTATGGGTCCATACCACACAAACTGGTTGAGGAGGCTCTGCACCGGCACCACATCCCAGATAAGTTTAGAGACCTCATTTTGGACTATTATGGCAGTTGAGTTTAATTGAATATTTGAAAAATATCAGTGATATTACATTTTACATTTACATTTATGCATTTAGCAGACGCTTTTATCCAAAGCGACTTACAACATAGGAGTACAGGAAGCGATCGGTCATGGAATAGGCGAATAAACGCAAAAAGTGCCTTAAATACAAAGTTTTGGACATTACATAGAGTAGCCTTAGGCTAGAATAGGGAGGGAATAAGAGAGAAATATAGGAAGAGAAGATTTTTTTGTTTTTTGTTTTTTTGTTTATGAAAGGGTTAAGTGTTCACAGAAGAGATTAGTTTTTAGCTGTCTTTTGAATGATGACAGTGATTCTGCCATCCGGATGGAGGTAGGAAGATTGTTCCACCAGCCAGGAATGGTGAATGAAAAAGTTCTGGAGAGGGATTTCATGCCTCTCTGTGATGGTACCATAAGCCTGCGCTCCTTACCTGAGTGATGGCTTCTTGTAGGGTTGTAGACTCGTAGGAGCGAGTCGAAGTATGCTGGTGCCGAGCCTGTGGTGGATCCATAAGCTAGTGTCAAGGACTTGAACTTGATGCGGGCATCAAGCTGTAGCCAGTGCAGAGAGATGAAGAGAGGTGTGACATGGGCCCTTTTTGGCTCATTGAATACAAGACATGCCGCAGTGTTCTGAATCATTTGAAGAGTTTTGATTGCACATGATGGGAGACGAGCCAGAAGCGCATTGCTGTCACGTTCGGTCACGTAAAACGAGGGACAAACAGAGTCGAGGACTCAAGTGCAGAGAAGAGGGGATTTAATTACAAGATAAAACATAAACACAAACAAAAACCCACAAGGGGGTAAAACACATAATCAAAAACACAAATAAACTCAAACACATACCAGGTAGGAAATCACGGGGAACAATATGACAATTGCAGTAGTCAAGCCTAGAAATGACAAGGGCCTGGACGAGAAGTGGTGTTGCATGCTCTGTAAGGAACGGTCTGATCTTCCTGATGTTGTGCAGAGCAAACCTGCATGATCGAGCTGTCTTTGAAATGTGGTCTTTGAAGGACAGCTGGTCGTCAAAGATTACACCAAGATTTCTGACCGACTCAATGGAAGATTTCTGAAGGGGTGATCAGAGATGAACCTTGCTGGATGGTGAAGTTGTGTTGTAGAGTCGGGTTGGCAGGGAAGATGAGAAGCTCAGTCTTTGCCAGGTTGAGCTGAAGGTGGTGTTCTTTCATCCATGCCGAGATGTCAGCCAGACAGCTTGAGATTCGTTCATCTACTGTGGGGTCATCTGGTTTAAATGAAAGATAGAGTTGAGTGTCATCAGCATAGCAATGGTATGAGAAGCCATGTGCCTGTATGATGGGTCCCAGTGATGTAGTGTAAATGGAGAAGAGAAGAGGTCCCAGCACTGAGCCCTGAGGAACCCCCGTGGTCAGTTGATGTGCTTTGGATACCTCACCTCTCCAGGCAACCTTGAACGACCTACCTGTGAGGTAAGACTCAAACCAGTGGAGTGGAGTCCCTGTGATTCCCAGTGATGAGAGGGTGGACAGAAGAATCTGGTGATTCACTGTGCCAAATGCAGCAGATAGATCAAGGAGGATTAGGACTGATGATCTGGAAGTAGCTTTTGCCATCCGCAGGGCTTCAGTGACCGACAGTAATGCAGTCTCTGTTGAGTGGCCCTTTTTAAAACCTGACTGGTTAACGTCCAGCTGATTAGACTGTGAGAGGAAAAATGAAACCTGGTTGAAAACAACCCGTTCAAGTGTTTTTGCTATGTATAGCAGGAGAGAAATAGGTCTGTAGTTCTGTTCAAGTGATGTGTCTAGAGTGGGTTGCTTAAGCAGTGGGGTGACCCGAGCCTGCTTGAATGTGGTAGGGAAAAAGCCAGTGCTGATAGATGTGTTGATGATGTGTGTGAGTGCTGGTAGGAGTGTGGGAGCGATGGCTTGTAGAAGGTGTGAGGGAATAGGATCTAGAGGGCAGGTGGTGGGATGGCTGGAGAGGAGAAGTTTAGATACTTCTGCCTAAGTGAGTGTAGAGAAGGAAGAGAGAAGATGTTTGGCTGTGGGTGTGGCTGATCTAAAGTCTTGTGTGTGCAGGGGTTTGAACTGACTGCTGATGGATGTAGTTTTATTTGTAAAGAAGTGGGCAAAGTCATCTGCAGATAAAGAGGTGGTGGGAGGTGGTGGAGGTGGACAGAGGAGAGAGTTGAATGTTCTGAAAAGTGTGCGTATGTTAGAGGTGCTGTTAATTTTGTTGTGGAAATATGAGGATTTAGCCACATGGACATCATCTATTATTCACACTCGCCATGAATATGCTGGTAAAGGCTACAGAGGTCCAGTGCAGAGGTCCCCTCACCAAGTCCGGTATTCGCCAGCCACCCATTAGGGCTTTTATGGATGACCTGACGGTGACAACACCACACGTCCTAGGGGGCAGGTGAATCCTGAAGGGCTTGGAAGAGATGACCACCTGGGCGCATGTGCTTCAAGCCAGCAAAGTCTAGATCTCTGGTGTTAAAGAAAGGAAAGGTTTCCAACAAGTTCCGCTTTACACTCGGCATGACTCAGATACCATCAATCACTGAGAAACCAGTGAAGAGCTTGAGAAAGGTGTTCGACTGCAGCCTGAAAGACACGGCAGCCATCCATGCAACCAACCCTGGCTAGCTGCAGTGGACAAGGCAGGCCTACCTGGCAAGTTCAAGGCCTGGATTTACCAACATGGCATCCTCCCACGGATTCTCTGGCCCCTCCTGATTTATGAGGTTCCAACCTCCATCATCGAGGGCTTTGAGACGAGAGTCAGCAGGTTTTTACGAAAGTGGCTGGGCCTACCTCGAAGCCTGAGCAGCATCGCTTTGTATGGCCAGAACAACAAGTTGAAGCTCCCCATCAGCGATCTGAGTATGGGGGTTCAAGGTGGGCTGTGCCAGGAGGTGCTGCAATACAGAGTCACAAGATGGTCTCCCAGGCTGGGATCGAGGTGAGGACAGGGCGGAAGTGGAGGGCAGCAGAGGCGGTGGATGTTGCTGAGTCACAGCTACGGCACAGGGCATTGATAGGAGCAGTGACTCATGGAAGAGCTGGTCTGGGTAGCGGTACAACGCCTCGCTATAATAAGGCAGCGGGGAAGGACAGGAGATCACTGGTGCAGCAAGAGGTGCGGGTAGCAGTAGAGGAGGAGCAGGCCAGAAGGATGGTTGGAATGCGGTGTGTCACATGTGCTGAGCTGTGGAAAGCAGAACCCCATCACCCACGGTTCCTGATCCAGGCTTTATACGATGTACTACCAAACCCATCCAATCTGTTCAGCTGGGGATTGGTGGAGTCACCAGCCTGCAGCCTCTGCCTGAAGAGGGGGACCCTGGAGCACATCCTCAGCTGCTGTCTGAAAGCCCTAGGCGAGGGGCGTCATGACCAAGTCATAGCAAATACCATCAGCTGTGGAATTGGCCACTGTAAGCGTCTCCGCCCAGTGAAGAACACCATTGCTTTTGTCCGGGCTGGGGAGAAGCCACCATTAACTGCCAGGGCCACCTCATCGGGCCTGCTAGCAACAGCACAAGACTGGGAGTTAAAAGTTGACCTGGGGAAAGCAACTGAGATTCCCAGAAGCTGTCGCCACCTCAACATTGCGGCCTGACATGCTACTCATCTCAAAGACCTCTAAGCAGATCATTCTCCTGGAACTTACCGTACCCTGGGAGGACTGTATCGAGGAGGTCTATGAGAGGAACAGGGCAAAATACGCTGAGCTAGTGGAGGAGTGCCGGAACAATGGGTGGCGACCACGGTGTGAGCCCATTGAGGTGGGATGTAGAGGGTTTGCTGGCCAGTCTCTCTGCAGGGCCTTTAAAATCTTGGGCATCATAGGGGCCAGTAAGCGAAGGGCCATTAAGGAGGTCACGGAGTCAGCAGAAGTTGCCTCAAGGTGGCTATGGATAAGGAGAGGAGAACCATGGGTGGGGTAGGGCTACCTGGACACAAGCTGGGGCCTGATCAACCCCAGCTGGGTCGCCTGGGTGAGAGTGTATGATGTTTGAAAGACCCGAAACACTCCGTGACCCCAGGTAATATCACTGATGACGTGTCCAGGTTGCATCGAAGTGATGTATGTTATAAGTTATGATTTCAATCTCT
The DNA here is from genome assembly GCA_023029165.1 of Gobiocypris rarus. Classification (NCBI taxonomy): domain Eukaryota; kingdom Metazoa; phylum Chordata; class Actinopteri; order Cypriniformes; family Gobionidae; genus Gobiocypris; species Gobiocypris rarus. The sequence goes on from CM040925.1 coordinate 5,690,016, forward strand.
GAGTTCAACACGGGATACACAAAACGCTTGCTCTTGCAAGATGGGTCAGTACCCAGTTTATTTGGACCAGCAGCTCATCCACTGTCTGATCGTTCCCTATCCCCTATATAGTGCACTCTCTGATAGTTTCCTGTCCCCTATAAAGTGTACTGCCTGATCGTTCCCTATCCCCTATATATTCCTCTGTCTGATCGTTCCCTATCCCCTATATAGTGCACTGTCTGATCGTTCCTTATCCCCATATAGTGCACTGTCTGATCGTTATCGTTCCCTATCCCCTATATAGTGCACTGTCTGATCGTTGCCTATCCCCTATATAGTCCACTGTCTAATCGTTATAGTTCCCTATCCCCTATATAATGCACTGTCTGATCGTTCCCTATCCCCTATATAGTGCACTGTCTAATCGTTATAGTTCTCTATCCCCTATATAGTGCACTGTCTGAATGTCCCTATCCCCTATATAGTGCACTGTCTGATCGTTCCCTATCCCCTATATAGTGCACTGTCTGAATAATTTCCCTATACCCTATATATAGTGCACTGTCTGATCGTTCCCTATCCCCTATATTGCTCCCTGATCGATTGCTCCAGTCTACCTACTGCTGCTGCTGCTGCATGCTTCAGTGTTTGTAGCTCTGTATAGCTGCGTTTGAATCTCTATTTGATATATTTTCTTTGTTATCTATACTGCTAAATATAACTTACTCATCACCATATATTGTTTAATATAGCCTATCAAGTTAAATTTGACATCACTAGCTTTTAATCTAAATCATTACCACGTGTTAGCTTTTCGCTAGCCTGGTAGCTTTCCATCCCGGCACCCGTTTTCTGAGTTCATTAGACAACTGTGGTGAGTTGGATTATTAAATAGACTCCATCAAACAAAGTAAGTGGAGTAAGTTGTGTGGTAAGTTTTGGATTCATCAACAAATACGGTAAGCCATGTCTTCTTCTCCTGTCATTGTCACTTGCACTGCATGCTACATGTTTAGCACATCTATCTCCGTTGGCGAACAGGGCTTCACATGTGTTAAATGTAAGGAATTAATCAGGCTGACGGAGAAGATTTCAGATTTAGACACGCATCCAGACTTTATGTGAGAGTAGTGAGAATGTAACAGCTTTAGATACTGCTTTGGATGCGACTAGCTTAGTGAACACTCATTGTTTGGTTCGGCTGAGCCCTTGCAGCAGGGCAATTGGGTGACTGTGAGACAGCATATTCGCGGATCTAAAAACCACTCTTCCGTTCGATTAGAACATCAAACAGGTTCTCCCCACTCAGTGATGCACCCACTGAGGATCCTGTTGAAAGTGCCCTAGTTATTGGCGATTCTATTACCGCGGGCGTGAAAATAGAGACACCAGCCACCATAGTCACATGTTTACCGGGAGCCAGAGCGCCTGACATCAAAGCAAATTTAAAAGTGCTGGCTAAAGCTAATCGTAAATTCTCTAAGATTATTATTCACGTCGGCACTAATGATGTTCGACCGTCAGTCGGAGATCACCAAAATTAACATTAAAGAGGTGTGTAAACTCGCAAGTACAATTTCACCGGCAGTCTGTTTATCTGGCCCCTTCCCTGTTAAAAGGAGTGATGAAATAGTTAGCAGATTATCATCACTCAATGGCTGGTTGTCTAAGTGGTGTCCGGAAAATAACATAGGGTTCATAGACAATTGGAAAAGTTTTTGGGGCAGACCCGACCTGTTGAAGATAGACGGCATTCATCCTACCTGGGCTGGTGCTGCTCTTCTCTCTAGTAATTTGGCACATAGTCTTAGAGCTAAACCTTGACTCACTGGGGCCCAGGTCAGAAAGCAGACAAACTGGCTAAACCAACCGTCTGCTAGCTGTCTCACGTCACCAGAGTCAGCTAAATCCCAGCACATAGAGACGCTTTCACCTAGATATTATCACATAGGGACTGTGTCTGTTCCCCGAATCAGTAAATACAAAAAAACATCAAAACCATTCAGCAGTAAAAATTTAATTGATGTCCAACAAATAAACAACAGATATAATACGGATGAACAATTGATAAATCTCGGGTTGCTGAATATTCGATCCCTTTCGCCAAAAACGCTTATTGTTAATGATATGATTATAGATCATAACCTAGATGTGCTGTGTTTGACAGAAACCTGGCTAAAACCTGACGACTACATTACTTTAAATGAGTCCACTCCCCAAGATTATTGTTATAAACACGAGCCACGTCTGAAAGGAAAAGGGGAGGTATTGCTGTAATTTATAATGATATCTTCAGTATTACTCAGAAGTCTAGTTTCAAATATAATTCCTTTGAAGTTTTGGTGCTTTATGTAACGTTGTGTAGTGTAAATGATAAATCCCGTTTGACATTTGTGTTGGCTACTGTATACAGGCCACCAGGGCACAATACAGACTTTATCAAAGAATTTGCTGGTTTTCTATCAGAGTTAGTACTGGCTGCAGATAAAGTACTAATTGTTGGTGATTTTAATATCCATGCTGACAATGAAAAAGACCCATTGGGATTGGCATTTAAAGACATTCTAAACTCTATTGGAGTTAGACAACACGTATCGGGACCCACTCATCGCCTTAATCATACTTTAGATCTAATACTGTCACATGGACTAAATGTTGATACCATTAAAATTCTGCAGCAGAGCGATGACATCTCAGATCATTACCTAATATCATGTATACTTAATTTAGCTAAAGCTGCAAAGCCATCCCCTACTTCAAATATGGCAGGACTATAACGCTGCGACTAAAGATTGCTTTATACATAATCTTCCTCATCAGTTCCATCTCCTCAGCATTACAGATAGCCAAGAGGAACTTGATGTTGCAACAGAAACTACTGACTCTCTCTTTACTAGCACTTTAGACATAGTTGCACCTCGGCGCTTAAAGAAGATTAAAGCAAATAATCCAACGCCGTGGTACAACGAGCACACTCGGGAGGTTTTTCGCAATTTGTGGAAAGAGAGCATGATTGCATACAGAAAGGCCATAAAAACTGCTAGATCTGCTTATTTCTCAACTCTTTTAGAAGAAAACAAACACAACCCTAGGTATTTATTCGATACAGTGGCTAAATTAACAAAGGATAAAGCTTCAACTTCTGACGTTTGTAAACAACACAGCAGTAATGACTTTATGAACTTCTTTACTAGTAAGATTGATAACATTAGGAATAAAATTATAACCATGCAGCCGTCTACTACAGTATCACTTCAGACAGAACATTGTAGTGTCACTGAGGAAAAATTACACTCATTCACTGCTATAGGAGGAGAAGAATTGGCTAAACTTGTTAAATCATCAAAATCAACAACATGTATGCTTGACCCTATACCGACTAGGCTATTAAAAGAGATGCTTCCAGAGGTCATAGATCCTCTGCTTAATATTATTAATTCATCCTTGACATTAGGATATGTACCAAAAACTTTTAAGTTGGCTGTAATTAAACCACTTATTAAAAACCGCAACTTGATCCTAAAGAATTAGTCAATTACAGACCAATCTCGAATCTACCGTTTCTATCAAAAATATTAGAAAAGGCCGTGTCTTCACAATTATGTTCCTTTTAAGAAAGAAATGGTATATGTGAGGATTTCCAGTCAGGATTTAGACCGTATCATAGTACTGAGACTGCTCTAATTAGAGTTACAAATGATTTACTCTTATCATCTGATCGTGGTTGTATCTCTCCATTAGTGTTACTCGATCTTAGCGCTGCATTCGATACTATCGATCACAATATTCTTTTGAATAGACTCGAAAATTATGTTGGCATTAGTGGAACTGCATTGGCATGGTTTAAATCTTACTTATCTGACCGTTATCAGTTTGTACCAATAACTGAAGAGATGTCACACCGATCACAAGTTCAGTAGGGAGTACCGCAAGGCTCAGTGTTAGGACCGTTGCTTTTCACCCTGTATATGCTACCACTGGGAGATATCATTAGGAAGCATGGCGTTAGTTTTCATTGTTATGCTGATGATACTCAGCTCTATATTTCTTCACGCCCTGACGAAATTTACCAATTCACAAGATTAACGGAATGCATAGCTGATATAAAAAATTGGATGAATAGTAATTTCCTGCAACTTAATTCAGATAAAACTGAGTTTTTAATTATTGGACAGAAAAGCTCCACAAGTAGTGCCCTAGAATACTGTCTAACCCTCGATGACTGCTCTGTCAAGCCCTCGTCGTCAGTGAGGAACCTGGGTGTGCTCTTTAATACCAATCTTTCGTTTGAAAGCCACGTTTCTAGCATCTGTAAAACTGCATTCTACCATCTTAAAAATATATCTAAATTACGTCACATGCTTTCAATGCAAAATGCTGAACAATTAGTACATGCGTTCATGAGCTCAAGGCTAGATTATTGTAATGCTCTACTGGGTGGTTGCCCTGCTCGCCTAATAAATAAACTCCAGCTGGTCCAAAACGCAGCAGCTTTAGTTCTTACTAGAACCAGGAAGTACGATCATATTAGTCCAGTTCTGTCAACACTGCACTGGCTCCTATTAAACATCGCATACATTTTAAAATCTTGCTTATTACTTATAAAGCAATAAATGGTTTAGCTCCCAGTACTTAAGCAAGCTCTTAACGCATTATACTCCATCACGTCTATTGCGGTCTCTAAACTCTGGCCAGTTGAAAATACCTAGAATATCTAAATCAACTGCAGGCGGTCGATCCTTTTCCTATTTAGCACCTAAACTCTAGAACAGTCTTCCTAGCATTGTTCGGGAAGCAGACACACTCTGTCAGTTTAAATCTAGACTAAAAACACATCTCTTTACTATGGCATACACATAGAACATTTTTAACTTTCTTTATTCAAATCAAATGACTGATTGTTAGGCTGCATTAACTAGGTCAGCCGGAACCGGGAACACTTCCCATAACACCTGATGTACTCGTTATATCATAAAAAGAGTGGCATCCACACTAATGTTAGTCTCTCTGTTTATCCCGAGGTTTACTGCAGTCGGCCGGATCCAGGCCGTGTCCGGATCGGATGGTGGACCTGCATCTGGACATGCTGGACAGCTCATCCTGGAGTGTCTGCTGAGACCGTGTCCATTAGTGTCTCCTCTGAATTTGCCTCACCGGCACGTCATCCTCAATTAACCCGTCTCGGCGCAATAACTCCGATCTTTCAAGTATTCATATTCTTGTGTAATCGACGCGCCATCCTAAATGAACCCGTCTCGTGCGTGATACCCAAAATTTTGAATATTCCTATCTAATATGATTTATGACCTGCAAGGTTGCCAGAGTAATAATTATACACTGTTAATAATAGGCCAGAGGAGAACTGGCACCCCGACTGAGTCTGGTTTCTCCCAAGGTTTATTTTTCTCCATCATGCCCTGATGGAGTTTTGGTTCCTTGCCACTGTCGCCTTTGGCTGTCTGATCGTTCCCTATCCCCTATAGTCCACTGTCTGATTGTTATCGCTCCCCATCCCCTATATAGTGCACTGTCTGATCGTTCCCTATCCTCCAAATAGTGCACTGTCTGATCATTCCTCATCCCCTATATAGTGCACTGTCTGAATCATTCCCTATACCCTAAATATAGTGCACTGTCTGATCGTTCCCTATCCCCTATATAGTGCACTGCTGATCGTTCCCTATCCCCTATAGTCCACTGTCTGATCGTTATTACTCCCTATCCCCTATATAGTGCACTGTCTCATCGTTCCCTATCCCCTATATAGTCCACTGTCTGATCGTTATTACTCCCTATCCCCTATATAGTGCACTGTCTGATCGTTCCCTATCCCCTATATAGTCCACTGTCTGAATTGTTGTTAGGATGACAAAAATGTTTAAAAGTTAAATTTTAGTGTTACTCAGTTACTCAGTGGTCTAACGGCGCTCATCAATGTCAAAATGATTGAGAATGGAAATTCAATTCAATTCAAATATATTTGAATAGTGCTTTTCACAATACACATTGTTTCATGCAACTTTACAGAAAGTGCATTTCATAAATGGACATTGAAAAATGTTAGAAAGAGAATGTTAAAGAAAAATTTTAGAAAAGGTTAATCAATCATGTATTAATTTAGGCCATAACAAACCTGGCGTTGAGTCGTCTCTTCACAGGCGTCGAGTCGTCTCTTCACAGGTGTTGGGGCATCTGAAGTCTCCATGAGAGGCTGGATACAAACTGGAGCTGACAAACTATTTACCTCGGGACTAGTGTCCCGAGATAACAACAGAAAAGCAGATGGGAAATAATTAGCATAGCTGCTGTTCAGAATATTAATGCTTTTGATCCGATTTAACTGTAGTAAAAAAGATTATTATAATGTGAATGCTTGGCTAAAGAGATGCGTCTTTAATCTAGTTTTAAACTGGGACAGCGAGTCTGAACCTCAAACAATATCAGGAAGACTATTCCAGAGTTTAGGAGCTAAATGTGAAAATGCCCTCCCTCCTTTAGTGGACTTATCCTAGGACTGAACAGAAGCCTCGAGTTTAGTGATCTTAAAGAGCGCGATGGATTGTAGGGCAATAGAAGATCCGTTAAATACACTGGAGCTAAACCATTAACCATTATAGGTCAGTAACAATACTTTGTAATTGATACGGAACTTAATAGGTAACCAGTGTAGCGATGATAAAATTGGTGTTATATGATCATATTTTCTTGACCTAGTAAGAACTCTAGCAGCTGCGTTTTGGACGAACTGTAGCTTGTTTATTGAGGATGCAGGACAACCAGCTAATAAAGCATTACAGTAATCTAGTCTCGAGGTCATGAATGCATGAACTAACTTTTCTGCATCAGAAATAGATAGCATGTTACGTAGCTTGGCAATGTTTCTAAGGTGGAAAAATGCCGTTCTTGTAACATATGAAATATGATTTTCGAAAGATAAGTTGCGGTCTAATATAACACCCAGGTCTTTTACTGTAGCAAAGTGACAGGACATCCTTCCAATTTAAGTTGTATAGTGAGAGGTTTTGTGGGCAGTTTTTTGGACCAATAAGTAATACCTCCGTTTTATCTGAATTTAATTGGAGAAAATTACACGTCATCCAGTATTTTATATCTGCTACACACACTGTCAGTTTAGATAATTTAGCGTTTTCATCTGGTTGTGATGAAATTTATAGTGTCATCGGCATAACAGTGGAAATTAATTCCATGTTTTCTATTAATATTACCAAGTGGCAGCATATATATTGAGAAAATGATTGAGAAGGGGAAAAAACATTATATGAGGGCGGACTAGAACCCAGAACCGCCAAAGAAAATTATGAAAATTCTACCACCAGACCACTAGAGAGTTAAAATACCTATAGCAATGTCTATGTATTTATTCACTAATGCGAAGAATCTCGGGACTACTAATATATTTAATGTAAATATTGTTTCCAAATAGTCCCAAAAGGATTATTTCCCAACTAATTGGACCTAAAATTTCATTCACTGTTCTGTTTCTTTATGCTTTATTTAAAAAAAAGGGGATTTTGTCATTGTTTTGAAGCACGCTAGCTTATAGATAACAGTAAGACTAACATATTCATTCTAAAAGCCAAAAACTTTCGTTTTGATTTCATGGGGACTTTAATGTTGCTGGATCCCTGTATTCTAAAAAATGAGGCTTTGCCATAACATGTCAATTTATTTCAAAGTAGAGTACTGAATAATTATTAGTGGCTAAATTTGGCTGTATTGCTATTATTATTAGATGTTAATATTAACAATAAAATGCTACATTTGTTTTTTTAAATCGGCGAACGCTATAGGAACTATTGTTGCGAGATGTGTTTCCACGCGGACTTCATCAACTTTCTCATCACTTCCTGTTGTGGTTCCACGTGGGTTTTGTGCTCATGTTCATCCCGGCTAACATTAGTACTTCAAATTTTACATGTTTTTATGTGATATGTTTGACAGCTCTGTCTGAGCGCTTTAGAGATGCAGGTGTCAAGTGTGAATAACGTGAAGATCTATAACCTGAGTCACGGGAAATCTCTTCCGGAGGTAAAACTCTTCTTCTATTTGTGTTGGTAGTTAGCAAGGTAATAATTCAGTAGAGACAGTAAACATTGTAGTGTAAAACCTCATAATTTACCAGTAAGTTACTTCAGACACCACATTTCTAACCTATAGGTTTACTCATTTTTAACTGTCAATTTCAGTTAGTTTTATGACTTCTCATCAAATGATACAACAAATGTGTTTAGCAATTATGATCTACAAAATAAACCTGTTTTAATGCAATGTTATATTGTTTTCCACGTTATTTATATATGCACAGCTAGTCTGACTACATTCCTGACTCTTAATAAATGGGTATAGATACGAATGCGTTGGATTTATGTAATACAGTGATGTTATATATATATATATATATATATATATATATATATATATATATATATATATATATATATAATTACATTATTATGTGGCAATGATGTCTCTAAAAGTTTTGTTATGATGTGATGATGCTGCTAATATACATGTTTCATGTTATATTGTTAATTATGTGACACGTTAATTCAAATCTAATGTCATTTAAACAATTATGATTGCTCCTCGTGTAATGTCATGGCATGTAAATTTAAAAACATCTGTGCTTTTTGTTTTGTGATCATTTTAAATTTAAATCTATTGGTCTTTATATATGTGTATATATATATATATATATATATATATATATATATATATATATATATATATATATATATATATATATATATATATATATATATATATATATATTACATCTCATAATACTGTATGAATAATCAATTATCCAGATAATCATTAGTTGCAGCCCTCATTATATATGTTTATTTCAGTGGCTGTCTGATCGGAAGAAGCGAGTTTTACAGAAGAAGGATGTTGGTGAGTTACTTTAAGATTTTATGTTAAATAATGCTGCTATAAATAATAATCATCTTTGTAGTATGTGTTAAAATGGGTTTGAATGTGATTTAAAATGTATGGCACTCTTTAATTTAGTGAAATACTCACACAAAAATGTGTTGGCACATTTTGGAAGGACCCATCATATATATAGTAATGTATGTATGTATGTATGTATGTGTTTGTGTGTGTATATATGTATGTATATGAATGATGTGCATTAGTACATTTTATTTGTAATGTGTGTGTTTTCCTGGTGACTCAGTTTATACTTTGACATTGTAACCTTTATTATATATATATATATTTATTTATATATATATATATATATATATATATATATATATATATATATATATATATATATATATATATTATTAATTTCGATTAATTAATTACAAAGCCTCTAATTAATTAGATTATTTTTTTTAATCGAGTCCCAGCCCTAGTTCAAACACCTTATAAAAGTGAATTTTGCATAATAGGTGCCCTTTAATGCAGTTGTAATTTTTCAGTATAAATGAATTAATTTGATTGGTAACAGCTCTATAGTTAAATTTATTGATCAAATTTAAGATAAAAGATAAAGAGTACATTTAATAAAATGCGTGGAAAAATGGCCTTTATAAAGGTAAAAAAAAAGGCCTCAGGGTAAATTTCACAAATATGATTTAAATATGTCAAACCTGATGAGAATATTGCTTCAGAATAAATTATATTTAAACCACAAAAATCCGGACAAGCAACTTTTTTTTTTTACTCAGACAAGTGAAATATCGATTTATTTGTCCAAAGGACAAGCACATGACAAGGTTTAATGTCGAGCCCTGTATATAGTATGAATATTTTATTTTGATTTCAGCTAAAAGCAGGCTTCCTGAATCATAAGTTGATGTATTAGTTATATAGCTCTGTTCCCTTTTATTTCTAATGCTAAATATTGGCACAGCTTTCCTCACTCTTACACTCTCTCCTGTTGAGCATTAACAAAAGACATGTGGCTTTATTTGTGTCTTTGATAGACATCCAGAGGAGGATCGAGCTCATCCAGGACTTTGAGATGCCCACTGTCTGCACCTCCATCAAAGTGTCACGAGATGGCCAGTTCATTTTAGCTGCAGGTCTGTATCTTTACCGCCTACATGTGCTTTTATGTGTTGAATATATAGTGGGAACTGATAAATGGTGAACATTGCAATCTTTTTGCATGCTTTCAGGCACGTACAAACCTAGAATCCGATGCTATGACACTTACCAGTTGTCTCTGAAGTTCGAGAGGTGCCTGGACTCTGATGGTAAGTGCTATAATAACTGTAATCTGATGTCACCGGCCAATCAGCATCCAGGGTCAGAATGCTCCGTTTGATAACTGCTAGTTGTAGTGGTTTTGGGTGATGGTCTCTGTAATAAAAGCCCAGTGCACTGGATAACAGTAACACTGATTGATATTTAATAAGACTGTCCACACACAAACAACCTGATCTCTCATTATTGTGCCGCTGATTACATAACACAACAGCTGATCGGTAACCTGCAGCTTGATGACTACATTGGTTTTATTCCCCTCACAGTGGTGGCGTTTGACATCCTATCAGATGACTACTCTAAGGTAAAACCCAAATGGTCTTTATATGCCTCTGTGTCTCTGTCTGTTTGTCTGCTGTTTATGTGATTGTTGGCATTACTCGTCCAGAGACCAGCATATCCTTTAAAAGTCTTAAATTGTCTTAAAGTCGGCATGAAACGGACGTTGCGCTCGTCTTTTCTTACTTATTGTGCTGTGTTTATGAGTGAAACTGCTTCTGGAACAAGAGCAAATGTAGGGCGGGGCTTGATTTTGTGTGTAGGGGGTTGATTGGATGGTTCGAGATGATGGTTTGCTATTGGTGGATCTCATGTGAGTGACAGGTTGCCCCGCCCTCGTCATCAGAGAAGAGAAGAGATGAGCTGAAGAGGGATGGGAAGTTATTCTGATGATAAATTGAGGAACATAAATTAAAAATAATAGTGATGTGCACGGATGTTTCATCTGTAATAACTACCTCAATATTCCATAAATAAAAGTTTATGGTGACTTTTAACCTTAGACTCCTAAATATATAATATCTAAAGATCTCTAAAATGGTATAACACAAGTCTTTATTACCATTTAGAGACGGAATATAGTGATATGGCTTAATGTGCTTAGCTTAAGAACTTTAAAAGGCATTTAATTATAAATATTATATAAATAATAGGGCTGTGAAACAATTATTTGCATCCAAAATAAAAGTTTGTGAATACACACACATACATCATGTATATATTTAAGAAATATTTGCATGTGTATTGTGGTGAGGTGAACGAACGAGAGACATGGGAGTGTGTGACTGATAATGAGCATCACCTGCGGTCTCGAATCCTCTCATGAGGGAGCTCGGAGTTTTCTGTGCATGGCAGTTGTGGGGCTGCCCGCGCACACACATAATAAACCATAAAACCATAATAAAATAATAAAACACAACGTAAAGTTCAGGCCTGGTCCTCTCTCACCCTTCACTGGTGTCGCTCGTCCTTATATGCCTGCGAGCTCCCTCATCACTCCTCCCACGTCTCCTTGTTCGTCCCCCTCACCACATGTATATACTATTTATATAATTTATATTATTTAAATATAAATATAATATATTCATGCATGTATGTGTGTGTTTATACATAATAATTATACACAGTACACACATATATTATGTAAACACAAACTTTTATTTTGGATGCGATTAATCGATTTGACAGCACTAATAAATAAATGTAATCAATAAATACCACACGTTATGCCAAACTTGTCTACTGTCGTTGAATTATGACAGTGTTTGGTGTTTATATTGTATTATGTTGTAGATGTTTGTAAGAGCATATTTGAGCTCACCTTTTTGAATGAGATTGAAGTAAAGCATAGACATTTCAAAATAAGAGTCCTGTTGCATTTCAATCTTGTTTCTTATTAAAAGTTCCGCATAAAATCTGTATTTCTTAAAAGATTATCTACATTTAGATCTACATTTGCTCTTGTCCCAGAATCGTTTCACTTGGATATACAATACAATAGGGAAGAAGAGACGAGTGCAATGTCCGTTTCATGCCATTTGTGTTGTGAATGACAAATTTTGACTTGCTTGACTTAAATGTAATGTGATTTCAGATGGATCCATTTAGTCTTTTTTTTGTCTCATAGCTGGTGTTTCTGCATATGGACCGTCATGTGGAATTCCACTCTCAGCATGGTCATTACTATAAGACCCGCATCCCGAAGTTTGGCCGAGATTTCTCCTACCACTACCCTTCCTGTGATCTCTACTTTGTTGGTGCCAGGTAAGAGGACACAATGAGAGCTGAGCCTATTCACACCAAGAACAAATATACAGTTGTGGTCAGAATTATTGGCACACCCGGTAAATATGATCAAAGATTGCTGTAAAAATTTAGTGGGAAAGAAAAAATCTGAGAAAGTCAAAGAAATCGGGGGAAATCACATTATGAGAACATTTTTTTCTCCAAAACACATCGGAACCAATTATTGGCACCCAGATTTTTTTATGAGTAAAATATCTCAAGTATATTCTCATTAATATTTAATTTTTTAGCACACCAGGGTGACTAGGAGCATGAAATTGTCCAGCCATGACTTTTTGTTTTTACAGGAGTATAAATATGAGGAAACACAAAGTCCAAATTCCCTTAATCATTCATCACAATGAGTAAAAACAAAAGAAAATAGCTTAAACATTGAAATTTCCCATTTCCACCATCAGGGCAATAATTGAGAAGTAAAAATCAAAAATGTTATGAATCTGCCTGGAAGAGGATGATTCATATATTGTATATATTAGGAGTATATTAGGACTATATTGTCCTAATGCACGAGAGGAGGAGAGTTTGAGTGGGCAAAGACTCTCCAAGATCACAGATGGAGAATCGCAGAGATTCGTTGAGTCTGAAGTCAGAAAGACTAAAACATTTATCAAACAACCCCTACATCACCACGTTGTTTGGGAGGGTTTGAAGAAAAATCCCCCTCGCTCATCCAGAAACAAACTCCAGCATATTCAGTGTCAGACACGACTGGAGCTTCAGACGGGACCTGGTTCTGCGGTCAGATCAAACTATAAAAATCCACCAGATGGGTTTGGTGCAAACACAGATAAAAAGGGTTTAAATTTAACCCAGGGTTAAATATACTGCTGGATTTTTAATGTTGAGGGCCTATTTATTTGCTGGAGGTCCTGGACATCTTGTTCAGACTCATGGTATCATGGATTCTAGCAAATACCAACAGATAAAACATCAAAACCTGACGGCCTCTGCTAGAAATCTTATAATAGGCCATGGTTGGATCAGGACAATGATCCAAAACAAACATCAAAATCAACACACAAATGTGTCTCTGAGCACAAAATGAAGCTTCTGTCACACGGCCGTCCCAGTTCCTGACCTGAACCCTATAGAGGATGAGTGATGAACTGAAGAGAAGAGCTGGGAATCTGAAGGATCTGGAGAGATTCTGTGTGGAGGAATGATCTCTGATCTCCTAACTCATCAGGCATTATAGGAGAAAACTCAGAGCTCAGATCTTGGGAAAAGGAGGTTGCAAAAATTATTTCAGTCACGCTGTGCCAATAATTATGGCCAACGTTTTTTGGAGAAAAAACATTTTTCATAAACAGATTTTCCCCACATTTTCAATTCTTTTACTTCAATGAAAGGTGATTTAAAAAAAAAAAAATTAATAAAAGATCAAAAGGAGAAACAATGCAAAATGAATTAATAATTCTGCCCACAACTGTATTGTGGTCATTATGCTGACTATATTTATTTTTATTGTATGGTTGTCTGGAAATTATGATCGGTCAAATGTGGCATTCTCCAGGCTTGTATTTGTGTAATGATCCCTAAACTGTTGTTCCTGCATGGCTGTGCTAGTTCAAGTTCATTTCTTTACTTTTCATTCTGCACACTTTTTCTTCTCACATAAAATAATTTCAACATGCACTGCTGTTCAAAAGTTAGTAAGGGATTAGAAGATTGTAAGGACTACTTTTATTCAGCAAGGCATTAAATTGATCAAAAGTGACAGTAAAGACATTTAAAATGTTACAAATGATTTCTATCTCAAATAAATGCTGTTCACGATATTTCTGTTTTTACTGTATTTTGGCTACAATAAATGCATCCTTGGTGAGAAAAAGAGTATTCTTTCAAAAACATAAAATATATTTTTATTAAAAATAATATTTTTATCAAGCGACCTTTAGAGCCATTACAAAATTATCCATATGATATACATACATAGGAGTCTGTGCAAATTCCTTTTAACTCCTAACTTTGCATCCCCCTCTTTGTTTTTTTCTGAATGAAATGCATGTGTAGCTCAGAGATCTTCAGACTGAATCTTGAACAGGGCAGATTCCTGAACTCCTTACAGACAGATGCCGCGTAAGTATCTGACCACCAGAGGGCGCTCTTCTACTCTATAATACTCTGTCATAGTTTGAGATGTTTCACTATAGGGTATGATAAACTGCCAAACACTTGTTGTGTATGAATTGTAAATGTCTCATTTCTTCACAGAGAAATCAATGTGTGCGACATCAACCCCGTTCATCACTTGTTTGCCGCGGGAACATTAGAGGTATGTGTTTATGTCAGTAGGCCTGGTGTTTGTGTTGCTGTGTATCAATGAACGTGTGTGTTTGTGAAGGGCAGAGTGGACTGCTGGGATCCTCGGGTCAGGGGTCGAGTGGGTGTTTTGGACTGCGCTCTCAGCAGCATCACTGATGGCACAGAGTGAGTTTCATTCATCTCTGTTATTCTCATCAAGCACTGAAATAGTTCAGTGTTCACCCAAGAATGAATCTGTCATTGTTTACTTGTCTTTCAATACTCGTATGATTATGTTTTTCTGGCGTCTCATAAGAAGTGTTGTGCAATGAACATTTTTGTTGTGGAACAAGCTGTTAAAGAAGATTTTCTGTGAATAAGGTTCATTCTGTATATCAGATGGCTTCAGAGGACCTGAGATATTGCAGTGAATATACACTGCTGGTCAAACGATTGGAATAAATACATATGTTTATGTTTTTAAAAAAAGATATCTCTTCTGGTCACCTAGGCTGGATTTATTTGCTTAATAATACCAGAAAATGAGTAATATTATGATAGATTATTACAATTTAAAGAACTGATTTCTATATATTGTAAAATGTAATTTACTCCTGTGATCAAAGCTGAATTTTCAGCATCATTACTCCAGTCTTCAGTGTCACATGACCCTTCAGAAATCATTCTCACATTCTCAGAAACATTTCTGATTATAATGTATTAAATTTTACTATTGTTTTTTTTAGTAAGTGCAGTTACTAATGATATCACATGTTTGTTTATTGTGGAATTCACATTGGAGCACTGAGCTTGAATCGATAAGTAGAATTTTTTTTATTTTTATACGGAAAATTGAAATATTCTGCTCTTAATAAATGTATTATTTCGTTTTTCTGTAGTCTCACACTGAACTGAACGACAGCTTCAGTGCTTATAAAAGGAGTGCTCTTTACAGGTTTTTGTTTTTCATGAGACGTGTCTTTCATGATTTTTTTCCCCATATATTAAGGAGTGGAAATGTCAAATAAGTGCTCATCTGTTGCTATCTACTGGTTATAGTGGTAATTGAATGTCTTTTTTAAATAAAAGTTCTTGTTTGCCACAAGGTGGCCTACCCCTTTAAACCTTTATTTTACAAATCTTCACATTATAAATATCATTAAACTTAGATAATATTTAGAGCTTTTAAGTGCTGGAAAAAGTGTGCAGCTCTTGAAAGCCCTTGACATTTTGACTACAAAAGGTTTCATATCGTTTGCTGTTTGATGTTACTCATAATCTAACAGAAATGGCAGCTCTTATCAGCTGGGCGTATCAATGCGGTGAGGCACCAGTGTGCCCTCTCACAAAATGTAAGAAAGTCGCAGTCTGGAGCCCTCTCATTGCATTCTTTTAAAAATATTTTTGAGGCTGCATTTGATTTTTCATCAGTCTTATACTGTTATTATCAGTCAAGTGACTTAAGTAATAACCATATCTTTCTCTGATTTCCTGTGATTGAAGGGTGGAAGGACTGCCGTCCGTCAGTGCTCTGAAATTCAATGGCTCTCTGGGCATGGCGGTGGGCACCAGCACCGGACAGGTCATTACTCTTTTAACCCTCACATGTAGGCTCTGTTTACACCTGGTATTAAGATGTGTTTTGGTCGATCAGATCACAAGTGGACAACACTAAATACAGGTGTAAATGAGGTCTAAAATGATTTGAGCTTGTCCACTTTCTATCACTTCCAGAGGTAGTGGAAAACACATTGAACTGGTTTGTTTTCGTATGCTCATGTGGTCGAACAGCCACAAAACATGCCTACTCTCCACCTACTGACCTAATGAGTGGACATGATGGGAAGCGCTTGCCGGATGGGATTTAAACTTTGTCGACTGAAGACCCAAGTTTTGTTTGAAGATGAAAAACGTCCCAAGCACAATGTTTCTCACCATTCCTGATTTCTAACACACACTCGCAGCATTTGATCTTTTGGCTGTCTGAGCAGAAACTAAAGCTGATGCTCTCCGTATATTTTACTGTCATCTTCGTTTGCATTCATATGTAAATTGCATGAGCTTATTTTATACATTAGATGGAAAAAAACAAAAAAAAATATTTACCTGCTCATAAACCCTCCCCCCAAAGAAATCAGGACAGGAGGCGGATTAAAACACCAGGTGTAAATGGGAAAGTCTCTCTCATCTACCTGTGAGCCAATCAACCAAAGCGCATCTTAACTCAAAGTGTGTCCTGTGAAATGAACTTCATGAAGTCTTCATATTCTAGTGCTGAATGCCTAGCACTACTCATTTTGACATGGCGTTGTGATGTGCTTTCAGATTCTCGTCTATGACCTTCGTTCTTCACGTCCTCTGCTAGTTAAAGATCATTACTATGGACTGCCCATCAAATCCCTTAACTTCCACGACCCGCTGGACCTGGTGCTGTCCGCCGACTCCAACATCATCAAGATGTGGCACAAAGACAATGTAAGGCCGGCTTTGCTGGTGTATTTCTTTATCCAGACATCCAGCATGGATCCTTTATTGGAAAAACATCAAATGTGTAACTTTTTTTTTCCCCCGTCTTGATTTCAGGGAAGAGTATTTTCCTCCATCGAACCGCAGGCCAACATCAATGATGTGTGTCTCTACCCCGGCTCTGGTTAGTTAACACAAATAGAAATGAAGTTCAACCACAATAAGATACTAGTTCATTTCTAACTGACCTCATGAATCCTAAATTGGAGTTTTGTGGCATTTCGTCCTTGTGTGTTAGATCTAAGGTAATTTATAAACTGCTGGAGGCTGCCAACATAAACTTTGTTGAAGAAATATATATTTAAAAGTTAGTTTCTCTCTTACTGGAAAGCAGACCAAAATGATTGATCTCAACTTGCTCACAGGGGCGTGTGCAAACGTTTAGTTTTTGTCCAATCAGATGCTCTCCAGAATGAGTGTCTCTGTTTGTCTTAAGTGAAAGACTATTAGATGAACACCTCTGATGTATCCCACCCCAGTGTCCTGTTTTAAAAGGAAATATAATAGTCAGCCTGTCATTATCACTGCAGGGTGATCTGGACCTAAAGCGGGTCTTGTGTCATCCTGAAGGATTTATTATAGTCAGCATGACAAATGAATACTTATATGTGGAGTATTGATTTTAGTTTGTTTTATTAAATATTTTTAAGTGTTCGAAGAAAGACAGTGATGCGTTAAACTAGCACACCTACACTTAAAGTTCAAGAGTTTGTTTGTTTTTAGCTAAATTAATACTTAAATTCAACAGAGACGCATTAAATTGATGACGAATCTGGCATTTATATTGTAACATGATTTAAATTTCAAATAAACGCTGCTCTTTTAAACTTCATAACTGTTAACATTTAATAATAATAATAATAATCTTAAAGGATGAGTTCACTTTTAAAAAAAACTTGCTGATAATTTACTCACCCCCATGTCATCCAAGATGTCCATGTCTTTCTTTCTGCAGTCGAAAAGAAATTAAGGTTTTTGATGCAAACATTTCTCCTTATAATGGAGGCAATGGAGCCCAAACGGTTACAGGTCCGAATGACAGTTTCAGTGCAGCTTCAAAGGGCTTTAAACGACACCAGACGATGAATAAGGGTCTTATCTAGCCAAACGATCAGTTTCTGCGAGAAACCGAGCAGTATTTATGCTATTATTTTACCTCTTATTATACGAGCGTGATCATCTCTGAGCTCCGCCATAACTTCCGCCAAGTGAGGTCAAATACGAGCGTGGACATAGATGTATTCGTAGATGCCTCATTAGTGCCTGCACGGATCAGTAGAATGAGGCATCTACGATCGATACATCTATGACCACGCCGATTTGACCTCACTTGGCGGAAGTTATGGCGAGCTCAGAGATGATCACGCTCGTATAATAAGAGGTAAAATAATAGCATAAATACTGCTCGGTTTCTCGCAGAAACTGATCGTTTGGCTAGATAAGACCCTTATTCATCGTCTGGTATCGTTTAAAGCCCTTTGAAGCTGCACTGAAACCATTATATGGAGAAAACCCCTGGAATGTTTTCATCAAAAACCTTAATTTCTTTTTGACTGAAAAGGAAAGACATGGACATCTTGGATGACATGGGGGTGAGTAAATTATCAGCAAAAGTTTTTTAAAAGTGAACTAATCCTTTAAATGTTTCTTGAGCATCAAATCATCATATTGGAATGATTTCTGAAGGGTCATGTGACACTGAAGACTGGAGATGCTGAAAATACAGCTTTGATCACATTTTACTATATATTCACATAGAAAACAGCTATTTTAAATTGTGATAATATTCCACAATATTTTTCACTGTATTTATGATTAAATTAATGCAGCCTTTGTGAGCAGAAGAGATTTCTTTCAAAAACATTACAAATCTTGACAAATTCTGTTAATCATTAATAATTTATTACCATTTTATACACGGCAAAAAAAAAAAAATAATAATAAATGCATGTAAAACACAATACAATATACAATTAAACATCTTAAAACCTGCATTACCTGTATAACATCTTTCATTATGATAGTTATAATAATATTTCACATGTTTTTTTTTTCTTTTCATAAGAGACTCAGAAGAGACTGACTGACCAAAATCTCACTGATCCCAAACTTTTGAACACAAAGTTCATTGTGCTTGCTTTTATTGGGAGTGCATTATATTTACACAGCCAGAGTAATTAGGCCTGCATACACACACATCGGGAGATGGTTGACATTGTCACGTCTGTGACCATCAGAGTGTGTGTGTGTGTGTAGGGGTTGTGTCCCATGAGTTGTGTTTTTGTTTTCTAATTGCTTCTATATGGCTCAATTTACAGGTATGCTCTTCACTGCCAATGAAGATCCCAAAATGAACACCTTTTACATTCCTGTAAGTATACTAGATGGTGTGACATGAAGTATGATGTGAAAATGGGCCAATGCTTGGAGCACATTTTTTCCCTCATACCTTGGTTAGTCATCATGGCACATCCGTAAACGCCTTGTTCTACCAATTACACCTTGTCCTGTCTTTCTAAGTAAAAGCAAGCCCTCCCAGTGCTTTTATAGTGTTTATAGTTAACAGAGCTGTGGTTGTTAAGGGCAACCGAAACATTTCTGAGAAACGGCGTTCTGTTCCTGCACATTAAATATCTCTGTGAGTTTGGCAATAAGAGAGCGTTTATTCTGTCTGTGCTTGAGTTGAGTGCGCGCACACACACAAACACAGTTACAGAAACTACAAACTCTGGAGATCTCAATAAATCAGATCAGGTGATAAGCCCATCATGAATGCAATGACAACATGGCTCTGAACTTCTAACAGTGAATCTTGTAATGTCTGGGTCACATTTCACACTAAACTCAAAAGAAAACAATACAATTAAATAATATTTGACATAAAGAACATGAAGCCTGTTTTCATCACATTTCTCCCCAAACACACAATCAGGGTGTGGCTGGATTATTGATATTTAACAATCTTAATTTCATGGGGAAGGAAATGCATTACACAAGTTTGTTAGACCTTTTTATTTTTTGCCAGATTCTGTTTTCCGTTTGATTTTTTTGGATTCTGTTTAAGAATTTAATACAAATAAAAAAAAATGCTTTTAAAACAATTAAATTATTAATTTAAAATATAATCAAATAAAAATAACAAGTGTCTAATGAAATAAATTCATAAAACATAAACACAACAATTTAAATAACTGCATTTAATATCAATAATTACATTTGTCAAATAAGTAAATAATGCTGCACAACAGAACCGTGGTACTGTATAGATGAAAACATCTTTAGCATCTTTTAATAATATTCTTAATACACTGTAAAAAAAAAAGTGTATGCCTTATTTATAAGTATAATCAATTTGGATGTTTAAGTTATTTCAACTTAAGTTATGTTGTATAACTTATAATAAAAGTAAAAAAGGTATGAATGTAAAAACAGTCAAAACGTATGGATCATATAATTTGTACAGTGTAATAAATCAATCTAATGTTTTTATACATTGTTGTTATTACTTTGAAAAGTTCATTTTATAGAACAATAGTAAAAGAAACTACAATTTAATCTGGTGGTTTGTAGTGAAGAGCAACGGATTGTGTATTTATTATTATTATCATCAACACAAATTATTGGCAGTTATATAAATATTAAAAATATTTCCATTATGTACCTTTTTTCACTGGGAATGTTGTAAGGAAATATGACTTCATGACAATTAAGCACAATGCAAACGGTCTTCATTCTGGCGATTTCTTTTGATTTTTGCTGTGAAATCTGACCAATTATCATAACAGTTTTTGTTAGATTGATCCTTAAAAGGATAGTTCATCCAAAAATGAAAATGTGATGTTTATCTGCTTACCCCCAGGGCATCCAAGCTGTAGGTGAACACAAATGAAGATTTTTTACTCCAACCGTTGCTGTGTGCCAGTCGTAGTTTTTTTTTTCACTCTCATAGAATGACACCCCATTCCCATGCATTAATGACAGACTGCAACGGTTGCAGTTAAAAATCTTCATTTGTGTTCTACAGAAGAAACAAACACACCTAAATTTGTTAATTTTTGGGTGAACTATCCCTTTAATTGTTGAAGATCACCTTCATAATGTGTGTAAACGGCCATGTTTTGGGAAGCTATTCATGATGTACCTGACAAGGATCCTTGTTTGCCATTAACTCAGATTTTCTCTGTTGTGTGTTTCTGTCTTTCAGGCTCTCGGCCCGGCTCCACGCTGGTGCTCCTTCATGGATAACCTCACAGAGGAGCTCGAGGAGAACCCAGAGAGCACCATCTATGACGACTACAAGTTTGTCACCCGCAAAGACCTTGAGAACCTGGGTAAGTCTGTCCTAAGATCACCATGACACCCCAAAACAGGGCGCACATCAGTGAAAACAAAAACACTCAATGGGCCCTATTTTAGCCATCAGGGTAGGTTTGCACCAGTCGTTCGTAAGTTCTTTCTTAAATTTGAATGTAAAATCCACACTAGAGGCTTAGTGACTACTAGCTAGTTTGTAACTAAAGGTCAATTTATACTTCTGCGTCGGACCTATGCCGTATCCTCTACGGCGCAAGTTACGCGTTGGTTTTCATTTATACTTCTGCGTTGTGGTCCGCGTCAATGTGCAATTCCACATGCAGACCGCTAGTTGGCAGTGTCCATGGGCATGTTGATGGTAACCTGCAGTATCAAGGCAAAAGTAGAAGAAGCGGCTTGTTTACATTGTCGGAGTAGATAGCGGCTTTACTTGCAGCTTGAGTTGTTGTATGTATTACAAATTAAGTATCTCTAGTTGGTTAGTAGAGTTACATAAGAGGCAATCTGGCGCTGGAATGCGTTTGTGAAATCACGAAGTATAAATTGGGCTTAACTCTGTACTTTTTTTCCAGTCGCACCATTTGATCTTAAGGCAGAACATAGGTAGTAGGTCGTAAGCTCTTCGTAAAGTAATGAGGAGTCGCATAATATGACGTTTACCTCAATGATCCAATAGCAGCCTTCAAATACGTGAGCAAAGGTTGTGTAGAAATGCTGTGAATTTCAGTTTATTCTTCATTATTATAACTTATGCCTCACATAACCAACAGTAAAAATAAGTTTAATTAAATACGATATCATGAATAACATAAGTGCTTTTATAACATTCAGAAGCATTCAGTATATGAAATGATATGAATAAGGATCAATAAATAAATACTGAAACAAACAAAAAAAACTATTATTACTGATTTTATTTGACATCATGACATGCACAACACTGAGCGATATGGGACAGATTCACGCAGCGGCGCGCTGATTTGGACGGGTTTGTGTCAGTATGCAGTTCAGTGTATGCTATTTATTCCAACCATTACTCCTGATTGGAGGCTTCCGTAAATATTTAGTTTATACATAGAGTTACGCTTCAACTAAGTTTAATGGTGCAACGCAAAAATATTTAGTAGTGCATAAGTTGTAACTTAGTGCCATTTACGTCAAAACTAGGCTAAGTTGTAACTTACGCACAGCTGGTGCAACCGGCCCCTGAAGCGCAGGAGCACTTAGGGTGTCTCCGAATCCACGTTTGCTAGTTTAAGGATGGAAAAAAATGGTATGTGTGCCCGGCGCATGGTCCAAAAGGGTTGCATCTCGTCTCTTTAATGACTCATGGGTGTGTTTTGGGCGTAATGTGCAAAAACCAATCAGAGTCTCCAATTCCCTTTAAAAGCCAGTTGCGCTCACGTCATGGCGGATTCGCTATTTACATGGAGGAATTTGCGAGTGGAAAAACTGAACCCTTCTCCAGAGAGGAATCATTTTATTTTTAATTTTTAAAAATGTGTGTGTGCTGCTGCGTGTCCCTGTGTGTGTAATAAGCAGAGTGTGTGCGTGTTGTGCGCCCGCCTATAGGCTCATATTACTAACACACCCTTTAAATAACACTAAAAATAATGCACTATTGACTTTAGAGCAGGTTTTTGATGCGGTTGTTTTCAGTCCCTCCAAATAGCAAAAATAATTTGGAGAAAAAACCAACAATGCGCCTGAACACACAGATGGCGGCAGTGCATTTGCCATTTAAACAATCATGCACAGGGGAATGTTAGGGCCCACTATGTTTATTATTAAGAGAAAAGTGGTCCTTTTTTTCTTTGTTTTTCTGAGTTATTTTGTTCTTCCTTGAACCAGCATCACAGAAAGTGAGGTACATACGTTAATTCAGAGTATTGATTGACATGCGTCATCAGTTTCTCTGGATCAAGTGAGTTTATTCTCATGAATAATAAAATCACTGGATTATTCTGACACAGATGACAATAATGTAGACCAAAACTTCAAAAAAGAATGGGCAAAAAAGTCTTAATTCTTTATACCCCAATTCAGTTTTTTTTGTCTCTGCTAATATTTTAATTTTGTGACAATAGGGTATTGATATATACATGTTTTTTTTTTTACCGATACCAGTTGTTTTCATGTTTACGTGCCTGATAACTGATGTACAGAACCAATATTTATTTGTTGGTTTTATTTTCATACCAGTTTTATTTTTGTATTTGATCATTATAACAGCACTGAACTGAACAAACTGTTTTATTTAACACTTTTTAAATACTGTAGTTTCTGAAACTCCCTCATACATACATACAAACAAACAAACACTTCTACATCAGTAAAGTCTGAAAAAGAGAAAAAATATATATACTGCACTGTCACAAGCCTTTTTTAAATAAACTATTTGATCAGGTAAACAAGCAGGTAATAAATATAGCATGCAAAAATTATTCTAACAGTTTTAAAAAAGCATAAAACGTCTGAATAATAATAAAAAACATTACTACTTTAGTGTATCTTGATAATCCCAGTTGCATCTTTTTATTCATAACAACAGCAAAATAAATGGACAAAGTATAGAGTTTTCATGTGGATGACGGGAGTCTGTCATTCCCCCATAAACATAAGCATTCAGCCTAAACTACAGCGTTAAAAGGTTTATGTGTTGTTTAAAATATTAAAGATTAAAGATAATGGAATATGCTGGAATATTCAATATTCTAAATATGAAGTATGAGTTTTTGACCTATTTCTCTGATACATTTAAGTAATATCTCACAAGCAAGTGTGAACAATTACAAATTTGATTTTGATTTTACAACAGTTCAATAAACAAGTTAATATTTTGAGTAGGGGTGGGAATCACAGGTCAACACACGATACGATAATATCACAATATTTTGCCCACGATAACGATAATATCACGATACCAGCGATTCTGTGACAGACGATATATTGCAAGAAAATCTCTCGCGATATATCACGATATCATTTTGTAAATGGAAAAACGCTAAAAAAAAGTCATATGATCATGTATTTCATTATTAAAACTAAATAATTTAATCTTTTTTGAAATAGCATTAAAGTTCAGTAAATGCATATAAAGCCATCAAACAGACATGAGAGAACAGTTTTATGTGACTAAATGATTTATAATAAAGAAAAGTCACTATCTCTGACTTATTCATAGCAGCAACATTTCATATTTGGAAATTGCAAAATAGACACATGTGAAAAAACACCCAGTATAAAACCTTATATAATAAAGTATTGTCACATCTGAGTACCAAGCGCGTTAACCAATCAGGAGCCTGCTTGCTGCTGTCACGTGGTCAAGTGACGTGAGGAGAAACCCTGCATAACTAAAGATACTGATATTTTGTCACTAAATGTAGTTTTAATGCTTTTCAGTTGATAACGTAGTTGCTTAAAGCGAAATTATGTGGTTTATTTGTAAAGACAGCGCCTATTTATAATATATTGTATTTATAATAATCTTGCTGGAGTTGTGAGCTCCAGGCGATCAGCGGGCGCTCAGCGCTCGTTAACCCCAGCGAGAGCTGCCTCTCCTCGGCCAGTCCTTCTAGCGTTTGCCGCTGGCTCGGATGTGTCTGTAGTGGTTAAACATGACATATAATTGCCTTGTGTAAATCTAATGGGCGATCTTTGGTCTAATGAATCTATTGTTGTCTACCAAATCATTTTGACTGAGGGCAAAGTAAAGTTTCATAACTTTAAATGTATTTTTTTTGCAGTGAAGATAATCCAGGTAGTGCGTTGGCTGTACCACATTTGTGTGGCTGTTAATGCTTAATTTTTTTATGAAAATGAAAAGAGGCAGAGTGGTGTTTTATGACATTTTTCTCCTGGAGCGCCTTGAACGCGCGTCTATTTCGCTTCAAATGCTCGATTTCTACGCGCGTCCAATTCGCTGCGGACGTGCGAATGGATTCAAAATGTTCACACGTCAAACTAGACGCGATTTTGACGCTGTATTCGCGCTCGGTGAAGCGCCACGCCGCCACCACATGAAGTCTGGAGGTACTGCCACTCCGGGAAGCCAAAGCGGTAAACAGCCACAATGTAGATATGAATTTAAATATTCGGATCAAATATCGATACTTGGAGACAGCGTATCGATAACGTCTCGCGGCTGGAAATATCGCGATAAATCGGCATATCGATTTTTTTGGCCCACCCCTAATTTTGAGTTACATTTTTATTCAAAACATTGTCTGTTCGTTTGGCCAATGAAAATAGTTCAAACACAGCTGCAGCATAACCTTTGTGCAGTGATTTTGGGATTGATGTGTAACGCAACCAATCACAGCTCGTTTTATTCCGTGTCATGTTTCAAGGTGTGAAAATGTAATGTCGATGTCCACAGGCTGTGTGTGTTCAGACGAAGAGGAAATCTGCAATTGTGCAGCTTCAGATTCAGTCCAGACCTACTTATAGTTTTATCACTGAAGAGCAAGTTATGTCATGCTATATGCAAAGTGTGGGGCGCGTCTGCAAAAGTATTTACTATGAGAACATTCCAGTAGTTACGAAAGTCAGTCACAGAGACAAATACAGATGCGTCAGTTGCTATACTGGATGGAGTCAGGCCTACCGCTGTGATAAGATCCAGTTCAGTGGGTCGATGATGGGAAAACAGCTCAGGAATGCCGGCGTCAGCAGAAAGCGGATCATATGATGTGGTCGGGGGTGTGAGATGTGAAGGGCCAGGCGCTTCAGCAGGCTCTCAGAATGGCAGGATTATATAACAGGGGAGAAAGACTAGTTTTCCTGGCCATGACACCACACTATCTCGTGCAGCATCACAGGAAAAAGTTGTGGAACTGAAATTTTCTCTCGTTTGCTAAATGCTTGATGAAGCAATTCAAATGCTGTTTATCATTTTGACATATAAAATGTGATAATCTAACACATCGAGATGACATCCGATTAAATTGGTTGCGCCTCCTCCTGGACAAATACGATGTTATTCAATTAGGTTGTTTACATTAGCATTAGTTAAAGCAAAGTATGAGCAGCATTTATTAATCATGTTAAAGGTTTAATTCACATTAACTTTCACACACTCTCAGGAAACAAAAGGTACAAAAGCTGTCACTGGGACTTTTGTACCTAAAGGGTGCATATTGGTACCTTAAAGGGGTAGTTCACCCAAAATTCTGTCATGACTGACTTCTGTAGTATTTTTTTCTCCCGTATTATGGAAGTTAATGGGGCCTTGTCAACCTTGTTGTCCATATTCTTTAAAATGTCATCTTTTGTGTTCAACAGAAGAAAGAAACTCATACATTTAGAGCAACTTGAAAGTGAATAAATGACAGAATTTTTATCGGTGAACTAACCCTTTAAAGGTACATATTAGTACCTAAAGTGCACATATTAAGGAACAAAAGTGTACGTTTTGAAATGGTACCGCTTTTGTAGCTTTCTTCTGAGAGTGCAGGGTTTCCATGGGCCTTAAAGTCTTCATTTGACCTTCCACAATTTAAAAATGTCTTAAATTTGATCAGAAATTATTCAGTATCAAGGAATTAAATTAGGCCCTTTTGATTTCTGCGATGCAGGAAATGTGGATGGAATTGCAGAATCCATGCATAAAAATGAAATTTACTGTGGAATGTGGAATGTCACGAATTTGTCGGATTTTGGTTGAATAAATCAAAAGTAGGTCAGTTCACTTTAAGAGATAGTTCAAAAAATGTTCTTCCTCAGGATTTCCCAGTACAAATTCAAAACATCATTTAATTAAGATACATTAACTTAAATGCAAAACTTTGTTGCAAAATGCAAAAGTTGGTTTTTAATGAACCCATTGTCAGATTTTTGTTTTAGTTTTAATCATAAAATTACTTTCACAAGATTTCCCAAGATCTCTTATCTCAAACTTTAAGCTATTCATTGTAAAGTTTATTAAAATGAATGGAGATCTGTTGGAAATTGTATTCTCAGACTTTGAAGTGTCACTAATACAGCTCATTGTGTGCTTAGGTTACATTTAGAGAACATATTGACGTGTTATGTTCCCTTCAATTTATTCCTTTCCATTGGTCTTAAAAAAGTCTTAAATATATCTTCATAAAACCTGCAGAAACCGTGCTTCAGTAATGCATTAACTAACAATGGGCAATTATTACAGTATTTATCCAGGGCCGGCGCTCCGCACACGCACATCACGCGCTGCGCGTAGGGCACCAAGTGCTCAGGGGGGCACCACAAAAAAATACTCTCAGCACCCAATCCCCCTCTACAACTTCGCTAACGCTGTCAACACGGGCATCAAAAAGTGATCGCGCTTAGGGCATCACAACGGCCAGCGACGGTACTGTATTTATCATATATCAATTTTTGTTAATGTTCATAAAACAACTATACATTTTTAGTTCCTGTCAGCGCTGGTCATTTAAATAATATGACCAGAGCTTTTATCCATTCCATCCAATCCAATCCAAAAAACCTAACTTTCTTTCTAGGCTTTCTCAAGCTAACATCAAAGTTTGTCTACAAACTTTTGATCCACACTGATTCCTCTTTCTGTGGAATAAAGTCCTGGTCCGATGTATTACAGTAGCTGCTTTCTGTCTAACAAAACAAACACAAAAATTTAACTAACGGTGCCTGCAATAATGTGTATAATTACCCACCTTATTCCAACATAAAATTAACATCTGCACTGGACAAAATATTTAGCACTGCCTTTATATGCTTAACTTGAACAATAATTGAAAATAATTATTCATCCTAAAATATAATACAGATGTCAAGAAAGCTTTGAATTTAACTTTCTTTTTTTTTCTTCACATTGTTAACTTATTTTATGCTTTAAAACATGCGTAAACTGTTTGTTTTGCAAGATGAAACCTTATAATCCAAGGTGGCGTAATGCTTATAAATGGAACCTTATTTTAAAGTGTTACTAAATTCTGTCATCATTTTCTCACCCTCGTGTCGTTCCAAACACTTAAAGGGTTACTTCAGTGATTAGCATTAAGCTTTGTATCAGTAGAAACCCAGGAGTATATTCGAAGGATCGTACTTTCCCCCCTCATATCCCCCTGAGACGAGAGAATTATGCATTTTATTTGTGTAAAAATTCCTCCGATAACGCAAATATCATCATTTTGCGCCATCGGAGGAGTTTTTGTCCAGAGGCTAAAGACTACAGCCAGCAGGAGGCGCTATTACATGTTTTCAACATCACACTCACAGCACTCGGCTCGGGAGCTGCGGAGATTCATGTAAACGGAGCGGTGGAGAGCAAAGTGAGTGTTTCAACTGTTCAAATTAAGTTTAGCTTCTAAAGACATGAACTGAAAATGCGGCAGACTGATCACGCGCTGTGATGTTATGCCACGGCCGTGAATCCCACGATTACCTCACCTCAGCTCATGTGATGAATGTAATCCGACTCCTGCTGTGTTTGTGCCGTGACACTCAATCGACTCACTCGCATTAAATCGAACAGACGCGTTCAGTTTTTAATTGTAGTGTCTCTAACTGAACTGATTTTATGAAAATGAATGCGGTGGGCAAGTGATCCAGTAATCCAGTAATCCAGTGGCTGTGCCTGGAGTAGGGCTGCGAAGTGCAGTCTGGGAATTGTTGTCTTTCATCCCCATGAGACAAAAATATATTTTCTGTGTTTTCTCAGTCTAGAAGGCACCAAATAAAAATGACCGAGTTTAAATACACATTCATCTTCCCAGTGCTGAAGTACCCCTTTAAGACTTCTGTTCAGCTTTGGAAAACATATTATTATTGGTACTTTTTGTCCTTGACGTCGAGGTTAGCCAATCTCTTTTTAATAGGAAAAAAAAAATAGCTCAGCTGATCTGCTAAATGTGCACCTTTGAGTAAAATCAAAAGAGGGTTTATTTTTTAACATGAAATTGAAATAAAAATAGACCATGATGACAATGTTGCTCTCTGGTTTGAATGCGTCAGAAAGACATGTTTTCTGCAGCGGTGCTGTGGGTCAGGATCTGCTCAGACACTGTGTTTGTAGTGAATCACTGATGTGTGTTTTATCAGTAGTATTATTGGTGAGCATCAGCCTCTTTGCTGATATCATAATCTATAGAAATTGTTCAACCCTGCGCAATACAGACAAAGCTCAGCTGAATTCTTGAAATATTTTAGAATGTCTTCTTTGAACCTTGCCATTTTAAATCAACGAAAACAATGCAATATAAGCAGGAGAAACTTGCTGTTGTATATGGCAGTGGGTTCAGGGTGCTCAAAGCTCACGAGTGTCTCTGAGGGGTGTAGGTGGTGATCATGGTGTAGGAGATTATACTGCATATAAACTTATGTGCATGCTTACGGACTGCAGTGGCTCCAAAATGTATTTGCACGCTGTAGAAGTACACCTTTTTTCCCTCTCCTTCTGCTTCCTGATGAGTTTGGGTTCCTTGCCACTGTCACCTCTGGCTTTGCTCAATTAGTGTTAAATAGATACTTAATATTCAGTAATATTATCAATTTAATCAAACATGGCTGTAAAAATAAATCTGCATTGTTTAAATCAAATTTAACTGCAAAAATCTAACCTTTCATTGAAGTAAAATAATTAAAAGTCAGGGGGAATCTCATAATTAAATAAATGCGTTTTTCCAAAACACTTTGGACACAATTATATATCAATATCCATTATTGTCCAAATTGTCCAGCCATGACTTCCTGTGAGTATAAATATGAGGAAACACATTGGCCAAATTCCCTTAATCATTAATCACAATGAGTAAAACCCCAGGATATAGTTCTGATGTCCAGCACAAGATTGCTGAGCTTTACCAAATAGAAAGTGTCTGTAAGAAAATCGCTAAAGCATTGAAAATCCCCATTTCCACCATCAGGGCAATAATTAAGAAGTTCAAATCAGCTAAAGATGTTATGAATCTGCCTGGAAGAGGATGTGCGTGTATATTGTCCTAATGCACGAGAGGTGAAGAGTTTGAGTGGACAAAGACTCTCCAAGATCACAGATGGAGAATCGCAGAGATTCGTTGAGTCTGAAGTCAGAAAGACTAAAACATTTATCAAACAACCCCTACATCACCACATGTTGTTTGGGAGGGTTTGAAGAAAAATCCCCCTCGCTCATCCAGAAACAAACTCCAGCATATTCAGTGTCAGACACGACTGGAGCTTCAGACGGGACCTGGTTCTGCGGTCAGATCAAACTATAAAAATCCACCAGATGGGTTTGGTGCAAACACAGATAAAAAGGGTTTAAATTTAACCCAGGGTTAAATATACAGCTGGATTTTTAATTTTGAGGGCCTATTTATTTTGCTGGAGGTCCTGGACATCTTGTTCAGACTCATGGTATCATGGATTCTAGCAAATACCAGCAGATAAAACATCAAAACCTGACGGCCTCTGCTAGAAATCTTATAATGGGCCATGGTTGGATCAGGACAATGATCCAAAACAAACATCAAAATCAACACACAAATGTATCCCTGAGCACAAAATGAAGCTTCTGCCACACGGCTGTCCCAGTTCCTGACCTGAACCCTATAGAAGATGAGTGATGAACTGAAGAGAAGAGCTGGGAATCTGAAGGATCTGGAGAGATTCTGTGTGGAGGAATGATCTCTGTTCTCCAAACTCATCAGGCATTATAGGAGAAAACTTAAGTATTAAATAAAAGAGTGCCAATAATTATGGCCAACGTTTTTTGGAGAGAAACATTAATTTCATTTTTGAATGAAAGATCAAAAGTTTAAACAATGCAGTTTTTTTCACAGCCATCTTTGATCATATTTACCAGGGGTGCCAATAATTCTGTCCACAACTGAACTTTACACAGAAAGCAGAGGAACAACAGCTGGAGTTCATCACATTGAACTATTAATATTCCTATAAACACAAACAAATGCAAAGTGGTGTAATACGTCTTCATTTTGATCAATATCTTTTGTCCACTTCTGATAGTTTACATTACTGTGATATATGTGCATTAAATCTATAGTGTATAGAAATAATATAATTGATTGAGACCAACTGAGCAGCTTATGTTATTTGTGAAAAGAGTTCTTTGTAATTGGATTAATTCTTGACATTGTGCTTGTTTTCCCCCCTCTAAGGTCTGACGCATCTGATTGGTTCAGCTCTTCTCCGGGCCTATATGCACGGCTTCTTCATGGACATCAGGCTCTACCACAAGGTGCAGACTTGTGTCTGAGCGTTGTTCTTTAAAAGTTGTCTTTTAAATGGGTAAATGATGTTACGTGTTTGATTGCTCTGCACTTTTGTAGGTAAAGACCATGGCGAACCCGTTCGCCTATGAAGAGTACCGGAAGGACAAAATCCGACAGAAGATCGAGGAGTCGAGAACTCAGAGAGTCCAGCTCAAGGTAACGCCAGCTGCTCTGTCTGCATGTTTGACTGTGTGCTTGTCTGAGCTATGAGTGAATGTGGCAGATATAGGATTGGCTGAAAGAAAGCTGGTTACAGAAAAGGTAACACTTTATTTTACAGTGTCCTTGTCACACAGGTACTATAGAAATAAATTATGCATAAGTACATGCATCTAACCCAACAAACCTATAGTATGTACATGTTTATTAATATTACTCAGTACTTAAATACAACTAAAATTGTACTTTGTGTACTTCCGCCATTAGTTCTAGGAACTATGAAAAGGTTCCTCCTGTGCAAAAGCCCCTAAGGACACCTTAAAATAAAGTGTAATCCAGAAAATCACTAAACACTTTTTCATAAGAAAAAAAAGCTGTAGTTAATCATTTTTTTGCGATTTCCTTTTTTCTTTTTTAGTTTTCTGGATTACATTTGAGTGGATAAATAATCTTGGTAATCAAAAAGCTTTTCTAATTAATTGAAATCATACAAATTTGATAGTTTTACAGCAATTAAGTGCAACATTGCATTTTTAGGACCCTATAAAATGTTTTATTTGATTTTTTTCTTAAATTTAGTTTTAATTCTTATGGATTCTGTAAATCTTAACAGTTTTTAATAATCATGACGCACATCTAATCAATTCATAGAACTTTTATTCGAATGTAATATTTAATGTTTATTTAATCAAAATGTAACAATTCCTTTTAATTGATATATGTATATGTAGTAGACAAAACTATGGCACTCGCTCACACAGAGACGTGCAGATTTCATATTTCAATAGCAGTAGTTTTTTTGCGTTTTAGTATTGACAAACACTTTCATGTCACGATTTCATTAACTTGTACAGTCCTACTTTTGATTGAAAATGAGCCAAATTCCGTGACATTCCATGCTATACTGTAAATTCCATTTTTTTAAATCATTGGAAACCTCATCCTTGAAATCATAGAGCCCTAGGTTGAGTGAATGTAACGTTTCTAATTCCTCCGAGTGTTTTTGGCAATGTTTTGACTGTCATTCTCTGTCTTATCTCTAAACAGAAGCTGCCTAAGGTCAACAAGGAACTGGCCATGAAACTCATGGAGGAAAGTGAGCTTCCAGCCAAGAAGAAGAAGAAAAAGGGCAATGTGAGCAATGTTTCTTTCACACTGATGGACTCCAGAAATATTCCAGACATTTTATTCAAGTCTTTTAAATCTTTTGTCTCTGTCTCTCTCTCTCTCTGTCTCTCTCTCTCTCTCTCTCTCTCTCTCTCTCTCTCTCTCTCTCTCTCTCACACACACACAAACATAAATTTGCTACAATCTTTTTGTCTTTCCAAGGCCGTAGACAATCTCCTGATGGATGACCGTTTCAAGGTGATGTTCGAGAACCCTGATTACCAGGTGGATGAGCGGAGCGAGGAGTTCCGCTGCTGAACCCCATCGTGTCTAAAGTGGGAGAAAAGAGGAGGAAGAAACTCAGCCAGCTTGTTCAAGAGGAACAGGTACACAACATCATGATTTTAATCAGCACTTTCTACAGATCTGTTCCAAAACATAATGACTCTCAAATAATGTGTCCCAAAATCTGTTTTAAAAGGTATGTGTCATAATGCTGCCATTAAAGATATAAGATTATTATTCAGCGTAGAGAAGACAATCACAGTGGGAAAAAATACATGAATAGTATTTTAATTAAAGATGACAATTATCAATATATACTGAAAAGTGTAGATTGAAATAGCAATGCAGGACTGCTGTTAACTATTATTTTGACTATTTTTATATGAACAGTTAATCAACTATTTGGATGACTAAAGGGTACATAACACACTTTAATCTTGAGCACCTATAGAGTTTGTTTGTTTCAAATTGTTTCAAAGCAGCTTCACAGTGTTAAACAGAAAAATAATGCAACAGAATATATTTCGATTATCATACAGTAACAATGTGGGCTTTAGATCAGTAATTAGATCAGTAATTTGGTCTATATGGTTAATTTAGTTTAATAATTAGATTTATTTTGAAATATATTTGAAAAATAGTTTTGAGCAACTGAGCAAGCCAAGCCAGAGGCGACAGTGGCAAGGAAACCAAAACCTCATCAGGAGACCTAATGGAGAAAAATAAACCTTGGGAGAAACCAGGCTCAGTCGGGGGGGCAGTTCTCCTCTGGCCAATTAACAAACAGCGTATTATTATTATTATGATTATTATTAAAATTATTATTTTAAAGGTCAGAGGTCATAATCGTTCTGAATATTCGAAAGATCTGATGCAACACGCCGGAGACGGGTTTATTGAGGATGATGTATCGATTAAATAATTCTTAAAAATAAATAATTTGAAATATCGGAGTCATTACGCCGGAGACAGGTTTTTATTGAGGATGATGTGTTGATTAAACAATTACTAAAGTGTAATATTCGAAAGATCGGCGGCAACACGCTGGAGACGGGTTGTTTTGAGGATGACATATCGATTTAAAGAATTATTAACTAGGACTATTCAAACAATCGGAGTCATCCCGCCGGAAACAGGTTTATTTAGGATGCCGTGTCGATGAGGCAGCTTAAGGGGGAGTCTAAATGACACGGTCTCTGCAGACACTTCAGGGTCATGTGTTGGTCACATCTGGGTGCAGGTCCACTGTCTGATCTGGATACGGCCTGGATCCGGCTGACTGCAGTAGACCTCGGGATAAAACAGAGTCACTAACATTAGCGTAGATGCCATTCTTCTGATGATGTAACGAGTACATCAGGTGTTATTGGAAGTGTTTCTGGTTCCGGCTGACCTAGATAATGCAGCCTAACAATCATTTAATTGAAAAAAGTGTTTTATGTGTATGCCATAGAAAAGAGATGTGTTTTTAGTCTATATTTAAACTGACAGAGTGTGTCTGCTTCCCAAACAATGCTAGGAAGACTTTCCAGAGTTAAGGTGCTAAATAGGAAAAGGATCGACCACCTGCAGTTGATTTTGATATTCTAGGTAAAGGATTGTATTTGGCACAGAAATACTCCTTCATACGTCCAACTCGTTATTTGACATGTTGGCCATGTTTGTCATGAGAATCAACACTTTAACAGTGTAAATAAGCCAGAATGCATGAAATAGCATTATTTAGTTAGCGATAATAACCCCGAAACACACAACAGCATTTCTAAAGTTAAAAAAGTAGACTAAAATTAAAAAGGAAATACAAAATATGAAATAAAACGAATTCAAAATATTAATAAAACTACAGTAGTATCTCAGGGATAGAAAAATAACACTGGTGTAGATGAAAATGCAGGCCTTGAGGAACAGAGATAAAGTCTTCTGATTTGTGGAAAACAGTAGTATAACAAGTAGTGCAACATCGCGTTTGCTCATTGAGATTTCTGTCAAACTCACTGTCTCACCATCAGGATGGGGATGAGGAGGAGGAGAAGGAGGTGGAAGGCCGTGGCAGCTCAGAGGAAGAGGAGAGCTCTGATGATGACGATAAGAGTTGGGTGGAGGAAGTGAGGGAGCAGCGGCGTCTTATACGGGCGGAGGAGCGAGAGCGCAGCTTCAACCAGAGAAAAGAGAGAAGGCAACAGGACCGCGACACCAGCTTACAGAGCTCTGATCCAGTCGGGAGCCTCCAGCGGGATCCTCAGAACCAGAGCCGGCCCCGATTCTACCAGATCAAAGCAGGAGAGGAGTTTCGCAGTTTCAGCGATGTTTCCCACAAGCAGAAGATGCAGAGGTAAGTTTCCTGTTCTCATAGATGCATTTTAAAACCATTTATAGCACCAAACTTGGACTTAGAAAGCACCTATCGTGCTTTTTTTCATGTTCATCTTCCTTTACTGTGTAATGATGCTGTTTGAGTCCCTCCAGCGGGAGTTCTTCTCTATATCAGTGTCAGTGTTTGTGAACTCCCTGAAAAGCCTTCATTGTAGCCTTGAGTTTTCTTCCGGTAACGAACACATCACAATATTCCTCGTTTAAATAATTAATGCGCAGAATAAAGGAGCGGGCCTGATTGAGTTATGAGTCTTTTATTTATTAGGGGTGTATCAATATGCTAATGTCACGATTCAGTTAGATTCACAATACTGATCTCCCAAAACAATAAACTAAGCCAAAATAGAGTTCAAATGGTACATTTTTAGTTACTACCTCCAAGACAAATAAAGATAAATGTGTACGTGCTGTAATGAAACTATTAAAACAACTCTACTAGCACTCTGTGAGCCCTCCGTCAGTGATGTCAGCCCTGTCTTAACCTTGTTTGACACTCAGTGGGTGGTTTATTGACAGGAAACACATGTTGACTGAGGGCCACATATAAATGAGCATGCCAAATATAGAGCATGTCCTTCTGAAACTCATGATGAGTTTTAAAGTGCTAGACAATCGTCTAATGTTCCCCGGACTTGGTTTTACATGGTTAACCATTTACATTTATCCTAGCAGGGTTTTGACATCAAAGTCATCTTGAAATAAAATAGTTGCTTATAATGTTCATCTGGGAACACAATGTGCGCCATTTCATCTGAAATCATTAATCAAACCTACACTAACAGAGCAGAACACATCATATTTCTGAATATGCAAACTGTTCATCGCAATTTCAAAATAAAAGTCTAAACTGGCGCTCTGAGTTTGCCTGTTTTGATGTCCACAAAATTTTATTCAAGAAATTAGTGGCATTTTTATCGTAAAGAAGTGGACAAATAATTAAAGATTAAGTTAAAGGTGCTCTAAGGGATGTCACGTGTTTTTTAGTCCAAAAAATGTTTTGTCACATACAGCAAACATCTCCTCACTATCCGCTAGCTGCCTGTCCCCTGAAACACAGTCTCTGTAGTCAGCACAAGCTCCACAAACAGCAACAAAAACACACTTGGGCTGTCAAGAATGATTTGGGGGTGGAGGTTTGGGGTTAGTGTGCGTGCACATAAAGGGGGTGTGTAGAAGAGAGAAGCATAAAGAGCGAAGTTCGAATTATATGATTTTGATATGGCTGACCAAAGAGATGACGTTCTGATGAACAACCTGCAAATAAAAGGAGAAGGAAAGTCCCAAATTTACATCGGAAAAGCCTTTGAAAGGTGGCAAGAAATCATGACTGTTTCTTGAAGCATGGAGGGGAGGATGAGGAGGAGGAGGGAGGGTTTTGTTTGACAACACTTGAACATCAACAAGAAGTAACTCCACCCAGGATCGCTTGGAGCACTTTTAAAGAACCATACATGTGTACTACTGAGCTTTACGTGACGTGTGTCGTGTGCAGGTACGATAGATCACGTACAAACCAATAGGGTGTCGGAATGGTATATGTTTATATTTCTCACTCCAATCACAATTAAATCCACTCTATCCGGATGGGCCGATTTATCTGGATAGGGTTTGTTTTTGTTTTTGAATGATGACAAGCCCGAATGAAAACAAGCCGAAATGAAATAGGAGTTACAAGGCTATTTTTTTAATGTAAGAAGTAGAAAGAGTACAGATAATTGTGTGAAAATGTAAGTAGAATTAAAAAGTCATCTGAAAAATAATTACTCCAGCAAAGTATAGATACCCAAAATGTCTACTTAAGTAAGGTCACAAAGTATTTTACTTTGTTACTTGACACCTCTGAAACTTGAGCACTATGTTTGCCGTCACACAGGACGTCTCTGGAGGAGCGACTGCAGCGAGAGGAGAGATCAGGGATGCTAAACCTCAGCGACGCAGCGGTTGGAAGCAAACAGCTCACGTTCACTCTCAAGAAGGTAAGCATGATGATGGCAACCTATCCCAGCTGCCAACTGTGCAGACTGAAGCTTTATCCTCTCGTTCGAACTCCACTGATGTTCATCAGGATCAGCCGAGCTGCAGAACCCTGAATGTGTGTTAATGTGGGCGATCGTATACATGACTGTTCTTTAGTGAGCTCGCAGGTGTGATGTTGTAATCCTAGAAATTTCTAGTTGAGTAAAAACTAGGGATGCACCGATGTATTGGCCGATTTTTGAACAATTTACAACCATCGGCATATCGGCTATAGCATGAAAAAGGCCAATATAACAAACCGATGGTTTATAACTGTGTGAATGCAGTGAGCTGTGTAATGTCTGCTGCATAATCCAACAGTAATGTAATATTCCTGCTGCGCTGCTGTCTGCTTTTTAATGTTAATCAAACAACAAAAGTCCCCCCAAAAATTGACTAAATTAACTTCTGTAACTTAATAAGGATTAAGGAATCCAGTCATAAAAACGTGATTTACTGCAGTGGAATGCCACGGAATTAGTCAAAGTTTTGATGAATGCATAAAACGTATAGCAAACAGCGATATATATTAGTAGTGTCTGTGACTATTAAGATGCAATAAGTCTTTAAATATGAATCCTGCCTGTTTCTGTGTCTGTGTGTATGGTGCAGACGTGCAGCACACACAACACACACACACCTGGCTTGCTCAGTTGGGGAAACATAAATTTCCAAATACATCTAATTATTAAACTAAATTAACCATATAGACCAAATTACTGATCTAATTACTGATCTAAAGCCCACATTGTTACTGTATGATAATCGAAATATATTCTGTTGCATTATTTTTCTGTTTAACACTGTGAAGCTGCTTTGAAACAATCTGCATTGTTAAAAGCGCTATATAAATAAAGTTGACTTGACACACACACACAGAAACTCGCTGTTTTTCAGCCTCTGACGCATCAATATGAGGACATGAATGCATCTCCAGTCACTTCATAAGCATTTTACCGTTTCAGTTGTCAAACTCTATCGTCATATCATGAACCCACACACACAGAAACTCGAGTTCTTCACGGCAACCCGTCAAAATAAAAGTTCAGTTTAACAAAGTAATTGTGACGGGATTAGTGTTGTAGCCTAAAATAGAATTTAGCCTACGTCTCAATGGAATAATAATATATGCATTTAATTTATACACTGAAGAATATGCAGTGTTATTTAACATTAGCTACTTAAAAACGTTTATTTCACATGTATCTTGTTCTGTTGTATTTATGTATTTATGTTGGCCTGCTAAATGTTAAATGGATCCAGTCTATGTTCATTAGAAATTTTGATAATGCAACAATAAACTAGCTAGTAGGCTATAAGTTAATGTATGTATGTTGGCTTTTTTTGACTTTGCTGAAAAACATGATCAAAACACTATTTAAATGACACTATTTTAAATAAGAGGACAAATGACAAACATCGGTAACGCCCTATAATTGTTTGTTAAAATCTGTATCGGTATCGGCCCCAAAAAAATAATATCGGTGCATCCCTAGTAAAAAACACATGACTGATTTATTCAAGCAATGACATAAGCCATCACTTACACCTTTTCACTTAACCTGGCCATATGTTTGTTTCTCGCTCTTCCTCTATCTTCACCTCTCCCTCTTTGTTTAAATGAAGGTGATGTTGTGTTAAAACTGGGTCAGACTCATTCCCAGCTCAGATTTCCGCTGACTCATATCAAAGACTGAAGAATGGCTTCAGTATGACCTGAAATTCTCACCGTTGTTTTCTGTCCTTTGACCGCTCGCACGCCCATTTAATTCCCATACTCCTCCTGTCTGTCACACACATCATTCAGTCAAGTCACTTTGCTGCTTTGTTGGTCGTTGCTGGAAATATTTTAGTAACTGGATAGTGTGAGGTCATCTTATCCTTCCAAAATCTAAACGTATACATGAATGTTCTTTGCATTAAAGGAATGAATAGAGGAATTATTCTTAACTGTTTGCTCACATGCTGATAGATTTCCCAATGGAACACCAAAAAAATGTCTTCACACAGATCTTTTCGTAGTGAGACTGTCAAGCACCATTTAAAATAAAGTAGTCCATGTGACTCATGCTCTATAATCCAGCTCTTCTGAAGTCATGTAATAGCTTTCTGTGATTGTTCAGAGATTATCTACACCTTGTGCTCTAGCTCTCAATGTATTATTACACAGTTCAAACACATCACCGTTCAAAGTTTGGGCTCAGAAAGATTTCTTTTTTAAATTCAGCAAGGATGCATTAAATTGATCAACAAATATATCACGGTTTCTGTAAAAACAAACTGTTTTGAACATTGATGAATCGGAAATGTTTCTTGAGCATCTGAAGGATCATGTGACACTGAAGACTGGAGTTATGATGCCAAAAATACAACTTTGATCACAGGAATAAATTACATTTTAAAGTGTTATTTTAAAATGTAATAATACTTTACAATACCTGTTTTACTGTGTTTTTGATTAAATAAATACAGCCTTGGTGAGCAGAAGCGACTATCAAAAACATTCAAAATCTTACAAACTTTTACATTGTAGTCTATAGGGGTGTAACGGCTATTTAATTCAATTCAATTCAATTCAAATATATTTGTATAGCGCTTTTCACAATACACATTGTTTCAAAGCAGCTTTACAGAAAGTGCATTTTATAAATGTACATTGAAAAATGTTAGAAAAAGTTAATCAATCATGTATTATTTTAGGCCGCTATAACAGCGCTGGCGTTGAGTCGTCTCTTCACAGGTGTTGGGGCATCTGAAGTCTCCATGAGAGGCTGGATACAAACTGGAGCTGACCAACTATTTACCTCGGGACTAGTGTCCCGAGATAATAACAGAAAAGCAGATGGGAAATAATTAGCATAGCTGCTGTTCAGAATATTAATGCTTTTGATCCGATTTAACTGTAGTATAAAAGGTAATTATAATGTGAATGCTTGGCTAAAGAGATGAGTCTTTAATCTAGTTTTAAACTGGGACAGCGAGTCTGAACCTCGAACAATATCAGGAAGGCTATTCCAGAGTTTAGGAGCTAAATGTGAAAATGCCCTCCCTCCTTTAGTGGACTTAGATATCCTAGGAACGACCAGAAGCCTCGAGTTTAGTGATCTTAAAGAGCGCGATGGATTGTAGGGCGATAGAAGATCAGTTAAATACACTGGAGCTAAACCATTTAGGGCTTTATAGGTCAGTAGCAATACTTTGTAATTGATACGGAACTTAATAGGTAACCAGTGTAGAGATGATAAAATTGGTGTTATATGATCATATTTTCTTGACCTAGTAAGAACTCTAGCAGCTGCGTTTTGCACTAAC
Organism: Gobiocypris rarus; assembly: GCA_023029165.1. Lineage (NCBI taxonomy): Eukaryota > Metazoa > Chordata > Actinopteri > Cypriniformes > Gobionidae > Gobiocypris > Gobiocypris rarus. The sequence goes on from CM040925.1 coordinate 5,730,881, forward strand.
TGTATCTTGTTTATTGAGGATTCAGGACAACCAGCTAATAAAGCATTACAGTAATCTAGTGTCGAGGTCATGAATGCATGAACTAACTTTTCTGCATCAGAAATAGATAGCATGTTACGTAGCTTAGCAATGTTTCTAAGGTGGAAAAATGCTGTTCTTGTAACATATGAAACATGATTTTGAAAGACAAGTTGCGGTCTAATATAACACCCAGGTCTTTTACTGTAGTGGATAAAGTGACAGGATGTCCTTCCAAGTTAAAGTTGTATTGTGAGAGGTTTTGTGGGCCGTTTTTTGGACCAATAAGTAATACCTCTGTTTTATCTGAATTTAATAGCAGAAAATTACACGTCATCCAGTATTTAATATCTTCAACACACGCTGTCAGTTTAGATAATTTAGCGTTTTCATCTGGTCGTGATGAAATATATAATTGAGTGTCATCAGCATAACAGTGGAAATTAATTCCATGTTTTCTTATAATATTACCAAGTGGCAGCATATATATTGAGAATAGCAGAGGGCCTAACACAGATCCTTGCGGCACCCCATAGTCTACTGACGTTATCTTTGATTTTTCCCCATTTAGACAGACAAAATGGTAGCGGTCTGTTAAATCTGATCTAAACCAGTTTAATGCCTTTCCTGAACTCCAGTGTAATTTTGAAGTCGATCTAAGAGTATTTTATGATCTATAGTATCGAGCAGCACTAAGATCGAGTAGAACTAGTATTGAGATACAGCCTTGGTCAGAAGCTAGAAGTAAATCATTTGTGATTTTAACGAGCGCAGTTTCTGTGCTATGGTGTGGTCTGAATCAGTTGAAATTTTTCATAGATATCATTTTCTTGCAAGAAAGAGCACAATTGAGCAGACACAACTTTTTCTAGTATTTTAGACATAAATGGAAGATTTGAAATTGGTCTGTAATTTGCTAGGTTATTATGATCTAATTGTGGCTTCTTAATGAGAGGTTTTATGACTGCCAACTTGAATATTCTTGGAACATGACCTAAAGATAAAGACGAGTTAATAATATTGAGAAGAGGCTCTTCCACTACAGGTAACAGCTCTTTCAGTAGTTTAGTGGGTATTGGATCTAATAAACATGTTGTTGGTTTACTCACGGTTGGGTTTTTATCATAGTTTTAGGGCAGGGGTCTCAAACTCAACGTACCTGGGTGCGTTGATCAGGCTGGGCCGAATCAAGTATTCCACAAAAAAAGCTTGCATATCTGAAGAGCCGACTCTATATTTTAAAATATAGCCTATAGAAATGAAATCATTATGTAAAAATGAAATAATGAATGATTTAAATTTTATTTAAAATAATAGACTAATTCAAAGCAATGCCGTAACCATGTCTTGAACATTTGGGGGGAGGTCCAATTATTATTATTTTTATAAAGCATAAGGAAATTCTAGGTCTAATTCTAGTTGGGAAATCATTTTTGGGACTATTTGCAAACAGTATTTGTGTCAAGTATATTATTAGTCCCAAGATTCTTCGCATTAGTGAATAAATACATAGATCCGCTGTTAATATTTGAATTCCTAGTGGAGAGATCTGGTGGTAGAAGTTATGAAAACGTTTCTAATCCGAATTTTGACACGGTTCCTAATCCACTTTTTTTTCATTAAAATCAAAGATGCTCATCAGTGATTTATATAAGAGAATGGACACGTGTGTGTGCATTTTGTCTCTGCGACAGCATTAAGCGATAGATTGACGCGCTCGTCTGTGTGTGCATGAGCTAAAGGAGAACTTAAACCCCACCTACTTTGATTTGGTTGGCCATCTCAATCATTTTGACATTGACGAGCGCCGTTAGACCACATTCGTTTCCACCCTCTGATCAGCTTCACTTATCACACGGTGTCAACCAATTATACTGCACGAGGGAGGGCTGAGCCAACTCTCACTCTCTCACACACACACACACACACACACAAAATGAGGCAGCTTGCATTTCTGAAAATAAAAGTGTGGTAAGTGTGGCAGTCGCAACGATTCAAGAAAAAGGTGCGTTTCAGAACAACGCTCGGGCTGCACTAACACTAAACTTTGATGTCAAGTAGGGGGCCACAAAATATGAGACATTTGAGGGCCGCAAGTTTGAGACCCATGTTTTCGGGTCATGGTACGGTTCGGTTCGGTATGTGCTATGTTCAGAGAGTTTTGTGATCCTGCACACCTGGGAACCTGCTCACGTGGTCAATAACATGATTATGTGCTGTAAATAAAATATCATATGCTTGGTATATTAATAAATGCATATTTAATTTAATAATAGGAAAATAATATTCTAATTATTATTTCATTTAAATCTGTTTAAAAATAGGAAGATATATAGAAGCATATTACAGTTAAAATGGTTTTCTGTCTTGTATTTTATCTTAAAATAAAGGATGTAATTTTATTCCACATGGAAATGAGCGGGAATAAGTGAATACAGCCTCTTATTTACATGAGGTGATCATAATGCTGCGGTTATTTTAACATATATAACTGCTGCCGTAATAACGGCCCATTTCAGATCTAAACGTGCTTTTATTCTTTTTATGTTTTGAGCCGTGATGAAATATATTGCTCTTGTAAATACTTGCCAGCATTTCAGTAATAAAAGTCTAGATCTTTAAAATGCATCCAGATTACCGTGAAGCGCAAATGTACGGTTCTCTGCAGGGGTCAAAAAGGATATAAACAGTGAATTTTGAAGGGATATATTCTTGAGATGTGAATTGGCAATTAAATTACCACACGATTTAGGTGTTTGTCTAAAAACAGTAGGTAATTCGGCCGGGATTTTTACCTGGGTGGTAGGAGAAAAATACTGACATTCTGGATTCGGACAGCAATAAAATCACGAACTAGCCCGTTAATGGTGAAAATACATTACGACACAATGAGAAACAATAACTGTCTGAATAGAGCTTTACAAAACTAGAAAAGAGTGAAAATATACTGTTGGACTGCAGCACTTATTTAAAGACTGTATTTCACTATAAATGCCATGCTGGAACATTTCTTTGAACCGTTTCTTTCCATGAACTGTCTGAACAATCCAATGAATGAATAAAGAAAACTGATGAATCACTGAAATGAATCAAGTGTCCCAGTGCCTCTTGAGAGAGAGGGAGAGAGAGAAAGCGTGAAAAAAACTATTCTGATTACAGCCGAGTGAGTTTTGTCACGCTACACTGATCTTTCTTGAAAAGGTCGCCTGTAAGGGGAAAAAACGCTGCGGTATTGTTGTGCTACTGATCAGTGGAGATGAAGTCCATTGTGTCACTGCTTTTAGTTCATCACAACTCAACACTGCTAGGATTCATCAGCGTTGTAACCTTTTGGAACAGATTATAAAAAATCCCTTTGAAAGGGATGTGACTTGTGAGGGCCAAGTATAGGAAGCCATACTCAGAATTTGTCCTCTGCATTTAACCCATCACACATTAAGAGCAGTGAGCAGTACACACACACAGCAAACCGTAGACAATCACACCCACAGGGAAGCTCTTTTTTCCTGTGGTGCCTGGGGAGCGATTGGAGGTTTGGTGTTGGGCAGCTCAGTCATTTCGGTATTGAGAGTCGAACCCGCAAACTTTGGGTTACCAGTCTGACTCTCTAACCTGGTGTTTCTCAACGGGGGCGTTCGGAAAACATTGGGGATCGCAGGAAGCAATATTTTTGAAAGGGGGGCATTGAGGTGTTCATGGGGATGTTTGTTAATGTGAAATGGGCATTAGGGGCCTAGATAACAGGTTTTCAGGCTGGCCCAAAAAAGGTTGAGAGCCACTGCTCTAACCATTAGACCACAACTTCCCCTTTAAAACTGTTTTTATGTTGACAAGTTGTGGACCATTTTGGCTTTGCCACTAACTCTTGTCTTACACTTGCATAGACGGAGAGGCAGCGATATCAACAGCAGGCTGAACGTGACCATCATGAGGAGAGGAGGAAGATCAGACGGGCGGCTGGACACTTGCATTCTCACAGGGGAGGAAGAGGACGAGGCGGCGGGAGAGGAAGAGGCGGAGGGAGAGGAAGAGGCGGTGGCAGAGGAAGAGGAAGGAGACCCTTTTAAACTCAGGACTGATTGTAGTCACTAGATTTTGACATGGGACTTTTAATACTGCCTTATAATGTGTCTGATCAGACATCTGCAGGAATCACTTTTGAGAACGTTCCCTCACAGATGCCGTCACTGATTCACATTAAGAGACTGTATGTGTGTGTGTGTGTCAGACCTCTCTTTTTCCACAACATCTCTCAGTACAGCCTAAACAGAACCTTGTGTTTCGTGAAGTACCATAAAACATTTTTATCAACATCTGCCTGTCCTGTTTTTACATTCACACAAACAAATGAATTCCCATACAGCAATGCTTTTGAATTTTTAGACTAGTTTACAACTAAATCATGGTTTTACTCTACAAAACTAGTTAACCAACGGAGGCAGACCCAAAACCAAATGTGTTGCCATAGCAACGAGGTCAACCCCGCCCTTACTCATAGCTTAAGTCTTTTCTCTATTCTTCAGTAAAAGTTGCTCTATTAACTTTGAGAACAGGGTTTAAGAGGAAACTCTTAACTAAGAACTTTTACTGCCATTTAGGAGAACTCTTGGTGCTAAGATGAAGTCTTTTGTGAATACAGCCCCTGTTCTTTTTTATATTTATTAGTAGACAAAAAATTCAATTTCAATCTCAATTCAATTTGATTCATTATTTATTATTGTTTCAATTTTGTAATTGATAGAATTTGAAAACTGAGACGTTTCATATCAAAAGTAACGACGCTTAGTGATTATTGGCGCGCTACACATTGTTTAGTGAAGTTTTTTTCACACATCAACTGCAAACTGCACAAAAGATTGATTCTTAGGATTTATGAATCCATATCGGTTCATCAAAATGAGAATCGATTAAAGTCGTGAAACCAGCCCTGTTTGTTAGACCTTAGTGATCGTCATGCCTCCATATCATATGATATCAATATTTATCACGGTATTCATTTGCCATTAATGGGGAAGGAAATGCTTTCCATGTATTTGTTAATATTTGTTAGACCTTGAGAATGAATATAAACATGTAAACTATTACAAATTTAATTTAGGGAAATCCTTTTTATTTTCTCCCAAATTCTGTGTTTTCCATTTTATTTTATTTGGGATTCTGTTTAATGACTTAATACAAATGTATATAAACTCACCTACAGGATTATTAGGAACACATACTAATACTGTGTTTGACCTTCAGAACTGCCTTAATTCTATGTGGCATTGATTCAACAAGGTGCTGAAAGCATTCTTTAGAAATGTTGGCCCATATTGATAGGATAGCATCTTGCAGTTGATGGAGATTTGTGGGATGCACATCCAGGGCACGGAGCTCCCGTTCCACCACATCCCAAAGATGCTCTATTGGGTTGAGATCTGGTGACTGTGGGGGCCATTTTAGTACAGTGAACTCATTGTCATGTTCAAGAAACCAATTTGAAATGATTCGAGCTTTGTGACATGGTGCATTATCCTGCTGGAAGTAGCCATCAGAGGATGGGTACATGGTGGTCATAAAGGGATGGACATGGTCAGAAACAATGCTCAGGTAGGCCGTGGCATTTAAACGATGCCTAATTGGCACTAAGGGGCCTAAAGTGTGCCAATAAAACATCCCCCACACCATTACACCACCGCCACCAGCCTGCACAGTGGTAACAAGGCATGATGGATCCATGTTCTCATTCTGTTTACGCCAAATTCTGACTCTACCATCTGAATGTCTCAACAGAAATCGAGACTCATCAGACCAGGCAACATTTTTCCAGTCTTCAACTGTCCAATTTTGGTGAGCTTGTGCAAATTGTAGCCTCTTTTTCCTATTTGTAGTAGAGATGAGTGGTACCCGGTGGGGTCTTCTGCTGTTGTAGCCCATCCGCCTCAAGGTTGTGTATGTTGTGGCTTCACAAATGCTTTGCTGCATACCTCGGTTGTAACGAGTGGTTATTTCAGTCAAAGTTGCTCTTCCATCAGCTTGAATCAGTCGGCCCATTCTCCTCTGACCTCTAGCATCAACAAGGCATTTTCGCCCACAGGACTGCCGCATACTGGATGTTTTTCCCTTTTCACACCATTCTTTGTAAACCCTAGAAATGGTTGTGCGTGAAAATCCCAGTAACTGAGCAGATTGTGAAATACTCAGACCGGCCCGCCTGGCACCAACAACTATGCCACGCTCAAAATTGCTTAAATTACCTTTCTTTCCCATTCTGACATTCAGTTTGGAGTTCAGGAGATTGTCTTGACCAGGACCACACCCCTAAATGCATTGAAGCAACTGCCATGTGATTGGTTGATTAGATAATTGCATTAATGAGAAATTGAACAGGGGTTTCTAATTATCCTTTTGGTGAGTGTATTTTTAGCTTCTCTTCCTGTCAAAACCCAACAGGAAGTCAGATATTTTGATTTTTTTCTGCAAACTTTTTGCCATTTTCAGACGTTGTACTTATACTAACTCCTAGAGATTTAACCAGATCAACATCATATTTGGTCAGTCTGATCTCTAAATTGTGAAGATCTTGAGTTTTCCCTGAAGGGCATGTCCGTGGCAAAATTTGATGTTTTGATTTGTGAGATTTCTAATTTGTAGATCCTCTTCTGTTATAAAAACAATTTTATTAAGAAAAGATAAACAAGAATAACTAACACAACTGCCAAATGAATACAATGAATGATAAAGGAATAAAGTGCATAAGATGCATAAAATACATGTGATTAAGTTGAGTGTGGCTATGGAAGAGTTGCGTTATCTTCTGGATAATGCAAGTTCTTCAAGTTTCTCTGAAACTAAGATGAAGAACCGTATTATGCATCAAACAAATAAACAAAAGATTTGTTATTAAGGACCATCAGATATACAGTATTGTTCAAAATAATAGCAGTACAATGTGACTAACCAGAATAATCAAGGTTTTTAGTATATTTTTTATTGCTACGTGGCAAACAAGTTACCAGTAGGTTCAGTAGATTCTCAGAAAACAAACAAGACCCAGCATTCATGATATGCACGCTCTTAAGGCTGTGCAATTGGGGTATTAGTTGAAAGGGGTGTGTTCAAAAAAATAGCAGTGTCTACCTTTGACTGTACAAACTCAAAACTATTTTGTACAACCATTTTTTTTTCTGGGATTTAGCAATCCTGTGAATCACTAAACTAATATTTAGTTGTATGACCACAGTTTTTTAAAACTGCTTGACATATGTGTGGCATGGAGTCAACCAACTTGTGGCACCTCTCAGCTGTTATTCCACTCCATGATTCTTTAACAACATTCCACAATTCATTCACATTTCTTGGTTTTGCTTCAGAAACAGCATTTTTGATATCACCCCACAAGTTCTCAATTGGATTAAGGTCTGGAGATTGGGCTGGCCACTCCTTAACATTAATTTTGTTGGTTTGGAACCAAGACTTTGCCCGTTTACTAGTGTGTTTTGGGTCATTGTCTTGTTGAAACAACCATTTCAAGGGCATGTCCTCTTCAGCATAGGGCAACATGACCTCTTCAAGTATTTTAACATATGCAAACTGATCCATGATCCCTGGTATGCGATAAATAGGCCCAACACCATAGTAGGAGAAACATGCCCATATCATGATGCTTGCACCTCCATGCTTCACTGTCTTCACTGTGTACTGTGGCTTGAATTCAGAGTTTGGGGTCGTCTCACAAACTGCCTGTGGCCCTTGGACCCAAAAAGAACAATTTACTCTCATCAGTCCACAAAATGTTCCTCCATTTCTCTTTAGGCCAGTTGATGTGTTCTTTGGCAAATTGTAACCTCTTCTGCACATGCCTTTTTTTAACAGAGGGACTTTGCGGGGGATTCTTGAAAATAGATTAGCTTCAGACAGACGTCTTCTAACTGTCACAGTACTTACAGGTAACTCCAGACTGTCTTTGATCATCCTGGAGGTGATCATTGGCTGAGCCTTTGCCATTCTGGTTATTCTTCTATCCATTTTGATGGTTGTCTTCCACGTCTCTCTGGTTTTGCTCTCCATTTTAAGGCATTGGAGATCATTTTAGCTGAACAGCCTATAATTTTTTGCACCTCTTTATAGGTTTTCCCCTCTCCAATCAACTTTTTAATCAAAGTACGCTGTTCTTCTGAACAATGTCTTGAACAACCCATTTTCCTCAGCTTTCAAATGCATGTTCAACAAGTGTTGGCTTCATCCTTAAATAGGGGCCACCTGATTCACACCTGTTTCTTCACAAAATTGATGACCTCAGTGATTGAATGCCACACTGCTATTTTTTTGAACACACCCCTTTCAACTAATTCAACTAATTGCCCAATTGCACAGCCTTAAGAGCATGCATATCATGAATGCTGGGTCTCATTTGTTTTCTACGAATCTACTGAACCTACTGGTAACTTAAAAAAATATACTAAAAACCTTGATTATTCTGGTTAGTCACATGAAGTGTCTGCAGAGAGCGTGTCAATTAAACTCTGCCCTGTAAATGCCGCATCGACACGACAACCTTAATAAACCCGTCTCCGGCACAACGACTCCTATCTTTCGAATAATCTTATGAATATCTATTAATCTAATATGACTTCTGACCTGTAATGTTGCCAGAATTATAATCATACACTGTTTGTTCGTCGGCCAGAGGAGAACTGGCACCTCGACTGAGCCTGGTTTCTCCCAAGGTTTTTTCTCCATTCTGATCCTGAAGGAGTTTTGGTTCCTTGCCACCGTTGCCTTTGGCTTTTGGCTTGCTCAGTTGGGGACACCTAAATTTCAACTATATTACCAATCTGCCCGCATTGACACTATATGATAATTGAAATGAGCTAGATAACATCACCGTTTTCAAATCGAATGTTGACATACTGCAGTATGTAGTACTCAAATTCATCATATTCCTCTACTTTTCTTTTTCAAAAATCATTTTGTACCTTCTCTTGTGGTGGTTGTGAACATTATAAGCACAAAAATATGCAAATGCGTACTTTGAAATCCATCAGAAATGGTGCATCTGGACACCTTTTTGCAAACGTACTATGATTTTGAAGACGGTTGTAATATTGCTCACTATTTAGGACAGATGGAAATTTGGGCAAACATTCAAGACACAGAGCATCACAGACTTACAAACATGTAACTGTCCAAACAGAAACGCTCCATCCTCTGATGTTTCCATTAACTAACCTCGCATTAAATAAACTAGCACTCTCAGTAAAAACTATATTTCTCCCTCACTGAACCTTTTTAGTTTGTTTGAATTAAAGGGATAGTTAGTGAAAATTACCCCATGATTTACTCACCCACAAGCCATCCTAGGTGTGTATGACTTTCTTCTTTCAGCCAAACACAACACAAAGAGTGAATTCCTGAGATTTTGAAGCCCAATTATGTGCATCCATCCATTCATACGGCTCCAGGGGTTTAGGAGTTAATAAAGGCCTTTTGAAGCAAAGTCATGAGTTTTAGTAAGATATATATCCATATTTATAACTTTATAAACTATAATGGCTTCCGGTAACGGCCGTATGCGAGTCTAGCTCTGGCGGAAGAGTGACCTTTGACCCGACGCATGACTTATTGTGAAACGGGTAGGATGGAGCAAAACAAAACACAGCTCATGAATTAGAAGTCTAAAATCTTCCAGTATGCATAAGGCCGTTACCAGAAGCCAGTGATTATAGTTTATAAAGTTATAAATATGGATATTTTTCATACAAAAAGCATCACTTCACTTCCACTTGAGTCATATGGATTACTTCTATAATACACTTTTTTTGGGGCTTCAAAATCTCAGGTACCATTCACTCACACTATAAAGCTTGGAAGAGCCAGGATATTTTGTAATATTGTGTTCAGCTGAAAGAAGAAAGTCATACAAGATGGCTTCAGGGTGAGTAAATCATGGGCTCATTTTCATTTTTGGATGAAAGAACCCTTTAAGAACATCAAAATGATCACAAATTCACAAGGTTTTCTAAACAAACAACAGCTGCTTTAATGGAATATGAAACTATCAGTTGCTAATATTTGAATATTGAGAGTAATATAGAGAAGTGAAAGAACCAGATTGGCCATCTGATGTGAGATAGTCACTTCCTCCTGCCTTCAGAGTCAGATGTGCTTTGATGACGTGCATTCAGACACTATACATTTGATACCAAGATCACTTAAACATCTCGCCGCTCTCGCAGGAATACTTCCATTTTGGGTACTGTTACTCGAAATGAAATAAACATTATCTGAAATGCAATATGAAAAATAAAAATGTAAATTTCATTTTCATTTAGTTAACCTTGATGTACTAAAAAAAACAACAAGTGTAAAATCTCAATGATAAAATAACAGATTCAGAGCATCTTTTCCTCATCGGTTCCTTAAAAACAAGCCACAGGAGCTTTTAGTTGGTTTTGAGTCTTTAATCCAGCAAAGCTTCAGAAATGTGCTCTGCTTCTACTTTCTCTTAGGAAAATGCTTCAGCATGTCTGTGACATCATCACTGCACAAACCACATGATTACAGGAGCCGAAACACTCTCGCCCAAATGTGTTGCCTGAGTTTGTTTTAATATCCTTATTTTAGCATGAAATCATTCTATATATACATTTTATATATACATTCTGAGTGTAGTCACAGCTAAAGTCATTACTAGGCACTACATCACTGAGTGCCTGTTAACTTATAAGGACACGACGTTTCTTTAAAATATTTTCTTATTAATTAAACTACACTGAGGGAAATGGAAATGTACCCTTTTCATTTAGAAATTACGTGTAAATCTTGCAAGTCGTACAAAGAAACGGCCTGTAATACATTGAATCAAACGTGAAATTTAAATTGAAGTAGAAAGACAGAAATAAAGTGCTCAACTCAAAATAATTACATTTTACAGTGTAGAAGATCTAGTTATGACATGCAAACTAAGGTTAACAGTAGGTCTCTATACACTCTGTGTTCCAAATGATTATGAGTTTTCTTTTCATTCAGACGTTAGTTTTTCAAAACAAAAAGATATTCATCTTCTTCGATAACTGGTATCACTGTCAGACAGGCTTGAGCAGTTTGCCAGGTCTTCTTAGGAAACTCTTTAAAGAGGTGCAACATGTGGAGTAAGAAAGATCTTACTGAAGAGATGAAAAGCATAAAATGGTGAAATGTGATACCAGTTATCGAAGAAATGTTACGCCAAAGGCATCAAAACTACTAATGTTTGAAAACTTAATGGAGATGCTATTTTGTATTTTAAAGCCTTTGACAAATATAATATATACAGTATATAATATAATTTGTATTTAAGTATGTTTGAAATGTTCAAAATACACCTACTTTGTACCACTCAAGCTCTTTATTAGGCTGCTGATTTCCTGTATCATCTAGTTCAAGCCCCCGATTTACATGTATGTGAGCTGCAGCTGTCTGACTGTTCATTTTCTGCATTAATAAGGAATAAGATAATGTGAGGATGTCATGGTCGATTCTTGTTGATTAAGGTTAAAGGGACATTTCACCCAAAAATGAAAATTTGATGTTTATCTGCTTACCCCCAGGGCATCCAAGATATATGTGACTTTGTTTCTTCAGTAGAACACAAATAAAGATTTTAACTCCAACCGTTACGGTGTGCCAGTCGTTTAATGCATGTCAATAGTAGCAAAATCTATGAGAGTGAAAAAAACATGCGCAGACGAATCCAAATTAAACCCTGCGGCTCGTGGACACGAACTGATCGGTTTGTGCGAGAAACTGAACAGTATTTATATCATTATTTATCTCTAATACACCACTATGTCCAACAGCCTTGAGCGAGCGATCACTTCCGGTGCGTGAGGTCTGTACACAATCTAGTGTAGGTTACGTGACATCGTGTACAGACCTCACGCACCGGAAGTTGAGGCATGGACTCCACTAGACCCCTGAAGGTGTACTGTGGTATCTGGCACCAAGATGTTAGCAGCAGATCCTTTAAGTCCTGTAAGTTGCGAGGTGGGGCCTCCATGGATCGGACTTGTTTGTTCAGCTCATCCCACAGATGCGCGATTGGACTAGGGTTGTCAAAAGTACCGACCGCGATACCAAATCAGTACTGAAATTTTAACAATGTGAAGCTTTGAGCGCTGTTGAGCGGAATCGTAAACTCCTCCGACTGGCCATTGCGCTCATGCGCTCATCAAACACATCTGTGATTGGCTACAATGATCAGCGCTTCACAAACATGTTATAAATATACATCAATGATGCTTTTCTCAGAGTGCTTGCACAGATACACGGAGCGTTTGAATGCAGTCGTCTATCAGCCTCCCAGTCCGCTGGTCGATGCCTACTTGTGTTTTCAAACGCTCCTGCTCCCGCTTTCAAAACACTTCCGTGTGCTTTTAAGCACTGCTGTGCGTTGATCATTGTAGCCAATCACAGGCACATCCGATGAGTGCGTGAGCACAATGGCCAGTCAGAGGTGTTTACGGTTACAGCTCAACAGCGCTCAAAGCAGCACATTTTTAAAATGTCAGTACCGATTTGGTATCGCGGTCGGTACTTTTGACAACACTAGACTGGACTGAGATCTGGGGAATTTGGAGGCCAATTCAACACCTCAAACTTGTTGCTGTGCTCCTCAAACCATTCCTGAACCATTTTTCCCATAGTGCATCCTGGTGCCATGTGTTCCCTAGGTAAGCGATGCACATGCACCCGGCCATACAAGTGATGTAAAAGAAAACGTGATTCATCCAGGCCACCTTCTTCCATTGATCCATGGTCCAGTTCTGATGCTCACGTGCCGCTTTTGGTGCTTTCGGCGATGGACAGGGGTCAGCATGGGCACCCTGATTGGTCTGCGGCTATTGCGCCCCATACTCAACAAACTGTGATGCACTGTGTATTCTGACACCTTCCTATCAGAACCAGCATTAACTTCTTGAGCAATTTGAGCTCCAGTAAATTGTCTGTTTGATCGGACCACACGGGCCAGCCTTCGCTCCCCATGTGCATCAATGACCCTGTGGCCGGTTCACCACTGTTCCTTCCTTGGAGACTTTTGATAGATCCTGACCACTGCAGACCGGGAACACCCCACAAGAGCTGCAGTTTTGGAGCTCTGACCCAGTCGTCTAGCAATCACAATTTGGCCCTTGTCAAACTCGCTCAAATCCTTACGCTTGCCCATTTTTCCTGCTTCTAACACATCAACTTTAAATGTTTGCTTGCTGCTTAATATATCCCACCCACTAAATTATGTTTCTTAAAAAACCAAGTTCGGGAGGAACACTTTCAAATGATCTACCCAGTCATGTCATCCCAACCAGCTGTCAGCAATCAGTAATCAACATGTCTACTAATCAGCTCAAGTGGAGAATCACATAAATAATCCAGTCAACTCACCGACGTTCCTCGACAGGTTTTGCAGCAGTTGGTTGTATCCATCCATTACAAATGTCTGAGATTGAACTTGATCCATCTGACGAGGATTCCATCCAGCATCCCACAGATGCAAGGAGCACCCCAATCCAACAGGACACCGTGACTGAATCTCCAGCAACACAGTGTGGCCGTCGGCCCAGCCGCGGCATCTCCCGTACCCCGAGACGCAGAGGCCTTTCATCGCCTCCACCATCAAGACTTCCTCCATCTCCAGTTTCCTCCTATACCTCTGCACAACCTACGATTCCAGCAATAGAGAAATGGACCGTACTAGGGTTAAGACCAGCGCTAATCAGTGCTGACGTTCATTTTTCAAGAAGAATGAATAAAGCTGAATTATACAACCTGTACGTGTCACTCCAAGCACCTTCTCCATCTCTAAAATCCACTCCACCGTCCAAAACTTAAAACAGTTCAAGGAAACATAAAGCTCCAAACTCACGCTCTCACAAGACACCTTCTCCCACAGGACAGGTTCTTCGTCGAGTACCAGGCCGCTGCAGCAGGCCATCAGCTAGTCTGGGCCGCGCCCCAGATCCAGCCGCCGCTACCGTCACCGCCACCACCCAGTCCAACTCGTCTCTCCGCTCCACCGAGCCTCAGATCGCAGGTATTTCCAGCGTTGCACCTCAGGTCACAATGCCAGCTTCCTCTGCCCCAGGCCATCCTTCCAGCGTAAATGCGCTTCGCCAGCAGCACAGGCTTCGCTATCACAGCCTTTCCCTGCCATTTTTTCTAACCCTTTCCCTTGGCCTGCAGCCCCACCATCAAACTATAGCGCGAGGCTGCCTCCGCTAGCTGCGCAGGCCTAGCTGCCCCTTTTTCCTCCCCAACTTTCCTCCTTTCCTATGTTTCCCGTTCCTCCTGTGTCGGGGCCGACCCAAACGAGAGGTTGCCTCCGCAAGGGGTCTCGGCTCCCGGTTTCTATCCACCTAACACTTTTTCCCAAACTCGTGCTCCTTTCACTCTATTTTCTGCCATACCGATGCCCATCCCACCGAATGCTACAGCCTTGGAACCGCCCCCTGTGGCCAGCAACATCAGAGCACAGATCCTCACAGGTGCTGACATCGATTTATCTTCCCTTCTGTCTTTACTCCCTCCCCCAATCTCAAATCGTCAAATCGACTGTGGTGATTTTGCAGTCACTCTCAAAAACCCAGCATATAATTCATCCCGCATTCTTTCATTTTCTGAATTTTCTATCGCGTTCAGTCGTTACAGCGAAATAAATTGCGCTGCACTTCCCCACAGGAGACGAGAATTAAATGACAGAGCTTGCGTTATCATATGGAGGGACTCATTTTTACACTTACCATAAGCTGTTTTCAGCCAAATGCGCTGTCCACATAGCTCAATGGAACCAGTGCCCTTACTGGGGCACTTTAGACACAGAATTACACAACAGGGTGTTCCTAGGCTGCCGCAACATCTCCTGCGCGGTCTGCAGATCTGCTTCTCACTCCACCACAGCATGTCCTTTGATTAATCCTTCAAATCCCTCCAGCACAGATCCACAACAAGTAAACGGTTTCAAACCCGGCGTTGAAAGCTTCCCCACTCAAAGTATCATATGTGACAATCTCCAATCCGCTCTCGCTGAGCCTGACACAGTCGACAATCTAATTAATAAAGAAATCAAGTCAGGCTTTATGATCGGTCCCTTTGACACTCCCCCTTTCGATTGTTTCCCCATCAGCCCTATTGGAGTGGCCACTAGAAAATTTTCAGGCAAAAAACGCTTAATAATCGATCTCTCTGCCCCACACAATTCCCCATTTCCAAGCATAAACAGCCTAATCTCGCTCAAGGAATTCTCCCTCAATTACCACAACATCGACCAAGCTATAACCTTGATTAAAGATGCGGGTTGCGGCGCTTGGCTCGCCAAAGTCGACATCACTTCTGCATTCAAAGTGATGCCAATCCACCCAGATTCATGGCATTTATTCGGCGTACATTGGCAGGAAAAATTCTACTTTTCTGTACGTTTAACTTTTGGCTGCAAAAGTAGCCCCAAGATTTTTGACATGCTGTCAGAAGCAATTTGCTGGATTCTTTCCAACAACTATTCAATCCCTTACATAATTCACTTGCTAGATGATTTCCTAATCATCTCACCCCCCAACTCCTTACCAGCTGCACATCTTCTCACAGTCCAAAGAGTATTCGCAGAGCTCGGGATTCCAATCGCTCAAGACAAAACCATGGGCCCAGCCACAGACATCGAATTTTTGGGCATTAACTTGGATACAGTTAACTTCCAAGCCTCACTGCCCAAGGAAAAAATTGATAGGATAATTCTGGTCGCATCCACCCTCCTAGACAGTCCAAACTGTACTAAACGTGAGCTACTATCTTTGCTTGGCCACTTAAATTTTGCGATGCGCTTCATCCCACAAGGCCGCCCTTTCATCTCACACCTCCTGTCCCTCGCATCTTCAGTTCATGCACTAGAGGACCAAATCTCCTTAACTAGTTCATGCTGCAATGAGCTCAGTTTATGGACAACATTTCTTAAACAATGGAATGGCCTGTCTTTTTTCTACAATAACATGGTTTCTCTCCCCGTGGACATTCAACTGTTTACCGACGCGGCTCCCTCCATCGGGTTCAGGGGTTTTTACCAAGGCCGTTGGTTTGCATCTTCATGGCCCGCCCAGCTGTTAGAATCTCCGCAGTCATTAACATCCTCAGCACTGTTCGAATTATATCCGCTAGTTGTAGCAGCTTTCTTGGGGGGGAAAGAATGGTCCACTAACAGCATCATGGTGCACTGTGATAACGACGCAACTGTGCATTGCATTAACAAAGGACGTTCACATTCACCCGCACTAATGCCTCTCCTGAGACGCCTCATTTGGATTTCAGCCTGTGACCAATTCATCATAACTGCAAAACATATTTCTGGGTCCAAAAATCAAATAGCTGACTCTCTCTCTCGTTTTGCTTTCCAGAAATTCAGGCTGTTGGCGCCAGAGGCGGACCATTCCCAACCCCGGTACCTCACTATTCAGAGCTAATATTCCCATAAACCACCCTTTAAAACCCCTCCTGGATGCTTCTATCAATTCCATTCTTCAAGCTGTTTCCCCCAGAACCCTCCAATCCTACCTAACCGCATGGAAGAGTTTCAAGTCTTTTCACTCCACATACAACCTGAACTTCCCTGATTTTTCTTTGCTTACCATCACTTCATTCATATCTTATCTCAACAGCATCAAGAACCTCCAAGTCAGCTTCATCAAGGGTTATCTAAGCGGAATTCAGTTTTTTCATAAACTCGTTTTTGGTTTGCCCTCCACACAGAAATAACCAATTCTCAAACCTCCATGCTCATCAAAGGTATCCAAAAAACCCAACCCACCCACCCAGACGCCAGACAACCAATAACTCTAGACATACTCACCAAATGTATCTCCACCCTCCGAGGCTACCACTCCACCAATACCCCGCACTCTGGATGCAATGTTCATACTAGCTTTCTTCGGCTTTCTCAGAAGCTCAGAACTTACCATCACTTCCACCTTCAACCCAAAGTTTCATCCCACACTCTCAGACCTATCCGTACTAGATGACGAAACAATATCTTACTTCATCAAACAAAGCAAGACGGATCAAATGAAAAAAGGTCATTTCATTTACATTTTCAACTTCCCATCACCAATCCAGCCATACCAATCCCTTTTAGCCTACCTACATTTCAGAAGTTCGCAGACTAAAACTCCTTCTGACCGACTCTTCACAGACGATTCTAACCGTCCTGTCACACGTTTCTGGTTCCAAAAACACCTCAAGTCCATATTGATTCAATCCGGCATTCCAGCAGACAACTTTTCCAGCCATTCATTCCGCATAGGTGCAGCAACCACAGCTGCCCAAAAAGGCCTCTCCCAGGACCAGATCCAAACACTTGGTCGCTGGTCGTCAGAGGCTTTCAAGAGCTACATTCGTTCCAATCGCTCTCACATCAAAGAAGCCCAACAGACCCTCATCAGCTAATTTGTTCAAACTTTCAGCCTATTTCCATACACCCAAAACCTACAGGATCACTGCTTGCGCTTCAATTCAAATCACCAATTTCTAAGGGAACCAATCATATTTACTACTGTAGCAGCATCTCTGCAGTCGCTGCCGCAGGAGCCCACCTCAATCTTTCACTGCCGCAGCAGTTTTATCTCCTCCGCTCCAACAGAAGCCAGTTCCTCCACTCAAAGTCCTCCACTGCCACAGCAGTAATACTGCCTCAGCTCCCGCAGGAGTTCCGTATTTCAGTTCAACTTGCTCATTTCAATGCCACCGCAATGTCATCAACTCCGCACCCACAGGAGCTCAATTCTCCGTACAACCAGCTCATTGGATATTTCGGAAAGCTTGTTGAAAACGGCTCATCTCCACTGTCGCAGCAGTGTCGCCAACTCCGCTCCCGCGGGAGCTCAATTCTCTGTACAACCGGCTCATTGGATAGTTTGGAAAGCAAGTTGAGACATCTCTTCTCCACTGCCGCAGCAGTGTCGTCAACTCCACTCCCACAGGAGCTCTGTTACAGCCATCCAAACCCGTTTCACTGCCGCAGCAGTGTCGTCAACTCCGCTCCCGCAGGAGCTCTGTTACAGCCATCCAAACTCATTCACTGCCGCAGCAGTGTCGTCAACTCCGCTCCCGCAGGAGCTCAATTCTCCGTACAACCGGCTCATTGGATAGTTGGAAAGCATGTTGGAAACAGCTCGTCTCCACTGCCGCAGCAGTATCATCAACTCCGCTCCCGCCGGAGCTCGTTACGCCATCTAAACTCATTTCCTGCCACAGAAGTATCATCTCTTCAGCTCTGGCAGGAGCCCAATTCTCCATACAACTGGCTCTTAGTCAGTTAGAAGCAAGTGGGAAAGGAAAGAATTTGTTGCCACAGCTGCAGCCGTGCTATCTCCTCCCGCCCTCGTACAGCCATTCCCAGCTGACTACCAACGAGGTTCTCCTTTCTGATACCACGACCATTAAAACCCCAGACAATAACCTCCCGATCCAGTGACAACCCCTCCTTTTGAGTGGCACAGCATCAGTTTGTGCTCAGCAACTTTTGGGGGGCATCAACATCATGTACTGGCTGCTGTCCCATGTTAATTGCCTTTTTTGGGGGAGTACTCTGGGTTCGGGCCAAACACCGAGCTCGGAGCCCTCTCCTCGGACAGCACGCCAAATCGCATACCATCTATTTCTTGACTTATTTGTAAGCGTGAACTCGTGAAATGATGTTTCTTAAAAAACTAAGTTCGGGAGGAACACTTTCAAATGATCTACCCAGTCATGATGTCATCCCAACCAGCTGTCAGCAATCAGTAATCAACATGTCTACCAATCAGCTCAAGTGGAGAATCACATAAATAATCCAGTCAACTCACCGACGTTCCTCGACAGGTTTTGCAGCATCCCTCCACCACCCCGTCTTCCTCACAAGCACCTGCTTAACATCCTAACCAGAGATATGGGGGGAGTACTCTGGGTTCGGGCCAAACACCGAGCTCGGAGCCCTCTCCTCGGACAGCACGCCAAATACGCATACCATCTATTCTACTTGACTTATTTGTAAGTGTGAACTTGTGAACAGGAGCCGTGATGAAGAGATAATCAGTGTTATTCACTTCATCTGCCATAATGTTATGCCTGATTGGTGTATAGCCACGCAGATTTTAGTGGGCAGGAGTTATTGACACGTTGGAATGATAAAGATCATGGATAAATGAGTAATAAAGAGCAGAACATGCTTGATGTAAAAGAGTTATTAAAAGTGCAATATGTCACGAAGAGAACTCGTATTCACACAGTGAAAGTAGTTTCCTGTTTGCGTCTAAACAGTCAAATACACACAAAATACGTCAAAATCTCTATTAATCTCAATAATCTCAATTCAGTTTTCACACAGTATTAGTTGTTTTTCTGACTTTTGCAAGACATTGCACCATTTCATGCTTTTCATCTTTCGAAAGATCTTTCTTCCTCCGAATGTTGCATGAGAACTGTGTCTTAATAATGTGGATCAACATCTTTAAAGAGTTTCCTAATAAGAAGACCTGGCAAACAATCTAACAAATCTGTCCGAGATTATGAGAAATAAAACAAACAAAAACTTTTTTTGAAAAACTAAAGTCTGAAAGTGTACTGTGCTAAAATCCTACTGATTTGTCACTTACATAATAATTTGTATCACAGTAAATGGGAGCTGTGCGGTTACACACAGAGTAGTTGCTGAGTATCCGTTGTACTGACCTCACCAATGTTGCCGTTATGACACATTTCCCGTTTATCTGCAGGGACAGAGCACTTTACAGCTGGAGCTCTTCCATGAGAAGACGCTTTTACCGTAATTGCGACTGATAAGAGGCTCATGTCCAGTGATAAACACAAAGGGCAGCAGGCCTTATGCCATCATTTCAGGTATTGTGCTGCTAGGGTATCAATAGAGCTTTATGGCCTTTATGAAGATATAATAACACTGATGCACTCTGATTTTCTCCCTAGTAAAAACTCTTCCCACATGCAAAAGCATATCCAAAATGCACAGTAGTACATTTAAAATTGTACTAATATCATTGAATTAAAATTAGCCTTTGACTTGCATTATATGAATGACCAAGGACCACAATTTCAGCTAAAAATCTTTACTGTTCGACTGAAGAAAAAAAGGCACCTACATCTTGGATGGCCTGAGGGTGAGTAAATCAACAGCAAATTTTCATTTTTGGGTGAATTACCCCTAAACGTTTTACTTTGGTGTAAGTTTTCTTTGGTGTCCAGCGGATGGATAAGATGGAAGAAGAGAGGAGATTTGGTTGGGTTTCACACAGCCAGATAAAAGAGTGTGTGCTTATTTAGAGTAATCCCCCCTCAGTGGACCAGGTCAAAAAGCCGCCCCTCTTCACGTCACTGTCTGAGCCCGGGACAGTCTGAGGGCTGCGCTGGGATTTAAAGCATGAATGCTGAGAGCCAAGAGAGAAGTTAGGAATTTCAAGGAAAACGAGGTGTGCTTCTCTCCACTTCAATAAAAAAATGTTTTTAACTTGCATCTGTTGTAGGTTGTGTGCTGACAGAGAAAACAATGCCAGAGAACAATAGCACGTATTAGAGTCAACATGCATTCAAAGCTGACCCTATTTACCTTCTTCTATTGTGAGGCATCGGTGCACGTTATTCTAAAGAAAATAAAAAATAATTTCCTCACAATCTTTCATCAAAATCTCTTTCAGAGTATATTACAAATCTCTTTATCTAATCCCCTCATCTCCAACCAGCCAAATCCCTTCTGGTATATTACCCACTCTTAATAAACCCTTACAAAAAATAACTACACTGAAAGTTCATATACTTAAAGGGTTACTTCAGCGATTAGCATTAAGCTTTGTATCAGTAGAAACCCGGGGGTGTATTCGAATGATCCCCTCTCGACACTGAGACGAGAGAATTATGTATTTTATTTCTGGACAAAAAGAAAATGCCTCTGCACTTGAATAGACTGACAACCAATCAGAGCAACAGAGTAATAGTTGTCAACAGAAGTCAACTGCACACACGCTGGAAGAAGTAAAAGAAGAAGATGAGTGTAACTGCCGGTGTTGTAAAAAGAATGTCAGATTGCACAGAGTACTTACCAACACGATCATCATTTTTGAGAGAAATAGTAAAGGTGAATGCATACACAAACTAGTTCTCCGTTTAAGATTAGAATGAATTCAATACAAGCGCTCTTTGTTTACGTGGATGATTACGTTGCGTTATCTGTCCATCATCATATAAAGCCCGTCCTGACAATTTGATTGGGCCGAACAGCTCTGGTTAGCGCTCTATTTAATGTGTGTGTTTGCGATTCCTGTTTGTCAGTTCGTTGCAAGCGCTATCTGCACTGGTCACTCTCCCTCTGCCATCTTCTAGGACATGTGCTTTCCCTGTAGCTTTCGTTTCTACGCCCGATCTTCGACTGCCCATTGTGGTCCCTGCATCATAGAGCTGTTCCTGCACTCACCTGTTCTCCTATGTCTACATCAAGCAAATCTCTGAGTTACATGCAGTCATCTGTTCCCTTTGTCTGCATTGAACTGAATCTCTGAGTTTATAGTCAATAAACCTGTTGTTCTTGCTGTTGGATCTTCTGTGTTCATTTCACAGTGTTTTGTGACAGAACGAACTGATCAACATGGATCACCACGAGAGCTAGAGACCGGCAGGACTAGCATGGATCAGCAGGATGAACAGGTGCTCACCACAGCTCGGGCTGTGCAGGCTCTGGTGACACAGGTGTCCGAGCTGATTACCCAGGTAAAACATCTTTCAGGACCCTCTGCACCAGACACAACGCCTGTCCCTCAACCCCTTCCTGCCGCGACTCATTAGCACGAGCCATGGATACTGACACCCGAAGGGTACTCTGGTGAGCCAAATCTCTGTCGTGCCTTCTTAACGAAGTATGACATTTTCTTCTCTCTTCAACCTGTGACATTTGCCTCAGAGGAGTCTAAAGTGGCTCTAGTGATGACTTTACTATCCGGACATGCGGCTCTGTGGGGGAAAGGGATGTGGGAAAACCATCATCCATGCTGCTCCTCGTTGGCTGCACTCTCTCTGGAGATGAAGATGGTCTTCGATCGGGCAGTGGCGGGTCGTGAAGCAGACCGCAAGCTCACCAATCTGCGCCAGGAAAGAAGATCTGTCTTGGATTATGCCATCGGATTCCACACCCTAGCGGCTGAGTGTTGCTGGAACGAGGAGGCGCAGATCGAGTTCCTGCATGGGCTGGCTGACCGCATCCAGAAGGAGATTTACACACTGGAATTGCTGGAAAAGAGTCTGGATGGTTTGATGGAGTTAGCATTACGAGTTGATGCCCGTTTGCAACAATGGATGGATTATCCACGCCCTGTCACGAGTTTCGAGTTCCGAGTATTTCCCAGCAGCAACAGTGGGGGTACGGTCAGCCATCCAGTCGATCTGGAGCCCATGCAGGTGGGTAGGGCTCGGCTTTCCCGGGAGGAGAGACAACATCGGAGAGACAGAGGACTCTGCCTATACTGTGGAGGATCCGGACATTATCTTAGAGACTCCCCAGTAAAAGGCGAAGCCCGGCAGTAGTTAAAGGGTTACTGTCGGGTGGGATCGCTATGGATAAATCTTTGTCAGCCACTCTCCTCCCGGTAAGACTACAATGGGCAACGGGATTCCACTGCTGTGGTGGTGGTGCGGAGGGCAACATTCTGGAGATTTCGTTGGCGCATAGTCTGGGTATTCCCATGGTTCCCCTTCAGCACACCATTTCAGTTCACGCACTTCGCGGGCAGATGTTACCGGACATCACTCACTCCATGGGCACCATCACACTCATCACGTCCGGTAATCACACCGAACAGACATGTTTTTTTATTTACAGGTCCCCCCTCGTCCCTATCGTATTGGGTCACCCGTGGCTTATCAAACACCATTGGCCCAGGATCGATTGGGGACAGAGTTCCATCTCGGAGTGGAGTCAAGAGTGTCACACTCACTGTTAAGTGTCTGCATGTTCATATATCTCTTGTTCTGTGTTACAGGAGGAGTCGGTGAATCTGTCTATCGTGCCAGAGGACTACCTTGACCTGAAGAGAGTGTTCAGTAAGTGCCGGGTGGCTTCTCTACCTCCACATCGTCCCTATGACTGTGCTATAGATTTATTGCCAGGTACATCTCCGCCTAAAGGCAAGTTATACTCATTTTCTAATCCTGAGAGGGAGGTCATGGAGAAATATATTTCTAATTCTCTGGTAGCTGGGCTCATTCGTCTTCCTTGTCTCCTGCTGGCGCCGTTTTTATTTCCGTGAGTAAGAAGTATGGTTTTGCCAACATGCATTGACTACCGAGGGCTGAACAGTATTGCGGTAAAGAATACTTATCCTTTGCCGCGGATGGCTTCAGCCTTTGAACAATTGCAGGGAGCGTCTCTTTTCACAAAATTAGATCTGTGCAACTCTTATCATTAGGTCTGCATAAGGAGGGGGTGAGTGGAAAACGGCGTTTAATACCCCCAGGGGGCACTTCGAATACTACCCCACCGTTTTCCAAGCACTTTTCAATGACGTGTTGAGACATGGTCGATCAGTTCATATATGTCTACCTGGATGACATTTTGATATTTTCTTCGTCTCTCCAGGAACATGTTCAACACGTCAGACAAGTGCTCCAGAGGCTGCTCAAGAATGGGCTTTTTGTCAAGGTCGGAGAAATGCGGGTTTAATGCACGTTCAGGTGGTCTAATGCAGCTGAGGCTTTGATTCAGCTCCCATCCTTGTAGCCCCTGATCCGTCACATCAGTTCGTGGTGGAGGTTGATGCGTCAGAGGTGGGGGTAGGCGCAGTTCTTTCCCAGCGCACTGCCGGGGACGACAAGATACACCCATGCGTGTTTTTCTCTTCAAATATTGACAGCTGAACTTAATAATGATATTGGTAACAGAGAGCTGTTGGCAGTCAAATTAGCATTGGAGTAATGGCGTCATTAGTTAGATGGGTCGGGGGTACCTTTTATCGTCTGGATCAATCACAAGAATCTAGAATACATCAAGTCTGTTAAACGACTTAACTCCAGGCAGGCTCGGTGGGTGCTAATTTTCGGTCATTTAGATTTTTCGCTTTCGTATCGTCCTGGGTCTAAGAACATCAAACCAGACGCGTTATCTCATATTTTTGATCACTCCGAACGCCCGTCTATTCCCGAGTGTATTTTACCTGAGAGACTCCTCTTACCTGAGTCTCCTCACTCACATGGGAGGTTGAGTCGAAGGTCCGTACGGCCTTAGAAGGGTCAGTTGTTTGTGCCAGAGGAATTACGGTCAGATGTTATCCGGTTGGGACATGTTTCCAATGTGGCTTGTCATCCAGGAGTTTCTCGTACCAGTTTTTTGGTTAAGCAACAATTCTGGTGGCCCAAGATGGCTCTCAACATTCGAGATTTTGTTTTGCCAACCAAGATCTGGAGAGAATGTTGCGATGTAGGGTGGCTCAGAATCCTTCCTCCTGGAGCCAACAACTCTCATGGGTTGAGTACGCTGACAACTTGTTACCAGTATCATCCACAGGCCTTTTGCCTTTTGAGTGTAGTATAGGTTACCAGCCCGTGAGACTCTTCTCCAGGTGAGTGTGCGCACCGAGGCTCAGGCCGAATGCCACCGGCTGATACCTCGCGTATAGGTTGTTGGTCAAAAAGTGTGCCTTTCTTCTAAAAACATTCCTCTCCGATCCGTTTGTAAAAAGCTTGCACCCAAATGTATTGGCTCGTGTCTTGTCACTAAGATCCTTAGTCCAGTTGCAGTTCACCTCAAATTTCCTCCTGTGTACAGGAGAGTTCATCCGTCTTCCATGTGTCCAAAATTAAATCAGTTTTTCATTTCCATCTCCTCCCCGCTAGATGGAGGGGACGTGGATTCCAGTACTTGGTGGACTGGGAAGGTTACGGTCCGGAGGAGAGAAGTTGGGTTCCTGCTAGGGACATCCTAGATCACTCCCTAATAGATGATTACAATCTACAGGTAGGTTCTCCTGGGAACGCCAGGAGGCGTTCTTAGGAGAGGGGGTACTGTCACAGTTCATGAATTCACTGACTCGCCCTTGTGTGTGTGTATATGAGGGGTGTGGCTTTGTTGAGCGCTGATCGTTATCAGCAGCAGCTGTTCCTTGTTTAGCACTCTATTTAATGTGTGTGTTTGCGTGTCCTGTTTGTCAGTTCATTGCAGGCGCTATCCGCACCGGTCTCTCTCCCTCTGCCGTCTTCTAGGACGTGTGCTTTCCATGGAGCTTCATGGATTTCCATTTTTGATTATTCTACACCTTATTTTCGTCTGCCCATTGTGGTCTCTGTGTCATCGAACTGTTCCTGCAGTCACCTGTTCTCCTATGTCTTCATCAAGCTGAATCTCTGAGTTATCTGCGCTCATCTGTTCTCTGTGTCTGCATCGAACTGAATCTCTGAGTTTGTTAATAAACCTGTCGTTCTCGCTATTGGATCTTCTGTGTTTATTTCACAGTGTTTCGTGACAGTGAACTTAACATAATACTTATAGTTTACTATTTAAATATTATTTTTGCACTTTAAGTATAATACTATGTTCCTATTTAGGTATTAAATGTTAAACTTAATACTTGTAAATGTACTAGGTAGATTTGAAGTCATGCACACTGTGACGGCCTGAGTGATGGCCGCACAAGAGTGGTAATGTACATGTATCTGGGACACACACGCATGCATTTACACAAACATGTCTTTTTTTCAGTTAAGGATAATCTTTATTTTTATTTTCCTTTGGTTATTCATTTCATCCTTTGTTTCAGTATAAGTTATAATAACCACACAATATTAATATTAATATCAACAAACAATATTAATTTAATTCTTTATTGTAAGGGTTTCAGTGGTTTACATTTACAACATATTTTTATATACATTGGTTACTGATTTGAAGTGCACACAAATTAGTTACTTTGTATCTGTACTTACATTTGTTTCTATTTTGAGTTTAAGTTTACCCGTGAGTGTGGTAAGGATCTCCGGACATGGTCCGCTGCAGCTACCACCTGGTGTGACGGAAATTAGAGTCCGGGCAGGAACAACAAATTTAAGCACCATTGGTTCCGCCGGACATACCAATCGCTGAGGTTGCCCGGGGGAGAAGGAAATGTTGATGTCTTTATAAATTGGTTGAATTAGTTATACATTCATGTTAATTAATTACCTTTTGCTTTTCTTTGTCTTGATTTAATAGATTTCTGTGTTGGTTGAATTTTGATTGACTTGAGTTGTGTTCAATGTAAAGTTATATTGTCTTTTCTCTTAATTTGTAATGGGCCAGTCCTTTCCTTTATAAGCTGTTGTTTTTGGTCATTGGAGGAAGGTCAGTGGTAGGTGTTGGTTTGTTTCTTTCGGTATTGTTTGACCTCATTTTCTGTTGTTTATTTGTTTTGTGTTAAGAAATTTATGAGTTTGTAAGGTTGTTTTCCTTGGGTTCAAATAAAGAACCCTTTTTTTGTGGAAAGCTGGTGTTCCTTGTTCTCAACTTCTCGGTCCCTCACACACACTACCAGTATACTAGTCTATACAAAAATTAATAATATTATTAATTATTTTCTTTATAAATCAAAATTTTCAATCAAACCTTTGTATTGGATGCCTTATTGGATGCGATGTATGTTTATTAGAAAAAAAGTATTTAAAAAGCTACTCAATCAAACGAGTAAACGCAACTAAAAGCCAAGTATACTTAGATATAATTTTAAGTATATTTCAATCAAAAGATTGAGTACAAGTATAGGCCAAATATATTTTTCTGTCAGTATACTTAAGTGCAATTTTAAGCATATTTCTAAGAAGTAGACTGAAAGTATACTTTCTTTTTTTGTTTGTTTAAAAGAAGTATACACCTGAATAAACTTGTAAGGAACATAAAATGTCAATGTTTTGAGTTCCCCCACAAAATATTGTGTCCTACAAACGCAAAGTTTTATTAAAAAAAAAGAACGAAATTTTTCCTCCAACTTAATTTTTTTACCCTTTAGGGGCTCTTGACTATTGAAACTTGTTATTGAAAAATATTTATAATTACACATTTGTAATAATAAAGTTGTAATTTATTACATTTAAAATACTTTCATTATAAAATTACAGTTCAAATTATAATCAAAAGCTTTATATGTGCTTTTATGTTAGTCAACAGGATGTGTACTTCTTTAAAGCACGATAAAAGATTTTAAAATAATTTCAAATGTTTTTTAAAGTAAGACGTGCTTTTTTAAGTACACTTAAGTGGCCTTTTATTTAATTCATATTATATAATATTAATTTTTTGGCAATTATACTTTTAAGATCTGAATTACACTACAAGCACACATTCATTACAGTTAAGTGCACTTCTTTTTCACAATGGGTCTCTGCTGGCACTTTGTCATTCTCTATAAACGTCCATCCATGTGTGTAAAAAAGTTGTCTTAATCATGGCGAGCTTCCCTTTGACGTCTCTTTCTTTGCACTCTGTCTGCCCTCATTTATCCTCTTTTGATCCTGCCATCATTTATGCTTTCCTTCTGATCTCCCTCTTTTGTCTGCCTCGTTTTCTGCGGGAGGAACTGAAAAGAGAAATGTGCTGACTCGAGCGAGACCTCAGCACACTGGCTCTTGGCATCGGCCCTGTCTGTCTAGTGTAGGAGCATCTGACAGTCATAAATGACATTTATTGAGGTCATCGCCATCTCTTTGTTGCATGCAGGGAGCTTTTGAAATAAATGGCCTGCTTTGGGGTCAACACTCACCTGCTAAAGCCATAGCCCATATAGATCAAAAGCAGGGAAATATGTAACCTAATGCATTTTGTCTAGAAGTGGGGCTTAAATACGACCACAGAAGAGTGTGGTCACAAACCTCTTGAGACATGATGTAACAGAGTGAAAAGCCATGCAAATCCCTCCACTTCTGTTCTCCTAAAAACGCTGATTGTTAAAGTCATTACGCTTTTAACTCATTAAACAAGTTGCCAAAACAGAGCAGGCTAGTCATCAAAGATGGAATCATTTTACAATAGTGTTAAATTATTTGCTTCTACTTCTTAAATGAGAAACAGTAGACGTCATCGTACTTGTTAATAGTTTAATGAAACACCCCCAGAGCTCCAGAAGAGTCCATTAAATCAAATCAAACGTATTGGTCCCACTTTATATTAGGTGGCCTTAACTACTATGTACTTACATCAAACAATTGTATTGCAAAACAATTTTGCTGATATTGAGGTGGGATACGAATAAAGTTAGGGACAGGTTATGGGTAAGTTTAATTTTAGGGTTAGGGTCAGGTGTGGTGGTATGGGTAAGTTTAAGGGTAAGATTAGGGACAGGTGTGGTGGTATGGGTAAGTTTAAGGTTAGCTTTAAGGATAGGTGTGGTGGTATGGGTAAGTTTAAGGTTAAAGTTAGGGACAGGTGTGGTGGTGTGGGTAAGTTTAAGGGTAATGTTAGGGACAGGTGTGGTGGTATGGGTAATTTTAAGGGTAAAGTTAGGGACAGGTGTGGTGGTATGGGTAAGTTTAAGGGTAAAGTTAGGGACAGGTTTGGTGGTATGGGTAAGTTTAAGGGTAGGGTTAGGGACAGGTGTGGTGGTATGGGTAAGTTTAAGGTTAAAGTTAGGGACAGGTGTGGTGGTATGGGTAAGTTTAAGGTTAAAGTTAGGGACAGGTGTGGTGGTATGGGTAAGTTTAAGGTTAAAGTTAGGGACAGGTGTGGTGGTATGGGTAAGTTTAAGGGTAAAGTCAGGGAAAGGTGTGGTGGTATGGGTACGTTTAAGGGTAGGGTTAGGGACAGGTGCGGTGATATGGGTAAGTTTAAAGGTAAAGTCAGGGACAGGTGTGGTGGTATGGTACGTTTACGGGTAGGGTTAGGGACAGGTGTGGTGATATGGGTAAGTTTAAGGGTAAAGTTAGGGACAGGTGTGGTGGTATGGGTAAGTTTAAGGGTAAAGTCAAGGACAGGTGTGGTGATATGGGTAAGTTTAAGGGTAAAGTTAGGGACAGGTGTGGTGGTATGGGTAAGTTTAAGGGTAAAGTCAGGGACAGGTGTGGTGGTATGGGTAAGTTTAAGGGTAAAGTCAAGGACAGGTGTGGTGATATGGGTAAGTTTAAGGGTAAAGTTAGGGACAGGTGTGGTGTATGGGTAAGTTTAAGGGTAGGGTTAGGGACAGGTGTGGTGATATGGGTAAGTTTAAGGGTAAAGTTAGGGACAGGTGTGGTGGTGTGGGTAAGTTTAAGGGTAAAGTCAGGGACAGGTGTGGTGATATGGGTAAGTTTAAGGGTAAAGTTAGGGACAGGTGTGGTGGTATGGGTAAGGTTAAGGGTAAAGTCAGGGACAGGTGTGGTGATATGGGTAAGTTTAAGGGTAGAGTTAGGGACAGGTGTGGTGATATGGGTAAGTTTAAGGGTAAAGTTAGGGACAGGTGTGGTGGTATGGGTAAGTTTAAGGGTAAAGTCAGGGACAGGTGTGGTGGTATGGTACGTTTACGGGTAGGGTTAGGGACAGGTGTGGTGATATGGGTAAGTTTAAGGGTAAAGTTAGGGACAGGTGTGGTGGTATGGGTAAGTTTAAGGGTAAAGTCAAGGACAGGTGTGGTGATATGGGTAAGTTTAAGGGTAAAGTTAGGGACAGGTGTGGTGGTATGGGTAAGTTTAAGGGTAAAGTCAGGGACAGGTGTGGTGATATGGGTAAGTTTAAGGGTAAAGTTAGGGACAGGTGTGGTGGTATGGGTAAGTTTAAGGGTAAAGTTAGGGACAGGTGTGGTGGTATGGGTAAGTTTAAGGGTAAAGTTAGGGACAGGTGTGGTGATATGGGTAAGTTTAAGGGTAAAGTTAGGGACAGGTGTGGTGGTATGGGTAAGTTTAAGGGTAGGGTTAGGGACAGGTGCGGTGATATGGGTAAGTTTAAAGGTAAAGTCAGGGACAGGTGTGGTGGTATGGTACGTTTACGGGTAGGGTTAGGGACAGTTGTTGTGAAGCCAAGGAGGGGCTTCACAACAACTCAGTGACTGTTATTGAATGGCCCAGCCAGAGCCCAGACTTAAACCCGATTGAGCATCTCGGGAGAGACCTGAAAATGGCTGTCCACCAGGGTTTACCATCCAACCTGACAGAACTAGAGAGGATCTTCAAGGAGGAATGGCGGAGGATTCCCAAATCCAGGTGTGAAAAACTTGTTGCATCTTTCCCAAAAAGACTCATGGCTGTATTAGATCAAAAGGGTGCTTCTACTAAATACTGAGCAAAGGGTCTGAATACTTAGGACCATGTGATATTTCAGTTTTTCTTTTTTAATAAATCTGCAACAATTCAACAATTCTGTGTTTCTGTAGCATTATTTTTCTTTAAGGGGGTACTTTCCAATATGGGGTGCTGTGTGTACATTAATGAGAAAAAAATAAACTTAAATGATTTTAGCAAATGGCTACAATAGAACAAAGAGTGAAAAATTTAAGGGGGTACTTTCCGTACCCACTGTATGCTAATATGGCAGATCATGGGCAGGGCTTTACGTAAGAGTAGGGGGAAATCTAGAACCGCTCATTTAAAGAGACTGTTTATGATTTATGGCTATTATAAGAAAGGAGTGGGTGGATTTTTACCATTATATGCTGGTTGTTTACATACACTGTGGACAAACATCAGTGTTCAAACGCCTAATAAAATTGAATTTTGCATAATAGGTCCCAGTTTATATACAAATAATATAAACAAATTCAGTTAAAAAAAACCCTGCTCTATTTGCCCTGATCTTTTTAAGGCATCTTTTAACAACTTCCTCTTTCAAGCGTCCTAACATGACCTTGATATATTTTTCAAATTCACATTCCCACAGCCAACAAAAGCACCAAATAATACAGAAAGAAAGAAAGAACCCAGTCTGTGAGGAAGATGTGTGATGTCATCAGCCGAGGTCCGACCAACCTTCAGCCAGTAAGAAGCAGTTTGTGCTTGTTTCCTAAACAACACTGTCCCGATTCATTCCAATGAATAATCTCCCATCTGATTATAACATCTCTACTTTACTGGCAGTATGTGATGATGCAGAAAATTATTATTATTATTATTATTATTATTATTAATGGATTGTTTTTTACACTGTTAAAAAAAAGATGTATGTTTCAAATAAGTACTTAACTTTCTATTCTACAAGAAATGTATCAAACTTTCCACAAAAAGTATTAAACAGCACAGGAATAAATTTCATTTTACAATATATTCATATATCTCACAATATGAATGTATTTTTGGATTTAAAAAATGCAGCACTCCTGAGCATGAGAGACTTTTTTCATTCAAGCTTTTGATAGTGTACGTGGGTTTTTTATTGTTTTGAGGGAGGGTACAAATAAGTGGATTCATGTCACTGAGATCTTAACCTGTAATTTCAGCATTGAATGAATAGTGACTCATAAAGGCAATATTATGCCATACAACCTGTTTGTACACATCCATGTACGCCTGTTGCATAACCTTGTGATGCTGGTGCCTACAGAGTTTCCTCTTGCCATTTCATGAGAAATATTCTGTGTTTGTTGTTAAAAGTATTAAAAGGAGGATTTCTGTTCCTTGAAATACAGCATTTCCATGCCAGTTTAAGTTCACACTAAAATTATTAACTGGAAAAAAAATTAAAATGAACCTGAAAACGGGGTAATAAAATGACAAAAAGCACATAACGAAATTAAAAAAAAAAAAAAAAATTAACATGAAAAAAATTTAAATAAAAGTTAGTTCAACATATTATTAATAAAATAACATAATGCTGGTTGTATTTGCATGATCATAAGTTGCATTCCAATAAAAAGCCAGCATTCTTCAAAGGACGCGGATGTCAAAGGTCACACCTTCGGACTCCACAAAGGCAGAAGCAATCGTTATCAAATGGGACGGTCCAGCTTACAGAGGATTGCTCTTGTCACCTAGCAACCATTACAGCCATTGACACGCATTTTCAACTGTCTGAAAACAAACAGGGTCCACAACTAAATACAGTATGTTCACATTGGTCCATTTATGTACATAATAAAGAGTTTAAACTATATAAAAATGCATTTAAAGTAAGATAGAGTGGGGCAAAAAAGTATTTAATCAGCCACCAATTGTGCAAGTTCTCCCACTTAAAAAGATGAGAGAAGCCTGTAATTTTCATCATAGGTACACTTCAACTATGAGAGACAGAATGAGAAAAAATTTGGTCATCAACAAAAAAGCAAATTTCTGGCTCTCACAGACCTGTAACTTCTTCTTTAAGAGGCTCCTCTGTCCTCCACTTGTTACCTGTATTAATGGCACCAGTTTGAACTCATTATCAGTATAAAAGACACCTGTCCACAACCTCAAACAGTCAAGACTCCAAACTCTGATATGGGCAAGACCAAAGAGCTGTCAAAGGACACCAGAAACAAAATTGTAGACCTACACCAGGCTGGGAAGACTGAATCTGCAATAGGTAAGCAGTTTGGTGTGAATAAATCAACTGTGGGAGCAATTATTAGAAAATGGAAGACATACAAGACCACTGATAATCTCCCTCGATCTGGGGCTCCACGCAAGATCTCACCCCGTGGGGTCAAAACGATCACAAGTGACAAGAACGGTAAGCAAAAATACCAGAACCACACGGGGAGACCTAGTGAGTGACCTGCAGAGAGCTGGGACCAAAGTAACAAAGGCTACCATCAGTAACACACTACGCCGCCAGGGACTCAAATCCTGCAGTGCCAGACGTGTCCCCCTTTCTTAAGCCAGTACATGATCCCAAACACACCACACGGGCAACTAAGGAGTGGCTTTGTAAGAAGCATTTCAAGGTCCTGGAGTGGCCTAGCCAGTCTCCAGATCTCAACCCCATAGGAAATCTTTGGAAGGAGTTGAAAATTTGCATAGAGAAATGGGCCAGACTAACAGCAACAGTGTGTAAAAACCTTGTGAAGACTTACAGAAAACATTTGACCTCTGTCATTGCCAACAAAGGGTATATAAAAAATTTTTGAGATTAAATTTTGTTATTGACCAAATACTTATTTTTCACCATCATTTGCAAATAAATTCTTTAAAAATCAGACAATGTGATTTTCTCGATTTTTTTTCTCAGTCTGCCTCTCATAGTTGAAGTGTCCCTATGATGAAAATTACAGGCCTCTCTCATCTTTTAAAGTGGGAGAACTTGCAAAATTGGTGGCTGACTAAATACTTTTTTGCCCCACTGTATGTCAACATTCTTTTTACATTTGTATCGTAAGATATTTGAGTAAGTTACATTTAAAAACATTTAAAAGTGTAATATGGCTTTTTCTCTAAAAATAAATCCTGTCGTTATTGTTGTTCAGTGAGTCTAGGCTAGGCCCTGGAAACGAAGGACGCATTTGTAGTCTGGATTTGAAGGAAGGACAGCCTTCGTTGTGATTCGGCCTCTGAATTCAGCCTTCGAAGAACGTATGGGACGCCGCTATACACTCTCCCATCTGCTGGAAAGATAAAACAGAACTCAAAGGAACCATCTGATTTCAAGTTCCCTGTAATTTTCCAAGTCATTTTATGTGTTGGCTGAGTTTGTGACCTGTGGCTGCTTTTATTTCGTCATATAAAGAGATTGACTTTCACAATGCACACTTTTAAGTTGCTTCTGTTTGATTCATTTTAATATATCACTGAAATGATTAAAAACTGTTTGCACCATATTGCTATCAGGTCATTTAAAAAGTTTTTTTGTCTTAGTAAAGGAAATATTCTGGCTCTTCAATGCTGTGCTTCAATCTTTGTGACTTTTATACGTATAAGTGTGTCATTAGATGTTTTCCAATGACCTACCAGGAAACATGGTCATGCATAAGTTCCTGCAGCTCAACTAGAGCATAACCAAGCTAACAAAAATATGTTCTGAAAATGTTTTGCTAACATTTCCAGTAAGTTATGAAAACGTCTCAGGTTACTCACGTAACCTATGTTCTCTGAATAGGGAACAAGACGCTGCGTAGTGACCCATTTGGGAACGCCCTCTGGGTGTGCCGATTGTCTGAAGCCCTTATAGAATCACGCCAATTCATTGGCTGATGGCGCAGCGCCGCCCCTAGCTCAACACCTTGAGCATATACCAGCGCGCATCTTGTCTCCAGATTTTTCTGCCGAAAAGACAGCCTGTCGGCAGTGCAAGGAGCTTGGCAGCGTACGCAGCGTCTCGTTCCCTATTCAGAGAACATAGGTTACGTGAGTAACCTGAGACGTTCTCTTTCATAGGTTCACTCGACGCTGCGTAGTGACGCATTTGTTAACAGTACACCAAACACGCCAAGCTAACGTGCTGCCACATCTGGCACAAAACGCCAGGAAAAAATCCTGCATGACTGGATTTAAGCAGATAGAACATGCGAACCCGGAGCCATGTCAAGATCCAAACTATAAAACTTGACAAATGTGTGCGGGGAGGACCATCCTGCCGCTACACAAATGTCTTCTAAACAAACTCCCTTGAAAAGATCTTGAGAGGCAGCCACACCTCTAGTAGAGTGTGCCCGAACGCTTAGAGGTGAAGGAAGCCCGCGCACCTCATAAGCCAAGGAAATAGCCTCTGTTAGCCAATGCGAAACTCTCTGTTTTGAAGCAGCGAGCCCACTGTGGCCGGCTCCAAAACATACCAGCAATTGACTAGACTTCCTCCAACCACCCGAACGGTCCACATATATCTTCAATGCTCGGACCGGACATAACAAATTTAACCTTTCGTCCTCCGAAGAGGCGAAAGGCGTGGGGTGGAAAGAATGGAGGACAGTGACCTGCGAGCGAAAAGAGGTTGACAAAACCTTGGGTACATAACCCGGCCTGGGTCTTAAAGAAACCTTAACAAACCCAGGAGCAAAATCCAAACAAGTCTCGCTCAAAGAGAGAGCTTGTAAGTCCCCTACTCGCTTCAAAGAGGTCAAAGCCAACAAAAGAGCCACCTTAAGAGTCAGAATCCGAACTGGTGCTGACTCCAGAGGTTCAAAGGGAGCCTCCGACAACCCCTCCAGGACAACTGACAGGTCCCAAGGAGGAACAGTAGGGGGGCGTACTGGTCTCAGGCGCCTAACCCCTCTCATGAAGGACAAAATCAGTCTATGTCTCCCCAAAAGAAAGCTTGTCCGTATCCCTGTGAGCGGCTATGGCAGCTATATACACCCTAAGCGTTGTCAAGTCAAGTCAAGTCAAGTCAACTTCATTTATTTAGCGCTTTTAACAATGCAGATTGTTTCAAAGCAGCTTCACAGTGTTAAACAGAAAAATAATGCAACAGAATATATTTTGATTATCATACAGTAACAATGTGGGCTTTAGATCAGTAATTAGATAAGTAATTTGGTATATATGGTTAATTTAGTTTAATAATTAGATTTATTTTGAAATATATTTGAAAAATAGTTTTTTCCCCAACTGAGCAAGCCAAGCCGCCGCGCCGGCCTCAAACTTTTCTTGTAAGAACTCCAGTACAGAACCAACGGGGCAGTTAACTGGGTTCACTTTACGAGCTGAGCACCATGTCCCAAACACTCCCCACTTCGAGGAATAGAGCTTTCTAGTAGAGGGAGCTCTAGCATTATCAATGGTCTCCTGAACATCTGCGGGAAGACCAACACTCACAGTGGGTTGCCCTTGATCGGCCAAACCCACAGCTTCCAAATCTCTGGACGAGGATGCCAGATCCTGCCCTGAAGCTGGGACAACAGGTCTTTCCTACGGAATCTCCCAGGGGATCCAGAAGAGGAATCAGCTCTGAAAACCATATCTGGGACGGCCAAAATGGTGCTACCAGCAGGAGAGAGAGGCCACACTGTCGCACCCTGTGCAGGACTGCCGGAATCAACTTGATGGGCGGAAATGCATAAAGTTTCAACCTTGGCCAAGGATGAGCAAAAGCATCCAGTCCCATCGGAGCTGAAGGGTCCAGGAAGAACCAAAGCGGGCATTGGGACGACTCTTCCGACACAAAGAGGTCCACCTCCGCCCTGCCGAACCTCTCCCAAATCTGGGCTACCACTAGCAGGTTCAGCATCCATTCCCCTGACCTGAGTTTCTGCTTCGATAGAAAATCTGCTGCGAGGTTCAGGATCCCAGGAACATGGACCGCCCTGAGGGACAGGAACTTGTCCTGAGCCCATAGGAGAAGGCGACGTGCATGCCCGTCTAGGGTGGGCAACCGCGATCCCCCCTGGTGATTTACATAAGACACCACCGCCATGTTGTCTGTCCTGACAATGACATGGTGCACTATGAGGAAGGGAAGAAAGTGCCCAAGGCCCAGGAAGACCGCTCTTAACTCCAGACAGTTTATGTGCCAGGTTAGAGTCTCCCCCGTCCAGACGCCAGCATGCGGCCTTCGAACACCGCACCTCAACCGGTGAGAGAGGCGTCCGTCGTAATCATCTGGCGACGGAATACAACCTCTCTGGAGAAAGAGAGGGTCTCGCCACACTGACAGAGCTCGAGAACAACTTTGCGACACTCTTAGTAGGCGATAGGGCTATCCTGTTGATCGAGCCCCCGCAAACTTCATCCACCAATGGAACGGTCTCATGTGAAGCAGACCCAAGGGAAGCACTTGGGAAGCTGCGGCCATGAGACCTAGAAGCCTGCGACAGGTCCCGACAGACACATGATGGGCGAGCGCGAAGCGGGCCAGACATGTCCTGATGCTGGAAATCCGGGCAGGAGCCAACCGGGCCTGCATTGACACGGAATCCAGACAGACCCCTAAAAAGATGGTCTGCTGGGACGGTATGAGAACACTCTTGTCGGTGTTCACTCTTAGGCCAAGCGACTGGACATGGCGAAGCACAATGTCCCTGTGGCAGTTCGCCAGCTCCTTGGACTGAGCCAGAAGTAGCCAATCGTCCAGATAGTTCAGTATACGGATGCCCTGGAGCCTCAGAGGTGTAGCCTGACCGAATCGTGCAAACTACCCATGCCGATACCCCTGGCAAACGCTTCCACTCGTGGAAGAAAAGAGACAGAGGAAGCGGAGTGGTGAGGTGCAGTGAGCATACCTGTTTTGCTGAGGTGATGAGCTGGACCTCTGTGGGGGGCACATCTGACCGCAACGGAGAGCCCCTGACGTCCGGATGGGGAGAGAGAACTTCCCTGACCTGGGTAGATGAAAGAAGGTTGGCCCTTCCCTGGAGAAAACCAATTGTGTCTCCTATAAGACGGGCGGCCGCGGTTAGGCTCGACGGACATAAGGGGAGAAAGTCTAAAACGTCTCCTTTCTCTAACGCCGGAGGAGTAAAAGGGAGAGTCAATTCCGCACATCGAGACGCGCTGGGCGGCGAATGTGACGGGTCTGGACTCGTGGAGCAGCCAAGGGGAGGGCAGAAACGCTTGTGCGGTCTGACCCAGCCCCGTACATCGGACGCTGCTCTCCTTTTTCTGACCAGAGGGTCAGGAATGGCTCTGGGGTCTGCCACCAGAACGCTTAGGCTCGATACGTCTGTGAGGTCTCTGACGCGGAAATGGACGGCCCCAAGCTCCCCAAACCGTGGCAGGCGGGAGATGACTCTGGTCACTCCTTCCGGCAGGGAAATCCCTCCTGCGGGAAGGGCACTCTCTAGGCTGGGAGGAGGAAGTACTAGGAGATTCCCTCATCCTCCTAGGCATAAACTGCCTAAAAGCAGCTGACTGGGATTTTAGTGGCCCTAAGAGCCAAGTCCGTGGCTCTGCGTAGCTCTTTAACGGCCTCAGGCGTGACGCCGCTGCCCTTATCCATGTCCTTCAAGACGTCCGCTTGATAGGCCTGGAGAATGGCCATTGTGTGAAGGGCCAGACCAGCCTGACCGGCCGCGATGTAGGACTTTCCGATTAACGCGGAAGTGGTACTGCACGGCTTGGACGGACTTGCGACTTCCACGTGGCGGCCGAGGAAGGAGAGAGATGCAAAGCCAGCGTATCCTCGACTGCCGGAACGGTAGAGTAACCATGCTCCACTGAACCAACTAGGTTGGTGAAGTCAGCGGCTGCCGCGTTAGTCAGTCGGGCGGAGAACGGCTGCTTCCAGGATCTGGAGATCTCATTATGCAGATAACCGAAGAACGGCAGCTTTCTCCTCGCTGGGCAAGCGTTAGTACCACTCAAAAACCTCTCATCGAGTTTAAAAGGTTTGAGACTCGCGGGGTTCGTCAGGCCAGTCGATCGCGTGCCCTGAACCGCCTCGCGCGCATGAGCAAAACCCATGCACTTAACGCACTTACCGTGTGCGTCATCACTGGAGATAAAGCGAGTGCACGGCGGGGGACAATGACGAAATGACAATCCATCGCACTTCACAAAGAGGAGAACAAAGTTCCGCTATCCGAAGTCGCTGAAGTGACGAAGGTTAAGAGTACTGGTAAAATCCAGTATAGTTTTGGGTCAGAAGAATCGCACGAAGGGAGCGATGCTACCGCTTCGTGAAGGCAGAAAAATCTGGAGATAAGATGGCGCGCACGCTGGTATATGCTCAAGGTGTTGAGCTAGGGGCAGCGCTGCGCCATCAGCCAATGAATTGGCGTGATTCTATAAGGGCTTCAGACAATCGGCACACCCAGAGGGCGTTCCCAAATGTTTCACTACACAGCATCGAGTGAACCTATGAAAGAGAACGCTATTTATAAATGTTCCAGTTTTTTTTTAAACGTATTAAGAAATATATATTTTGTTGGTGTGAACATTAGAGGTCCGAAATGAGGGTTTTGCTTGAAAGCCAATCACATTTGAGTTATCACAAAATTGACCAATGGCAGGACAATGCCATGGGTCTGTGGAATTTGCATTGCGAGACACCGCCCCACCATGTGGGTATATGGACATTCAGCCACGGACTGTTGGCTGAATGTCTGATGCATATGGCACACTTCTCTGGAAACACTTCAGGAGTTTCAAAGTCGTCATCTGATTGGTTGAATTCTACAGGATGTCTGCGAGACATGTGTGTTGCGTTCTAACGGTCAGCCTGTAACCAAATGTTGTGGTGCCAAACTCCCGTTGTGTTTACAACTATGACAATGAGTGCTTACCAATCAATCAATCAATCAATCAACTTTATTTATATAGCGCTTTTACAATGACGATTGTTTCAAAGCAGCTTCACAGTGTTAAACAGGACAACATTGCAACAAAATTTTATTTGGCTAGTTTAATTTGGATAGTTTATAGAATTATATATGACCAAATTAATAAATTCTATTTGTATATTTAGTTGAGTAACTTGGAT
This sequence comes from Gobiocypris rarus, assembly GCA_023029165.1. Taxonomy (NCBI): domain Eukaryota; kingdom Metazoa; phylum Chordata; class Actinopteri; order Cypriniformes; family Gobionidae; genus Gobiocypris; species Gobiocypris rarus. Next base: position 5,770,113 of record CM040925.1, read on the forward strand.
CATAATTTGAGTGTCCCCAACTGAGCAAGCCAAGCCAAAGCGACAGTGGCAAGGAACCAAAACTCCATCAGGGCATGATGGAGAAAAATAAACCTTGGGAGAAACCAGACTCAGTCGGGGTGCCAGTTCTCCTCTGGCCTATTATTAACCGTGTATAATTATTACTCTGGCAACCTTGCAGGTCATAAATCATATTAGATAGGAATATTCGAAATTTTGGGTATGACGCGCGAGACGGGTTCATTTAGGATGGCGCGTCGATTACACAAGAATATGAATACTTGAAAGATCGGAGTTATTGCGCTGGAGGCGGGTTAATTGAGGATGACGTTCGGTGAGGCGAATTCAGAGGAGACACTAATGGACACGGTCTCAGCAGACACTCCAGGATGAGCTGGTCATGTCCAGATGCAGGTCCACCATCCGATCCGGACACGGCCTGGATCCGGCCGACTGCAGTAAACCTCGGGATAAACAGAGAGACTAACATTAGTGTGGATGCCACTCTTTTTATGATGTAACGAGTACATCAGGTGTTATGGGAAGTGTTCCCGGTTCCGGCTGACCTAGTTAATGCAGCCTAACAATCAGTCATTTGATTTGAATAAAGAAAGTTAAAAATGTTCTATGTGTATGCCATAGTAAAGAGGTGTGTTTTTAGTCTAGATTTAAACTGACAGAGTGTGTCTGCTTCCCGAACAATGCTAGGAAGACTGTTCCAGAGTTTAGGTGCTAAATAGGAAAAGGATCGACCGCCTGCAGTTGATTTAGATATTCTAGGTATTTTCAACTGGCCAGAGTTTAGAGACCGCAATTGACGTGATGGAGTATAATGCGTTAAGAGCTCGCTTAAGTACTGGGGAGCTAAACCATTTATTGCTTTATAAGTAATAAGCAAGATTTTAAAATGTATGCGATGTTTAATAGGGAGCCAGTGCAGTGTTGACAGGAACTGGACTAATATGATCGTACTTCCTGGTTCTAGTAAGAACTCCAGGATCAACAAAAGCGGGATTTTCAAAAGTGTAGTGTGTAATGTAAAGTTCACGGCTCCACTGTTGCAGTAAACTTGCACAACGTTCTTGAATGCATAATTTATGGATGCACACCGATCTGTTATTGCAGGGACATCGACTTTACATTTTCACACCCATAATTGTGACGCGGAACAAAATGAGCTGTGATTGGTTGCGTTATATGTCAGTCAAACGTCCTCTTGGGCAGTCCTTGACCAACGAAAGCTGCGACAGAGTCCAGACATGCCGAGTCTGCCGTCAGTCTGAAGGTCTGGCTACACAAGACTAAATCTAACAAGACGTGAAAAACAACACAATAGAACAACACACAATTTTGTTATGTATGATCTGTTTCATATGGACTTTCAAACACTCTCATTTTACACAATGCTTTGTGATGCTTCAGGCTGAAGAGAGACCTTAGTGTAATGCTTGTCTCTGGATGTTTGGTTTAAAAATGCTGTGGAATGGAGTGCGTAGTTGTGAGTAATAGAAAGACAATGAGAGAATTTAGAATCAAATGAAATGATGTTACAGAAGGGGAAATTCAATGTACTGATTTCTTAGTGTAATGCATTAGGTTTCATGAAGTCATTGTATTAGACCTAATTGCCTATATATTTCATATATGTAATGAAGTTCGTAGAAGGAAGGAGGTGGGAACCGGCGAACATTTAAAATACTTTAATCCAAATAAATAAAACTGAAAGTAAACCGCGGGCAGCCCCTCATGGACGGCTGCCACACACACACATAAGATGTAAACAAAACACAACATAAAGTCCAGGTCTGGTCCTCTCTCGTCGCTCGTTCTTATATGCCTCAGAGTTCCCTCATGAGAAGACACGAGACCGGTGTGATTCGCAGGTGACGCTCATTTTTCAATCACGCACCGGTCTCGCTCGCTCCTCCCGTGTCTCTCGCTCGTCCACCTCGCCACAATATACAACTTTCATTCATTGTTTGTTACTTATGCATCGGTCTTGTGACTTCATGTTCTGTTCTCTTCTGATCCTCTTCAAAGATCAAACAAAACGTAATGTTTAAAAAATGTCAGATGAACATCCAACTAAAACATTCAAAACATATGTTCTATGAGCAATGTATAAATAAATAATGTAATACATTTTTGCCTACTCTTCTACATACTTCTTTTGTCACATACTGTTATAGTCGGGATCGGGAAGCATGCTATTTCGGATGCAGCCTTGGGCACAGGATTAAACAGCCAGCATACCAGCAGTCAGTCTTGGGCTGGGCAGGACAGGACTTCAACACACACACACACACACACACACACACACACACACACACACACACACACACACACACACACACACACACACACACACACACACACACACACACACACACACACACACACACACACACACACACACACACACACACACACACACACACACACACACACACACACACACACACACACACACACACGGAAAAACAAGATGGACCAAGAACAAATAAAAAAAATACAAGGCAGAGCAAAAAAGTAACTGATAAACTAAACCCCACAAAAAAATCTAAGGAAAGGAACAAAACAAAACCTGAAACAAATAACTAAAAAAAGAACATGACTATGACAAGAGAAAGCTAGATATAAATCAGCTCAAACATAGGCTAAATAATAAATCAAAGAAAAAGGTAAAATAACTAACAAAAAATAAACCAAAGCAAGAACTGCAAGGTTACCCATAACTACAGAGATCTCTAGACAATAACACCCGGGCAAGAATTGAGACAGCTCTATGACATAAACACAACACAACAATCCAACAAAGACATGAAGTGAGGAAGCACAATATAAAGGGAGTAGAGCACACAAGGACCAGGTGAGTACAATTAGTGAAGGAATTAAAGAGTGGGCATGGTAAAGGGAAACAAGAAGTCAAGACAAAGAGAGCACATGGCCAACATAAACAAAAACAAAGCCATGTGCTCAAGCACAAGTCAGAACAGACAAAGCTGCCAGGGCAGAGCCCTGACAGTGTAAGTATGTGAGTGAGATGTGACAGGATCAAGAACAGGTTTAATCCAGACTCTGCTGGCTTAAAGAGGAAATAATCTCTTTACCCATGTTTACACATCCTGTAGGAGGATTAAAAGACTGCTGTCTAAACGACGTCATGACCTGTGCTGACACTACACCTGTATTGCCCCTTCAAAAATACATTATTTAAAAATAAACTGTTAAAAGAACTGTACAAAAACTAATATTAAAGGGTTACTTCAGCGATTAGCATTAAGCTTTGTATCAGTAGAAACCCGGGAATATATTCAAATTATCGTACCAGAGACCAGTTGGTGAAAACGTAGATGATGGTGAACGTTTAGGTATTCCTTACGATCCCTTGTGCTTAAGATCCAAAAGATCCACAAGGCAAAGAACCTCCACAGCCAACAAAATGGCGCTTCAAGCAATCTCAAAAAGTGGTGTGAATGCTCGGGTGCAAAGAGTCCTTCTACAGCAGAAAATATAAACTAAACATTAATAGTGAAACCATTTAGCAACCAATCTCAAATACCAAAATCACCCCAGAAAACATGAAGAATAAGAATAAATAAAGAAAAAGAAAAGCAAATACTCCTTACTTTGACTGAGCTTAAAAACAAAGTTTCCCAATCAGGACTCAAAGTAGTTTGTGGCCACACAGCAGGTAAGCCATGCTTCCTCTGTCCAACAAATCTGGCTAACTCTACTAACCACCTGGGTATATACCACCTCCTAAAGCATCCTGGTGCCTCTGGTGGTGTGTAGTAGTAGTACCCTCAATAGGGGTAAACATAGTAACAGTCCTGAGTCTGTTACAACAGAATGAAAGTAATTGTTCTATCGATATGTAATGATAAATAAGGTTTGCTAGTACATTATTTCAGCAACCTCACAAGCCAGTGAATTAGCACGTTTTTAATAGTAGCTCCACAAGTAGTGCCCTAGAATACTGTCTAACCCTCGATGGCTGCTCTGTCAAGTCCTCGTCATCAGTTAGGAACCTGGGTGTGCTCTTTGATACCAATCTTTCGTTTGAAAGCCATGTTTCTAGCATCTGTAAAACTGCATTCTACCATCTTAAAAATATATCTAAATTACGGTACATGCTCTCAATGCAAAATGCTCAATGCAAAAAACAGTTAATACATGCGTTCATGAGCTCAAGGCTAGATTATTGTAATGCTCTACTGGGTGGTTGCCCTGCTCGCTTAATAAACAAACTCCAGCTGGTCCAAAACGCAGCAGCTCGAGTTCTTACTAGAACCAGGAAGTATAAACACATTAGCCTGGTTCTGTCAACACTGCACTGGCTCCCTATTAAACATTTTAAAATCTTGCTTATTACTTACAAAGCACTAAATGGTTTAGCTCCCCAGTACTTGAGTGAGCTCTTAACACATTATACTCCATCACGTCTACTGCAGTCTCTAAACTCTGACCTGCTGATAATACCTAGAATATCAAAATCAACTGCAGGTGGTCGATCCTTTTCCTATTTAGCACCTAAACTCTGGAAAGTCTTCCTAGCATTGTTCGGGAAGCAGACACACTCTGTCAGTTTAAATCTAGACTTAAAACACATCTCTTTTCTATGGCATACACATAAAACACTTTTTCAATTAAATGATTATTAGGCTGCATTATCTAGGTCAGCCGGAACCGAACACTTCCCATAACACCTGATGTACTCGTTACATCATCAGAAGAATGGCATCTACGCTAATGTTAGTGTCTCTGTTTTATCCCGAGGTCTACTGCAGTCAGCCGGATCCAGGCTGTATCCAGATCAGACGGTGGACCTGCACCCAGATGTGACCAACACATGACCCTGAAGTGTCTGCAGAGACCGTGTCATTTAGACTCCCCCCCTAAGCTGCCTCATCGACACGGCATCCTCAATAAACCTGTTTCCGGCGTGATGACTCCGATTGTTTGAATAGTCCTAGTTAACAATTCTTTAAATCGATGTCATCCTCAAAACTACCCGTCTCCAGCGTGTTGCCGCCGATCTTTCGAATATTACATTTTAGTAATTGTGTAATCAATACGGCATCCGCAATAAAAACCTGTCTCCGGCGTAATGACTCCGATATTTCAAATGTTTTATTTTTTATTATTATTTAATCGATAGATCATCCTCAATAAACCCGTCTCCGGCCGGCGTGTTGCCTCAGATCTTTCGAATATTCAGATCGATTATGACCTCTGACCTTTAAAATAATAACTTTAATAATAATAATACGCTGTTTGTTAATTGGCCAGAGGAGAACTGGCACCCCGACTGAGCCTGGTTTCTCCCAAGGTTTATTTTTCTCCATTAGGTCTCCTGATGGGGTTTTGGTTTCCTTGCCACTGTCGCCTCTGGCTTGGCTTGCTCAGTTGGGGAAAAAAACTATTTTTCAAATATATTTCAAAATAAATCTAACTATTAAACTAAATTAACCATATAGACCAAATTACTTATCTAATTACTGATCTAAAGCCCACATTGTTACTGTATGATAATCAAAATATATTCTGTTGCATTATTTTTCTGTTTAACACTGTGAAGCTGCTTTGGAACAATCTGCATTGTTAAAAGCGCTATATAAATAAAGTTGACTTGACTTGACTTTGCACAGTGCGTGACATTTTATCTGTATGTTATGCGGCTGGAGTTTTGACACTGAGTCCGGGCTCTGACGAGGAATTCACACCCACAGCGACTTCGAGGAGTCAACGGGCAGGTTGAGAAGAGGAAGCCGCGGTGTGCGCAGTTTGGATTGTTATGCTGCATTCCAGGCAACCCATAACCCGTGTTTTCCCAACCTTCTACCCGTGAAACTGCACTGGAACAGCCATCAAACCCATGACTACCCAGTACCCACCCGTGAACTTGTACTAGATCGATGTAATCCCAGTTACGAGTTCTGATGTCACATAGCCCGCGAAACACCAATGGCAGCCCCTACGGATGCAGTGTTTTTTGAAGTCATACATTAAAAAGTAAATCGTTCATAAAAATAAGGTTTTGCTCTAACGTTATTTATCTGCAAATGTTATGCATTATCAGCAGCTTTTCTAGCATTAGTTAGTTTTCAGTCCATTGAGTGCAAGAATAAATTAATACCAAATACATTTCTAAATATACAAATAACGTAAAATAAAAGGTATAACAGCTTCTCTTGCCTTATCTGTGCCGTTTTTTCTCCCCCTTTTTCTCAAATAAGCAAGGAGTAAGCACCTTTGGGGATAGAAATTATTGAAAATTAGCATAATTGGTCAGTCATGTTTTGTTTACATTTAGTTACTACAATTCCTGGCGCTCAGGCAGTTTGGCGTGACTTTGCCTGGAACACTACAAAGTCGTGGTTTGAAATTGTAACTTACGGGCTCAAAAACCTGTCTGGAACGCAGCATTAGTCCACCATAAGCAAAGCCGCGGCACACTGGTAATCTTGATTTTGAACCTTTTATACAGTCTATGGTTTGAACGCCTGCCTGTACGAGCTGTGCATGAGAGGGGTGTGATCAGCGTGCACATAAGCTTGATTGACACTGCTAAGACACTCCTCCTGGCTCTGATTGGTTGTTTCTTACCGGGAGCGGTGTATTTCTGCTAATGGCAATAGGACCACTGGGAGGACCAAGAGGAGCTCGATTTTTTCACAGATTATCTGTCTCATATTCTACTGTCAGGACATGTTTTAACAAATATGTAAAAAGTACCTTTTTACAAAAGTTACCAACTGCAGCTTTAAATACTGAGAAATCAAGGTAAAACAGTACATATGTAAATCTATATAACAACCAAGGAGACTAACTAGGAACACAGACAGGAAGACAGACAGAGAAAACCAAAACTCAATGACAATAAAACAGAACATACACATTACATTAGGGCTAGGGGAGTAGGAACTCTGGAGACACAGGAGACCTTGGTCTGGGTAGAACAAGTGGGGGCACAGGAGACTTTAAGCGGGGTGGAACTGGGAGTAGCATAGGAGACCTTGAGCTGGGCGGAACCAGCGGGAGCACAGGAGACTTTCAGCTGGGCGAAACCAGCGGGAGCACAGGAGACTTTCAGCTGGGCGAAACCAGCGGGAGCACAGGAGACTTTCAGATGGGCAGAACCAGCGGGAGCACAGGAGACTTTCAGCTGGGTGGAATCAGTGGGGACACAGGAGACCTTGAACCGAGCAGAACCAGCGGAAGCACAGAAGACTTTGAGCTGGGCGAAATCAGTGGGAATAAATCAGGGAATTATCCTCTTCGAAATCTATTTGCAGAGACCAGCTGCAGCTCACCCTCAAATGGTGGGACTTTCCATGCCCATGAATTCCACAAACACACCCACTGGGACACACTGTGTTACTGGCTCACGCACCTGGTCAGACTCACATGGGGCTTGGGCAATGGTTGGCTCAGTTATCTTATCTGGCTTGTGCATCTTGCAGGCTAGAGCTTTCTGTCTTTGGTGGACTCTAGTACTCACTACGTGCAGTGTGTAGGTGGTGGCTGGCTGGGCTCTAGATCCAGGAAACCTTGAGCTGGGCAGAACCAGCTGAGGTACAAAAGACTTTGAATTTTGCGGAACCAGCGAAGGCACACAACACCTTGAGCTGGGCAGAACCAGTGGGAACACAAGAGACCTTGAACCGAGCGGAACCAGCAGAATCAGAGGAGACTTTGAGCTGGGCGAAATCACCGGGGCACAGGAGACCTTAAACTGGGCTGAACCAACGGGGGCACAGGAGACCTTGAGCTGGGAAGAATCAGCGGGGGCACAGGAGACCTTGAGCTGGGCAGAGAAACAAGAGATCATGAGCTGGGCTGAACCAGTGGAGGCATATAAGACCTTGAGCAGGGTGGAACCAGCGGAGCAAAGGAGACCTTGAGCTGGGCAGAACCAGCGGCAGCACATGAGACCTTGAGCTGGGAAGAACCGGCGGAGGCACAGGTGACCTTGAACTGGGCAGAACCAGCGGCAGCACATGAGACCTTGAGCTGGGCAGAACCAGTGGGGGCACAGGAGACCTTGAGCTGAGTGGAATCAGTGGGGGCACAGGAGACTTTAAGCTGGGCTGGACCAGCAGGGATGAGAGAATCAGGGAAATATCCTCTTCCAAATCATAACTATTTGCGGAGGCCAGCTGCAGAAGACTCTGGTGTGACGGCCATGCAGCTGGAATCTGTGGTGAGCCAAGCTCCATGCCCACCGGAGCTTGAAGCACATAAAAAAGTGTTTAGGTGAAGGGTCCTTCTCTACCGCTCCCACAGTGAAGGGGGATCCACTTAACAGGAGGGTGTAGTCCAGGAACTCACTCAGCGATCCTCGAGAACCATCACAGTTCAGTGTAGATTGTAACAGGTTGTTGAGTCCATGGCAGAAAATAAATCAATGAGAGCAACGCCAGGTAGTTCAGTTAGATAAGCAGTGCTAAGAAGAAATCAATGAGAGCAATGCCAGGTAGTTCAGTTAGATAAGAAATATGTTCAGAAGAAATCAATGAGAGCAAAGTCAGGTAGGTCAGTTAGATAAGCAATGCCCAGAAAGTATTTGATGTGGTCCTTGAGTAAGAGAATTCCTTGGCGAAGCCAAATTAATGTAACTGCTGAATCCATATTGGTCACTCTGCAAACACTCTGTAATGCAGAGTGTTTCACAAACGAGGAAGAAGAGTGCACACACACACGCAATCCAAGTGCAGTGTAACAGTTTATTAATTAAAAACAAAGTAAATACAGGCAACGGGAGAAACAGGCAAAAGAAGCAGAGTAACACAGGGCAAAACTGAACTGAAACCGACTTACACTATACATCCACTTAAGGATAACACCAGACAGTTACTGGTAGTTACTAGTAGTTACTAAGGCCATATCCACACGAAGCCAGGGCTTTCCCTAACTAATAATTTTTTTTTCTTGTCTCAAGAAATATCTGTGTACACACGAAACCGCTGAAACCGACTCAAGCGATGCAGTATACATGCCAGGCCAGTGCGTGGCGCTGTAATTCTGCCACAGAAATACACTAAAACAGAGAAGAAGACTTGTGGCTAGAAGGGGTACAGCAATGGTAGGATGTGAGGCAAAATCTCATGTTAAAATAAATACATTTGCTACTTACCAGATTGCTACCCCAACCCCTACCCGTACAATAATGCAAATACAGTAATTAAATGACGGAATATTGATGTGCGCATGCCCAGTGCCTGTAGTTGTATCCCTTCTTGTCTTTACCATGAGGGACGTGGTGTGATGGCATCATCATTTTACAAAATATACAGGTCCTTCTAAAAAAATTAGCATATTGTGATAAAAGTTCATTATTTTCCATAATGTAATGATAAAATTCAAATTTAATATATTTTAGATTCATTGCACACCAACTGAAATATTTCAGGTCTTTTATTGTTTTAATACTGATGATTTTGGCATACAGCTCATGAAAACCCCAAACCCCAAACCCCAAAAATTTGCATATCATGAAAAGGTTCTCTAAACGAGCTATTAACCTAATCATCTGAATCAACTAATTAACTCTAAACACCTGCAAAAGATTCCTGAGGCTTTTAAAAACTCCCAGCCTGGTTCATTACTCAAAACCGCAATCATGGGTAAGACTGCCGACCTGACTGCTGAACAAAAAGAAAGCCATCATTGACACCCTCAAGCGAGAGGGTAAGACACAGAAAGAAATTTCTGAACGAATAGGCTGTTCCCAGAGTGCTGTATCAAGGCACCTCAGTGGGAAGTCTGTGGGAAGGAAAAAGTGTGGCAAAAACGCTGCACAACAAGAAGAGGTGACCAGACCCTGAGGAAGATTGTGGAGAAGGACCGATTCCAGACCTTGGGGGACCTGCTTTATCAAGGGCAGGGTCAATGCAGCTAGCTATCAGGAGATTTTGGAGCAATTCATGCTTCCATCTGCTGAAAAGCTTTATGGGGATGAAGATTTCGTTTTTCAGCATGACCTGGCACCTGCTCACAGTGCCAAAACCACTGGTAAATGGTTAACTGACCATGGTATTACTGTGCTCAATTGGCCTGCCAACTCTCCTGACCTGAACCCCATAGAGAATCTGTGGGATATTGTGAAGAGAAAGTTGAGGGACGCAAGACCCAACACTCTGGATGAGCTTAAGGCCACTATCGAAGCATCCTGGGCCTCCATAACACCTCAGCAGTGCCACAGGCTGATTGCCTCCATGCCACGCCGCATTGAAGGAGTCATTTCTGCAAAAGGATTCCCGACCAAGTATTGAGTGCATAACTGAACATAATTATTTGAAGGTTGACTTTTTTGTATTAAAAACACTTTTCTTTTATTGGTCAGATGAAATATGCTAATTTTTTTAGATAGGAATTTTGGGTTTTCATGAGCTGAATGCCAAAATCATCAGTATTAAAACAATAAAAGAACTGAAATATTTCAGTTGGTGTGCAATGAATCTAAATTATATGAAATTTTAATTTTATCATTACATTATGGAAAATAATGAACTTTTATCACAATATGCTAATTTTTTGAGAAGGACCTGTATATACGAAAACGCAAGGGTGTCAGTTTTAGATTTATCCACTCCAGGTTTCACAATAAAATATCGGTTCCATGCTCCCAAAAAGCTGGATCCGTGTGGACGAAACGCTGATACGATGCATTTTGTGGGGGTTTGCATTTCATTCTGTGCTTTTTTAGTCATTTTATTATTATTATTATTATTATTATTTTAAATATTGCTATTTAGGCTTAATTTATTTTTCTGCTAATTTCTGTTTTAGTTAGATTTAGTTTTTATTTATTTCAAGTTACATTTAAATTGCTTACACACAATTTCTATAATTATGGCTCAATTTCTTACACAAAAAACATGTAACACACCATGCAAAGCATTACACATCTCGTACATAAGCAAACACTTCTACTCTTCAAAAACGTTCTGAGTTTTGATTTCTATGTGTAAGTGTTTTCACACACGATCATTGTGTGAGGGTAATCAGTAAATGAGTGTGGCATAACACTATATAATGTGTGTGTGTGTGTGTGTGTGTGTGTGTGTGTGTGTGTGTGTGTGTGTGTGTGTGTGTGAGTGTATGTGCATGCACGTGCGTGTGTGTGTGTGTGTGTGTGTGTGTGTGTGTGTGTGTGTGTGTGTGTGTGTGTGTGTGTGTGTGTGGACTGGTAATCCCTACGGTATGGGGACAAAATGTCCCCACAAAGATGGCAATATCCAAATTTTTGTCCTTGTGGGGACATTTTTTTGGTCCCCATGAGGAAAACATCTTATAAATCACACTAAGTGATGTTTTTTGAAAAAGTAAAAATGCAGAATGTCTCCTGTGATGGGTAGGTTTAGGGGCAGGGGCAGTGTAGGGGGATAGAAAATACGGTTTGTACAGTATAAAATGCATTACGCCTATGGAATGTCCCCATAAAACATGGAAACACAACATGTGTGTGTGTGTGTGTGTGTCTGTATGTGTGTGTGTGTGTGTGTCACTTGAGTTTGTGACACACATACAATGTCTTAATGCTCTTAGGTCTGTTTCCATCACAGATGCTGCCCCTGAAAAACAGTCACCTGGTCAGTAAATACAGCAGCTTATATGTGACATAGAAACCTCCTTCCTCTAATCACTGTCATTATACATTATATGGCTCTCAGAGAAAATGTACTAAAATAGTACACCCTTGTCTATGTCTCCTTCTAAAGTTGTGATATAAACATGTAGGACTAAACCACCATTTCCATTGAATGTGTTCAGGAGAACAAAATATTCACTTCCTGGGAACTTAGCGCAATACATCAGTAATAAAATAATACAAAGTTGCTGAACCAGGCTAATAACCTAAATAAAGGACATGATGCAATAACAAATGACTTCGCTTAGGAATTACAGAATGACTATAACAAGACATTGAGATTTAACCACATGATCTGCTGTGGCAGTCACGCAAGTTTTTGTCGTGCAAGCAAGAATTTATTCAGGAAATGCATAAAACGTAATTTATACACATTAAAAATATCCACCTCAACCGAGTGCATATGTTTTATATGCACATTTTTTGATTTTGAGCACATCTTTATGTTTCCATCCAGCATTTTTTTAATACGATATCTCACAATTTGCATGAAAAAAATTTGGATGGAAACATTTGGAGGGATGTGACTTCGCTCAAGCATTACAGAATGATTAAAACAAGAGATTAAGATTCAATCACATGGTCTGCTGAGGCAAAGTCATTCAAGTTTTAATTCAGAATTTATGCACAAATTTATCATCTTATCATATTAAAAATATCCTCCACAACTGAGTGCATACGTTATATATGAACAATTTTATGTTTCCATCCAGCATTTTGCTTTGTATCTTATATTACTACTGTAATTGTTTTTTGTTTTTTTGTCTGAGCTCTCTTGGGATGTTTCTGTGATTATTTTGATAAGTGAAACAAAAAGTCATCCACCCAATTATTTACCCAGCATGTTCTCAGTGTTTATGTCAAGTGTTTGAGTTTGATGAAATAAGGCACATCCTTCAAACTGCTTTGACTCAAAACTACCCGTGTTGCCAGAAATAGAGCTTTTGAGGTTGTTAGTTCAAGACTGTGTATAATGTACACAGAACAGCCCATGTGTCGAATATATCAAATTTCTGAAAATATATTGTGCACGTGCCATTTTTGTCTCTCTCCAAATGAACACACAGCTGTAAACATCACAATAGTTATTAACTCATTAAACTAAAACTCAGTATAACTCAGTACCCTAACCCTTCAAATGTTCACTAAGGCCATAGGCAGAACTAGAGGAAAAGAACGAGAGAAATCTCCTTATTCTTTCCATGATGTCTCCATAAACTTCCAGTGAAAATGCATGATTGGCAGATTAGGAAAACAGATTTAGGTCTCAACATCTTGATAAGGGTGGAAAATGTCACCACATGAAACGTGTTGCCTGGAGCCTTAAAAGAGTAAAGGGAGGGGAAAACTGACACAGGAACCTTCTCACCCATTAAATATTATTGCATTCACGAGAAAGTGATGTGGTTTGTGGTGTTTGAGGATAGTAATAAACAATGACCTCATGTTTAAGCTTGACCTCTGAAGGAAAAATCATGTGTATTCTGGAAACAGTAAGACAATGAATTACAAAAGGTCTGGTCTCATTTGCATCTGGAAAACGTATTCCTGACCACAGCAATGTAGTCTTCATGGATCATGGAGTTTCTCAAGTTGAAGGGAGTAGGGCAGAAGCCACAGTGAGGATGTGAAACACAGAGGCTTACGGCTTTTTACAGTAGTGAGCATTTTAAAGCATTTGTAAATATATTTAAAGGGATAGTCACACAAAAATGAAAATTAGCCCATGGTTTACTCACCCTCAAGTCATTCTACACTCTCAGAAAAAAAGGTACCGTGCTGTCACTGGGGCGGTACCCTAAGGTACAAAAGTGAAAAGGTACATATTTGTACCTTACTCACCCCTAAATGGTACATATTAGTACTGTAAAAGGTACATATCAGTACTTTAAGAGTGCATAATAGTACCTTAAAGGTACATATTAATACCTTAAAGGTACATATAAGTACCTTTTCGGTTTTGTACCTTAGGGTACCGCCCCAGTGACAGCAATGTACCTTTTTTTCTGAGAGTGTAGGTGTATATGACATTCTTCTTTTCTTTCAGACAATCTGAGTTAATCCTGGCAAATCCAAGCTTTATAATGGCAGTGAATGGCTATTTCTGTTTTGAAATCCATAAAAGTGCATCCATCCATTATAAAAGTGCTCCACACGGCTCTGGGAGTTTAATAAAGGCCTTCTGTAGTGAAGCCATGCGTTTGTGCAAGAAAATTATCCACATTTAAAATTTACAAACTGTAATCTTGAACTTCCGCTAACGGTCGCACATGCAATAATGATTGTTGAGTTTACAATTAAGACGGCCATGTTTGATCAACTGGTTCATAGGTGTGGTATTTTGGAAAGCAGTGTCTTTAAAGTTGTCATGAACTTCCTTTTTTTAATATATATATATATATATACTGTTGTCTGAGGTCAACTAATAACGTTTGTGTGGCATTGAAAAACATCATAATGAATAAGTAATAGGCTATTTTCTCGACTGGTTTTGAGGCTTTCTCCTGAACGATGGGTTTTGATGGGCGTGCCGCACTGGAGGCTTGAAAGTAAACGCCCACGGCTGGGATTGGATAAGATTTACATATTTAATGAGCTTCAGCTCCCCTGTCAGTTCAGTTCACATGAGGGAGGGATCATTTTGAAAGCGGCAACCGGAATGATTCTCTCGATCACAGGGCTCGTAAACGTCTTAATCAAACAAACACTGATTTATTTCTCATCCGCCCGAGATTGATTGGAATATTATTTCTGTATTACATGGCCCACCCGATCGGTTGATAATAAGCATGAACCACACACACACACACACACACACACACACACAGACACAGACACAGACACACACAAACATACACATGTGCGTGCGCGCCCAGATCAAGAAAGGAATACTATTTCTCTATTTGAGATTCATCGGCCTGCCGATAGGCTTAGGTTCTGGTAGCCCGTCTGGAAAGTAGTTTTGGTAGCCCGTCTGGAAAACACAAAGCCCCGGGACTACTATTACATATAAAAAAGACGTTTTGCTCACATAAGTTTGCTGCACCATTCCTGTCGAATCCATTATAGAAGCACAACACTGTGTCTGCAAATCCAGCACCTGAGACTTGATTACAAACGATTCCACAGTGAAATGAAGTGAACACACGTACATATCTTCCCCACGTGAGCTGGAACTTCATTAAAAATAAGTATCACACATTCCTAATATTAGTATCCGAAGGAAGCTTATGCAGCGACTGAGTTCTTCCACAATATCTTGCTGTCTTCTTCGACTTGTTTATTGAGTCGGTGGGCGGGGCTACTGAATTACACGTGCTTATTATTCTGTAGAGGCGTGTTTCGTCGCGCAATGACGTCAGGATGAAGCACTCGATCGTTTTCTGGGCCTGGTGTCTATAAAAGCTTTTCTTTGACTAACAAGGACGTTTTCAGCTCTGAAACTTACAGGATTATCTTATATTACCATGACCTTTCATGTATCAAAAGCTCAAGAGAAAGTTGATTTCTCAATTCATCACCCCTATAAATGACAAAGAAGTGACATCTTGTTAGATTTCTGTGCCTAATGTAGAGAAGTGTGTTTAGTGTTTTGCAAAAAGTGTGAGACTGTGAATGTGCTTTTGCAGATCTGGGCTGAGGTTTTGCTCCTTGAGTGTAAGGTTTCACTTACTGTGTTAATTTTAAAAACTGTAATATAACTCCATTTGTGTTCGTCTGAAAGAAGATTGCGACAACTTGAGGGTGAGTAAATCATGGGCTAATTTTCATTTTTGGGTGCACTATCCCTTTAAGTGCAATTCTGAAGACAATTGAAGGATAACAGTTGATAACCGATTGTTAAGATCAAATCATTCAACGTCTATGTTAGAAAGTGATGGCAACTGATATGACAGCTACCTACAAGGGCGTATATGGTAAATACCATATGAAATACTGCACTTGTAATGCGGTCAAAAAGAAGAGGGAAAACGTTGTTTGTACAGTGCCCAGGTGCACAGGATATACATCCATGATTAGTCTACTCCTTTGATTATGGGGAGTTTTAGGATTGATATATTTAGTGTCCACTCCTAATTTCACCACATCTGGCAGGATGACAACAAAGTCTGCAGAACAATGATAAAAGACGGAAGGGGGCGTCTGTGCAAAAGATGAGGAAACATCCATTTTGGCATCTTCAGCAAGGTCTTGCAGCATGTTGACTGAAAGCGAGGTTTAACTGGAACCAGATGGCCCAGTTGCGAGGAAGGAAAAGTTACAAAGGCACAGAGACTCTCCTCCACGTGACATCATCCGCACTGGCCCGATTTAAGTACAAATGTTACTAATGAAATGCAAATGTAGCTGTATATAACAGTTTTTCCCTAATATATCTTCCTCCTCTCCCTTCCCTCCTTTCACTTGCAAACAATATGGGGCAATAAACCTGTCTCACGGTATGAAGTGCAACACCCCCATCCTTCCCCAACCAACACACACACTACTGTATATCCGCACCATATTGATATGTTAAGTTGACATATACGTGTGTGTGTGTGTGTATAAAAAGTTGCTGTCTTAAATTTTGAAGTACAATTAACATGGCTGTTTAAGTCATTTCAACTTAAATTACATTAAACTGACCTAAAAATGAGTTAAATCGCGTATAAAAGTTTCAGATTTTTTATGTTTTGAGAAGAGGGCTCACCAAGGCTGCATTTATTTTATTACAAATACAACAAAAAAGTAATATTGTGAAATATTAATAAAATGTAAAATAACTGTTTTCAATGTGAATATGTAGTAAAATGTTATTTATTCGTGTGATCAAAGCTGAATTTACAGCATCATTACTCTAGTATTCAGTGTCACATGATCCTTCAGAAATCATTCTTATATGATTTGATGCTCAAGACACATTTATGATTATTATGAATGTTGAAAATAGTTGAGTTAAAAAAAGAAATCTGGATTCTTTGAATAGAAAGTTCAAAAGAAGAGCATTTATTTTGGATATAATCTTTTGTCTTCTTCTAAAAACATTTTAAAAAATCTTACAGATCAAAATGTTTTGATATATGGATATGTATCTCTACATATATTGTTATATTTATAATGTATAGTGCAGTTTTTTCACAAACTATTATCACACTGTCTTGTATTTACGCTTTTTTCCGTGTTTGCCAATCATTGTGAACTGCTAAACAGGTTTTGTTGTTTTAATGACAACGACAATAAAGATATATTCTATATTTGCATTTATATTTACAGTTAACAGATTGATTCATCCAAAGTGTTTCAAAGAGTAAAAATATTTTTTTATTTAATTATTAGAGTTTAATAATATGTGCTTTATTAAGTCTTTAATCTAATATTTTTCATATTTTAACACCTAATATTTTACTTTCAATCAATTAGCTACAGAAAACTCACATAATAGGTTTACTTTTAGTTATCAATAAAAACACTGATATGCATAGATCATCCTTATTTTACAATTCAAACTTTTATCTGCCGGAAGAGAGGATACTTAAAGGTGTTTGTGTGTATATTCAAACTTTTCTTCAGCTATAAACTTTTCCAATAAGCAATAAAAGCTCCGTTGGGAGTTTATGTTTAGGAAATCTACCACAAAAAAAAATGTCAGCAGTATATAAATATCTTTTTTTTTTTTTTAAGGGATTTTATTTTGCGATTTGGGGGGATTCTGTATCACTAACAGGTTTTAGTATAGTAATAATTAATAATTTGCCAAATGAGAAAGTAACTTTGTTTCATTGGGACGCGGGAAGTCTGTTGCTAGTTCTTTATTCAGCTCCTCCACACGCTCGCGCTTCGAGCCGCTAACAAGAGCAAACCGGTTCGCTCTTTCTGAGGAAGCCGGTTTCAGCTGGTGCGTCACCTTGGAAACCACGTCACTATATATAGGGCTGAGCGCAAGCACCGGCTTTTACTCCGACAGTTCGTCAGTTGAACACCACAGCCGTTTGCACGCGAGGAGAACAACGTTATTTAATTCCAGCTGTCTGATCTAATGGGAACACTCTTTGTAAATGCGTTTTAAGGTGAGTTATATGATATATGTTATGTGAATATAACCGTTATGTTGGGATTAACTTTCAGTATGGTACAGTCTAATCATAAATGAACAAACTAGCCGATCTGCCGCGAGTTACATCGCTAAAAAATGTGTTTCGGACCAGTTTAATGTTAATAATTGTGTCTCGTGGCCTTCCGTAGTGAGTCAACGTGGCCGGTGTGTCACGCTGTCCTGCGTACTTTGATTAATGTTATAACAATACCTTTATTGTTGGAACCAGCTGTGCTGACAAAGCGCGAAGTTGTTAAAATAACCGTATATCTTAATTATTTGGTAAACGCTAATGGTTATTCTTAAGATCAATGAATGAAGTCAGTCTGGAGGAGTCTCACGCTGCAGAGCCTCACTAGCCTGAATGACTGCATTCTATTGGCTGAGCTGAAATCGGAAGCCGGCTGGATCTGGTCAGTGATTGGCTCACTGGAATGCCTGTTATAGTGTCCGCTAACAGAGCGTTTCCTTATTGGGTAACTGGTGTAGTCGCGCTCTTCGGAGGGGAGGGACTTGTGTTATGGTCTTTGCGTAAATGCCCGGCATCGCATCATATGTGGCCAGAAATGTGTGCGGGCTCCAGTTCCTATGAGTTTCATAATGTTACACGATATGGTCTGTTACGATAAACGACACATTTCGTGTTGTAATACAAGTTTCTCACACACTGGAAACGTTCAGAGTATATTGGACTGATTTGTTACATGCACTTTATGCTTTGAGAATAATTCTCTTGTCATTTTGACCCTTTCAGAATTCTTGCTTGAGAGAAGTACACACTGGCCCTGGCCTTGAGGCTTATCTGAAAGGATTCAACTTCACTGGTGAACCTCCCTGGCTGTCTGACGTCTGTTAGCACATTATTATTATTATTCCATCTCTTTCCATTCATCTGGTAAGTAATTATGAGTGACATAAGAAAATTAAACTGTGGAAATATAATCTTAAGTAATGGAGGTTTTACAACGTGAATGTTTAGCTCTAAGTAGATGAGTTGATCTTTTTTTGTGTGAAATCAGCAGTTGTGAAACTGAGTTGCTGTAATTGCTGTTTTTTTTTTATTTGTTTGAACTATTACTTAAACTAAATCCTCAGAACAAAACATTTAAAAAGACAATTGCGACTTTTTCTCACGAATGTGCAATTCAGACTTGTTTTTCTCCAAACTGAGAGCTATAAAGTCACAATTCATCAGATTTGCAACTTTATATCTCATAATTCTTAGAAAAGAAGATATAAACTTGCAATTGTGAGATTAACAAGTCAGAATTGGGAGATAAAAAGGTCACACTTAGCGTTTTATTTTTATTCTCTGGTGGAAAAATATTTAAAAACATCCTGCGATGAAGTTTTTATAAAGATTTAACATTTTTAGAATGGTTTTCAAATGTTACATTTGAAGTGTGAACATTCTAAAAGCTTCCAAAATGTCACGAGTTTTCACTTAAACTTTTGGTTACTATAGTAACTAAAACATTTCTCGAAATACATTTAAATGTTAATGACAATCTAAAATTTCTCAATTTGTAATTTAGTTTATCTTGACGTATTAACTAAAGCTGAAGAAAAATCGTACAAAAATTATATAAAGCCATATAGAATAAGAATGACACTATAGACTTGTAGAATGTAAAATGTAAAAATAAAAGCTATTGATGAAACTTGACTGGCATCTCGAGGATATTGAAGCACTGCTGATATTAGGAGGCTGTACCTGCACAGTAGCTGTGCTAGGCCTGTACAGTGGCTCTGGAGCAGAGATAAGCTGCTTCTCTGATAGTCTTTCATTGAGTTCAGCAGCCACTGAGTAAAGTCTGTTATCTTAGAGGTCACATTT
Organism: Gobiocypris rarus; assembly: GCA_023029165.1. Taxonomy (NCBI): domain Eukaryota; kingdom Metazoa; phylum Chordata; class Actinopteri; order Cypriniformes; family Gobionidae; genus Gobiocypris; species Gobiocypris rarus. The sequence goes on from CM040925.1 coordinate 5,789,679, forward strand.
TATAACACCCCTGCCATTTTCTTTTAACAGTTTCTTTTGTAATCAGTTCTTGAACAAACACGATGAGCACACTGACTGGATCAGACTTTGACTTCACCTTCCTGGAGGAGGGATTCTGTGCACGGGATATCGTGGAACAGAAGATCAACGAATCGTCCTTATCGGTGCGTTAACCCTTTGCTTTAGACCTGCATGCCTACCTGTGCCCGCTTAAGGCAGGGAACGGTTATTTTGTGCTCTGGTCAATTGAGATTTTGGGTTATTTGGCACTTCTTACCGTGCATGTCGTTTGAAACAATGTATACTTTTAAATGTTGCACTTCATATATTTGTCTGTAGATTTATATTACAATACATGTCTCTTTTAAAGGCTGTTTTTATCAAAATGAGTTATTTTTTTCAGTCAGAAATCCCCATTTTTATTTCTAAAAACATTGTGTATTTTTGGTCCCTGCTCGTTTTACAGTGTTGTCTGATTTATGGAGTGATGAACTTTTAATTTCAACCAAATAAAACCTGAATTTTGACTATCTAATGTTAAGATTTCTGTTCTGGAAATGTATGGAAATAAGTGTATTTTTAATTAGATGATGCTCATTTGTGTATTTAAACGTAATATTTCAGAAAACTAGTATATTATTTATTTTACCCTATTCACATGTGCTGTAAAAATGCTTTCCATTCTTTATGCAAAAACGGTTTTTGATTTTGTGATGAAATGTGACAGTCATGTTTTTTAATGAGAATCATGCATTATAAAGCATCTTTAATACAATTGCATTAATTCCTAAATGCATATACAGTCAACCGTTCTGATCCCATCTCTTCTCTTCCTTCAGGATGACAAAGATGCCTTCTACGTGGCCGACCTGGGAGACGTCCTGAAGAAGCACCTCCGTTGGCTGCGTGTTTTACCCCGCATCACGCCGTTCTACGCCGTGAAGTGCAACGACAGCAGGGCTGTGGTCACGACACTGGCGTCTCTAGGAGCTGGATTCGACTGCGCGAGCAAGGTATGTGGCCGGTTCTTCGACTACCTTAAAGCACACTCCTCCACGTGTCTCAGTGGCATCAGCAGCAAACTGCACATATGTTTAGCTGTTTTAATCCTGTATTAACCCGACCTTTAATCCGTCTCTGCTAGACGGAGATCCAGATCGTGCAGTCTGTGGGTGTGGATTCCAGCAGGATCATCTATGCCAACCCCTGCAAGCAGGTGTCTCAGATCAAATACGCCTCTGCTCACGGAGTGCAGATGATGACGTTTGACAGCGAAGTGGAGCTCATGAAGGTTGCACGATGCCACGATAGTGCCAAGTGAGTAACGTCACTAGAAAAAAAATAGGTCACAAAATAAGTGGTCGACCGATATAATGGCTGAAGCTGACATCTTAGAGAGCTGGGTGGCTGATAACCGGCTGATATATCAAATAAGACAGCTGATAAACAAATAAAAGTAAGATTAATGCTGTGCTCAGGTGTTGTCAAAAATTTAAAGACATACTCATGACACTTATAGGCCAAACAAAAAAATCCCAAATATCAGTCGACCACTACAGAATAATAATAAAAAAAGTACTATTATGTGCATCGTGACTGAATTTATGTCAATTAAACACACATTTCCCTGTGTCTGCAGACTGGTTCTCCGCATCGCCACTGACGACTCCAAGGCCGTGTGCAGGTTAAGCGTGAAGTTTGGAGCCACGTTAAAGAGCAGCCGGCTGTTGCTGGAGAGGGCGATGGAGCTTGGGCTGGATGTGATTGGAGTCAGTTTCCATGTGGGCAGCGGCTGCACTGATCCTGAGACGTACAGGCAGGCCATCTCCGATGCACGCTGTGTTTTTGACATGGGGGCGGAGCTGGGATATAACATGTCCCTGCTTGATATTGGCGGAGGCTTTCCAGGCTCAGATGACGCCAAACTGAAATTTGAAGAGGTAATGTTTTTATGATTTAAAAAAATCGCCATAACTTTGGTTGATCGAAGACGTTCCGATGATAAACGTTTGTTTTGTTTGGCAGATCGCTGCTGTGATTAACCCTGCACTGGATAAATACTTCCCTGCTGACTCTGGCGTGAGGATCATTTCTGAACCTGGCCGCTATTACGTGGCGTCTGCCTACACCCTGGCGGTCAACATCATTGCCAAAAAGGTCATCATGAAGGAGCAATCAGCCTCTGATGGTAAAAGCAAACAGCCAAAACCATGTTTCTAATATGCTCTTAAATGGTTTATACTCAGACTTTATATTCAGTAGTATTATGGATTTAACGGCACTGACACTATCAGGTGAGAAAATTTGAACCGAATTTGACACTAATTTGCAGTATTGAATCAACTTCGAACTGACTTGAGCTGAATAATGACACTCTACTGTAGAGCTAAATTGAACTTCTTTTGTAATTGTTAAATTTTGCAGCATTGACACTGTTATTGACTCCTCATTGAAACGCTACATGAGTAAATGTGACTTGACTGACTTGATTACATTTTTTCCCCCACTTCAGAAGAAGAGGATGGGACCAATGACCGAACCTTGATGTACTACGTGAATGATGGCGTTTATGGTTCCTTCAACTGCATTCTGTACGACCATGCGCATGTCTTGCCCACTCTGCACAAGGTGTGGAAATGAGTCCATCAGATGATCTTTTTCTGTTTTTTATTCACTTTAAAACTAACCCATAATCTCTTGCAGAAACCCAAGCCTGATGAGCGCATGTACCCATGCAGTATTTGGGGCCCGACCTGTGATGGGCTCGACCGCATTGTGGAGCAGTGCAGCCTGCCTGACATGCAGGTGGGCGACTGGCTGCTGTTCGAGAACATGGGTGCCTACACCGTAGCCGCATCCTCCACCTTCAATGGCTTCCAGAAACCCGATATTAATTACATCATGTCCCGAACAGCCTGGTAAGTAGGGTTTGCGAACACGTTGTCGTGATGTTCAGCTTTGTGAACCGTTCAAGTCAATCGTTAATGGAAAAGGCCGTTTTTGACTGACTGAACTTTTATTGCAGGCAGTGCATGCAGCAGATCCGTGCCCAGGATTCCACTTCCTGCTGAGGAGCAATGCACTGGAAACATGCCATCCCACTGCGGACGTGAGAGCACCTTGGATGTGCCAGCCAAGCCAAGCCCTACTCAAGTGTTGTAACGCTCTCCGACCACCACAACTAGAGCCAGTTCACATTCAGACAGCGTTTATCATGTAGTTTACACCAAACCCTGTCTTGAGGTCCATTTCCAAATTTGTGCAATTCATTAACACAAGTTTGATTTAACAATTTTAAATGCAGCTCTTTTGCCTCTTGTTTGTAAACTTTGCAAACACTTGACCTGAAAGACGCACAGTTCTCTTCTTTTTTTCTTTCTTTGTATTTCAGTTTCTTTTACTAATTTTTAAAATATATATACATATATATAATTAATTGTAACTTGAGGCCAGATACTTGAGTGGAGGAGACGAGGGAGGTTTAACTGTATGTCTGATATTCTGTGTTGGAGGAAGGTCTATTCCTGAACTGACTCCCTCTCTTAAACATCCAAATGGAAGACATGCTACTTTCCATGGAGTGTTAGGAGCTTGTTGGGAGAACATTTCATGAAATGGCTGCTGTTCTATCCAATTTGAACTCGAGATCTCACCCTCCTTAAAGACATACACATTTCCATTTTCACATTTACTTGATTAGTAACTTAATATTATTGACCTGAAATGTGTATTATTGATATGAAATGTATGCCACTGATGCATTTGAAGCGGATTTGAAAGAGATGGGACTGCATTTATATTGCTTTCCTATGGAAACTTTTTTTTTTTTTTAAGTTTTGTATTTTTATATAAATAAAGGTAGCTGTAAAATGTTGGTTTGTCATGCCTCTCCGTATTTTACAACTGTGAGTGTGTGGGTTACAGACATTGAAACGGAGCACAATTAAAAAAGCTTCATGGCTGTTCTTAGATTATTGGTGCAAAACATTGCAAACGGAACTACATGCTTGCAGTTTTTTTTAAATGGCTTTCGCACAATTTCCGAAACTAGCTCCATTTCTCGAAACTCTACACACAAAACCACATAACTTGCATGCAAAATGTCACGCATCTTTCAAAAGCAAGCTCTTAACTCCTCCAAACAAACATCAAATGATTAGCCATAAACTCATCAAAACACTACTTGTGTCTTACTGCAGATTTTGAATGTTAGTATTGTAAAGCCACTTTGAAACAATCTATAGAAATGGGTCACTTGCATGCATATTCATTATATATTTACAAAATGAAAAATGCATTTGTTTCTCAAAACAGAGTTGTTTTCTCACATGACCATTGGGTGAAGGTAATCAGTAACTGAGTGTGTTAGTTTTGACTGATGTCTGTAATGTAGAGAACTTGCCATTGCAAACGGTAATGTGCTGTACAGCAGATAATGTGCTTGCAGTTTTGCAGATTTGGTCTGAAGATTAGGAACATTGGTGAATGGTTTCACTGAGGGGCCTCAAGTATCACTTTTAGTGTAAGATATTTTTATAAAGCTGTCTCCAGCGCCGTCTAGTGGATGTTTGAATATTTCTTATGTAATGGCAACAGTTTTAGGTTTGCGCCATTTGACTTAATTTCAATTAAACAGAAATTTAAATGCAACTTGTCCAATTAAAATATAAATGGTACTTGGCCATTTGAGACTTTTTAATGTGCCTGAAATTCACCATGTCAGTCTACTTTTGGCAAACATTATTTTATATGCATTTGTTTTAACCCAGTAAGACATGCACTCCTAGTTTCACTGTTATTTGTACTTCATACATTTCTCTTTGCATACAAAGTGACCCTCTACACACACATGAATCGCTTTGGGAATGCATGTTTGTACCCCAGTATTCCTAAACATGAAAACAACAGGTATTCAGTTGTAATTGTTTTGGAGTAGGCTAAGTCAACAGGGTTTATAAAGTCCATCATGTCCATCAAAGTCCAAAAACATTATGGCGACACTTTATTTTATAGTGTCCTTGTTACATATACATATACTTACCCTAGTAATAACAGTAAATTATGCATAATTATGCAACTAACCTTCAACTAAACCCCAATCCTACCGTAACCCTATACTAAGTACATGTAGTTAATAAATATTACTCAGTACTTAAATATATAAGTACACCGTAACAATGGTACCTTAAAATATAGTGTAACCCTTTATTTTAAGGTGACGTAGTATTGTATTATGTACTGAGTAATATTAATGAACTACGTGTACTTAGGGTTATGGTTTGTTTTAGGGTTATTTACTGCATAATTTACTGTTATTACTATAGTAAGTAGCCAACATGTAGAAAACGTGTAACATTGTCTTAAAATAAAGTGTGTTACCTAATATTTACTAAACTTATTACGTTTGATAACCCTCTAAAAAATATAATAATGGATTACTTGGTAAATATTGATCAATACCTTTGAATATTTTGGCATTGATCATTTGTGTATTTTCCTTCACTCTGCAAAACACATTGTTTATTGTTAATGTTTATAATAATTAATGCCTTACAGTCCACATTTTGACATTGACCAACGGTCATTTAACGTACTAGACAAGCTGAAAGAAAGGGGAAAAAGAAGAAAAACAATAATAAAAAGTGACGCGTTCATTAAATGATTTGCACAAGTTGAACACAGATCTGGTGACGGTAGTAATTGTGCAGCTTCCGGTAAGATCCTCCTCGCTGACGACAGAGTTTCGCAAACACCGAGTGAAAGGACATGAGGTACCGTGGAGAAACATCCGATCACGGGTCTCTAGCAAACTCACTCACTCATGGTTACTCATTCTACTGAATAAGCCAAGCCCTACAATGAGCTAACAGAGGCTCATTCTTTTAATTAGGTTCTAACCACCATGAAGTAGACTATAATAAAGCGTTTTTCTTTAGTGTGAAGAACATTTTAATAGTCTAATCTTAAAAATAAACCGAGATAAAGAGGCTTTTAATGCAATGGAAAGTTCCATAGTTAAAAGTTCTTCATGGAACCATTGATGCTAATAAACAACCGGTAAGTGTATTGATGAGTTAGGAGTTCACAGGCACACATGGGCATTATTGGTAGCCTTAATGCTCATTTAGTTACATTTGAGCTTCAGTAGCTAATAAACAGAAGATTTAAGTGGTTCTAAAAAAAAAAAAACTATTAGGGGTCGAAGCTGGAAGTTTTAAAACCCATGGTAGCCTACGGTGTTGCCTCGAGACAACATAGTCTATTTTAGTTCATTTTTAATCAAATGAAACACCAATTTATTGGTCAAACCTATCTCAGGACAGAATAACTCAAATACTAATCAATGAAAGTGCAAAAAAGGTGGTCACATGACCCAAAGGGGTCCATTTTGTCAAAGGTCACATGGCTCCATGTTTTCTCAAATGATAAGTGCATATTTCACTAATTTGCGTCCGGTCGCCTTCACTGGTAAGTAAAGAAGTATTTTCAAGAACTTTACATTATATATCATCAAATGTTTTAGAGTAAATAGCAAAAAATTGTGTGTTGCCTCAAGGCAACATACCATAATGGAATCGCATAAGGTCATACCAGACACACTAGGTTGGATACAAATATAGGATATTTGTAAGGAAAAGAGATAGAATTATCTAAATATATTTAAATTTTTGCATGATTTTGTAATGCACTTATAAAAATAGGAATTAAAAACTATAACTGCACATATTAGGATCTGCACATTTTCTATAGCACTTAAAAAAAGGTATAAAACACAACTGCCAGTTAGGATGAGGTGTCATACTGTGATGATGAAGATGAGGTCATAGTGACAATCCGGCCGGGAGAGGGTGAGATCGAAGATGGACATGATAACTTGATATGATGGTTTGGTGATACTTGTTTTCCATGATGGTACAATGCAGAGCAACAACAGAATTTGAAATGTTACTTTTATTAAATATGAAATTTGTAATACATTAAAAAATGGATTTCTAAATGAAAATGTCAATGTTTCAATTGGTCCGTTGTGGTACAATATTGCCTTGAGGCAACAAACTTTAAAAAAATAAATAAGTAAAACAAAATATTTTTAAATAATAAATAATATTTTTTATTGATATTGTTAAAGTGTCCAGTTTTAAGCAGGAAAGACACCGCAAATATTGATTGATTGCTCATTGATTTCATATTGCATACCATAACAGGTAGGCTAATTAATTAACTTTCCAACTAGGGTTTTAGGAAAGTTAATTAATCAGGGGTTCTCAATTTGGGGAGAGACTGACATGATATCACCCCAATCGGCCAATAGGTGGCACTTCAGCAATCACAAGTTCAAAAGGGCTCATAACTCCTAGACCGTTTGTCGTAGACTCGTCTTATATCATTGGAATCCGTGGCTCAAGAAAGACAATATCTATATATCTCTGATTTAATTTCCAAAAAAAAAAATAGAATTTTGTCCAAAACTTACTTTTGCGAACTAGTCCTAGGTTTTTCGCTCGATTGGAACCAAACTCATGCAGAAGAGTCTGAATATCAATAATTATCAAAAAAAGTCAAGATTTTAATTCACAGTCGCTAAAGGCGGATTTATATTCTGCGTCTGACCTATGCCGCAAGAAACGTCTGTTTTTATTTATACTTCTGCATTGTGGTCCTCGTCAATGTGCAATTACACATGAAGACCACTATTAGGCAGTGTCCACTGTCCACGGGCGTGTTGTAAATGGATTTATAAACATACTTAATTATGTTTTGTTTGAAAATGTAAAAATGCTAAATGTTTCTTGTGATGGGTGGGTTTAGGGGCGGTGTGTGATGGGTAGGTTTAGGGGCTGTGTGTGTGTTTGTGTGTGTGTGTGTGTGTGTGTGTGAGAGATGGGTAGGTTTAGGGGCTGTGTGTGAGTGTGTGTGTGTGTGTGTGTGTGTGTGTGTGTAATGGACTGGTAATCCCTACGGTATGGGGACAAAATGTCCCCACAAAGATGGCAATATCCAAATTTTTGTCCTTGTGGGGACATTTTTTTGGTGTGTGTGATGGGTAGGTTTAGGGGTAGGGGCAGTGTAGGGGGATAGAATGAAACAATGTTGATAAACACGCTAAAAAGCGATCATGCATCTTGATAGCACGCCAAAATGGCAGACGAATTGGCGTGTCATACATACGCCATTTCATGAGATCAGTCTGCATAAAAACATGAAAAGAGCTATAACTGCCGAACCATTAAGCCGATGGTCATGCAAGGTCCAAGGACCCATGATTGACTATTGGTGTATCTCAAAAAACATGGCTGCCATCGGCCAATGAAGTTTGAGCACCTATTACACAAGGTTAAAGGTGGGCATGTTTGACTCATGGGCCTAGAGGTCTGTGAGAATTATGAAAGAAATTGCCCACTAGGTGGCGATAACAAGTTTTATGCATCTGTAATCATATAGTGTTTCACACATCCACACAATATTGATATTATTTGATAGATCTCCTCATACTGAACAATTTTGCCTCAAGAACCACTCCTGTTCATCGAATCAAATATGTAAAAAACCTACTTTTGCAAAGTAGTCCTAGGTTTTTCGCTGAATAATCTAAGTAAAACCAATGCAGTACAATTCTCTGGACTCTCTAGGTCAATAATTATCAAAAGAAAAAATGTTAACCTTTACCCTTTGGGTAGCTTTAATAGGGTAATTTAAAAATGGGTGTGGCCAAGTGCATGCAAAAGCCCATAACTGCTAAACAAAAACTTGAAACTTTACGAAAATAGGTGAGCACATGCAACATATGATTCTAAACAAGCATGCAAACTTTTACAGAGATCGGCCTATAGGTGGCACTATAAATGTTGAAAAGCTTTAAAAAAAAACATAATTCATATGGTAAATTGCCTATATTGACTGTAAATGGTCTTTTCTAGATGGTTACAGGCTTGCTAAAGGACACGTAATATCTTTTTACTTATGTGCTTAAATGCCTTAAACCGGTTAAACCCTGATAATTGCTGCTCGCAGCTATATAACAAAAATTACTATTTGATTTGTGGCATTGTAGCAGATCTCATGTTTAACTTTAATGCAATTAAAGTCTTTCACCAATTATCAATACATTCCTCAGGCCATACACCAGGGACCTCATTTATGAAACATTGCATAGAAACCGCCCTACGATTGATCTTACAATAATTTCTCAAATGTGCGTACATGTGACTCAGGGCTCTATCGGGATGAGGTCAGGACTCTGTGCAGGCCAGTCAAGTTCCTCCACACCAAACTCACTCATCCATGTCTTAATGGACTTTGCTCTTCCCACAAAGTTGGTAGCATGAAATTGTTTAAAATATATTGGTGTGCTGAAGCATTAAGAGTTCCTTTCACTGGAACTAAGGGGCCAAGCCCAACCTCTGAAAAATGTCCCCACACCATAATCCACCCTCCACCAAACTTTACATTTGGCACAATGCAGTCAGGCAAGTCCCGTTCTCCTGGCAACAGCCAAACCCAGACTCATCCATCGGATTGCCAGACAGAGAAGCGTGATTGGTCACTGCAGAGAACTCGTCTCCACTGCTATAGAGTCCAGTGCCGGCGTGCTTTACCCCACTGCATCCGGCACTTTGCATTTCACTTGGTGATGTAAGGCTTGGATGAGCTGCTCGGCCATGGAAACCCATTCCATGAAGCTCTCTACGCACTGTTCTTGAGCTCATCTGAAGGCCATACAAAGGTTTTTCAGGTCTATAGCTATCGACTCTGCAGAAAGTTGATATGCTACACCTGTGGAAGTGATTGGAACACCTGAATTCAATTTTTTGAGGGGTGTCCCAAATCCAAATACTTTCGGCAATATAGTGTGTATGTGTGTATGCATGATTTTTAAATGAGGCCCACAGTGTTGGGGAAAGTTACCTTTAAAAGTAATGTTTTACAATATTGTGTTACTTCCTAAAAAGTAACTTATCGTGTTACTTCATTATTTTTTATGCAGAATAATGTGTTACATTACTTTTGGGTTACTCTTTGTCTTACCTGGGCTGGGCTTGCTTGTTTGTTTTTTCACAACAGTGAAATGAATAAGCCTCAGGCCGAAGGAAATGTAGTGAAATTTACGCCTGTACAGTAAAGGGCACAGGTCAAACAAACACTTCCCTGTGCTGTCAGCCATGCTGGATTGTAGAAGAATAGGATGCAGGAGCAAATGTGTTACACATGTCCTGAAAAGTGAAGCCAAAATGTTTCGATCGCCCCCTGCTGGCTGGCTGCAGTATAGGTCGTAAAACCCGCCCTGATCAAATGGGACAAGAGCCAAACTAAAATCCAATTATACTTCAAATACATTTTTTTAAGTGTTCGTTTTTCCAATAAGTTTGGTTTTAGTTTGCTATTTGATGCTATAAAAATGGGATGTAACATGATGATTGACAGCTGTCCTTGGCTGCATCCGAAATCTAAAGAATGCTGCTTTCAGAGGACACATGGCAATAAGGAATCAAGGCATCTAAAGTTAGCTTCACTTCCTGTCTCCTGAGATACCTTCATCTGATCTATAGAGGGTATGGATTGATGTCATTTTCTGGCGTGGCCCCCTCCGGATTGAGTGGCAGAAGAGCTGCTGCACGACTGGATTTAATAGGGAAAACTGAAAATGTGAGTAAAGCAAACATTTATCCATTTAAACTAAAAGTTGGACTCGATATAGTGTTCCTTAAAACTCCAGTGTTCCATGGATATTGACATGAAGCCAAGAATCGTGTTTCCTGACATTTAAATGAGCCTGATTTTTAACGCTGGAGAAATACAATTAACACTTTATATACAATATAGGTGGGTCTGAATCCAGATGATCTCTTATATCAAAGTTGAATATATATATCGTCACGTCCAGCCCTAAAACTTGTATAGTTTTTGTCAGTGTTTATTTAAAAATATCCAATTTATGCAGAATATAAGCTGCTAAATATTTAATTGATGAGCTGTCAATACAATATACACTACAATATATATGGTATGATTTTACCCCAAACTTCAACATATTGACTCAAAATAATAACTGCAAATCCACGTTTACTGCCTAGAGTTCAGTTGCTTCTGTGAATTGCAGTGATCCATTTGTGTCTCTTTTTTCTGTAGCTTTCGGCAGTCTGCAAAAATATACCTCAGAGGTCTTGTCAAATCGGTTTGTACAGTCAACATCTCAAAGCTCTTTCCTGTTTTAGATGTGTTTTGTGTGTTTATCACGGCATTCACACCAAACCAATGCTGCCACTCAGTGTGCGTAACGGCAGTCACTCTGACCGACGGTGACGTCATGTGCATAACCTCTATTTTTGAAGGCAGCATTGATGTATCCTTCTCTTTTTCCTTTGAAATCCCACAATCCTGTGCTTTCCATTTCTGTGACATTTATGGTAAAAAAGCAGATGGCGTCTGAAAGTTGAGGTTGGTGGTCAGATTGTGTGTAAATGTACTTTTTTGACCAATGTTTTCCAATTTTGAATTTATTTCTAGCGAGAAAATACTAATGTAATTAAATATTCGCCTAGTTTTCAGCAAAGCTTGCTCTTAGAGAATGCAGCTTTAGCTTGGTCATGTAACGCTGTGATGATCCCCGGCGAAGAGAGGGCCTCTGCACGAGGCACAGGATTCACAAGGAATATGAAACAACGCCTGCTCTTTTGTGAGTGTGTGTGTTGCATCGGCGAACACACACACAGATTAGAAAAGGATATATGTAGCACGCCGGACAGCGGAACAGAACAGGAGTAAAGGCGGAGTCCAGTGAAGACAGGAAACCGGCGTCCTCAGAGCTGAAAAGCAGGTGGCTCGTTTCACTGAAGGCTTTTTTCGACGGTGGTTGACTTCTAAAATCTGGAGGTTTACCTGAAGGAGATTAAATCTGAAATCCTTTGGCATACATGTGCTTTTATAGCTGTAGGCCATGCCCATTCTGGCGTGAGTTTGGGCGGGAAGCGACCTGATTGGTTTGCAGGCCTTAGCCACCTCGCCATAGGTTTGTGCAGTTGCCGCAGCATAGCCAATCAGTGCGCTAGTATGCTCTGCTTGGGTCTGCTGTGCAGCTGCACTGCGTTTTACATATATAAAATTATATGGATAAGTTTTGGCTTCAATATCTCGAGAAAAAGAGTTTGCCCATAGCCTAGCTACGCAATACGAGAGTACTCTCAAAAGGGAACTCGTGTTACATGTAGGCCCAACACATGCATATATCGCAAATGGATCTTGTCAAAGCATTTTAAAGAAAATAATAAAATATAGATATTTTGGTATTTTATTAATTATTTATCAAAAGAGATCATACAACAAATATAGCATTAGATTCCTTGCTTCTCTGCTTATGTTTTTACAGACATAGGCCCTTTTAAACGCTGTACACAAATTATTTTTGGCATTGGTTTTCACAGTAATAAAACTATAAAAATACTGTCCAGCCCAGTGTAGGGTGGCCAATTCCATAACATCAAAAAGGAGGACACTTTGCGGCATTTAGTGAGGTAAGAATAATTGCACAGGACTCTGGTGTACTTACAACTACAATACAATTTTGTCCATCATATCGATGGTATCAGTCATTCTGAAATAGCCTACTCTATTCATTACCAGACAATTTGATCTATGATATATCTTGTTGTAGACCTGTGTCTAACAGAAGAGGCAAAAAAAGTGTTTGTTCACAGAATTTGTATTTATTCAGGATATTGTGATGTCTGTTTCAAAAACTGACCACTGAGATGAACCTTGAAAAGGTCACAGTGCCTAAAAACAACATTTCTGGACTTCTGGAAATAAAAGAAATACATAAATAAACAAATAATCTGGCACAGTCTTTTGTCCATTCCGGATTAAACGAGGTCTGACATTTCGGCATGTTAATGTTATATGACATGACATAGTCAGCATGTGGACATGGAGGCTTGTTAACGTTTTTTAACCAATGATATATCAGATATTTATTTGACACTGCTTTCAGCCAATCATTTGTTTGACCAGGGATCTTACGGCATTAGACACTATGCTGGTTTCTAGAATATACACTATAAAGATTATAGAGCGGGTTTTTTTAGGCCGATTCAGTGCAACGCCAAAAAGGAGGACAAATGAGAGTCCGGCTTGAGGCTGCGCCAGACACCGGACAGGGGGCTTAAAATCCAGACTGTCCGGCCAAAATCCGGACGTATGGCCACCCTAGACCAATGACTCCCACTTTAAGTTTCCATGGCCCACTGCAAGAATTTTAACGGTCCTGTCTATTTGTGTCGCGTTGGTTAATGAAGACTTAGAAACTGAGATTGTTAACTTCATTGAATAAACTGGCAATGAACAGAAAGTGCAAATCATGGGTTACCAAGCCCAGGTCCGCTTCCAGAATACAATCAGGTGCTCTAACCTTAATGCCTCTATCAGACTTTGGTCTTGTCCATTGCTATGGTCACTGTCAATCATTTCAATTTTGTGAGTGAATTCTGCATTTGGAACATGTACGTACGTGGCTGTTAATCAATGAAAGTGTCTACACAGCACAATATATCTCTTCACATTGTGTATACACTTTGTTTGTTAAAATGAGAGGATTCTCGAGAAAACTCTGGTGTTTTGAGCAGTGAGTGGATTATGACTCACTTAAACACCCCTGATTGGACACTGAGTTCAAGAAATCAACAGATACAGTATTGTTCAAAATAATAGCAGTACAATGTGACTAACCAGAATAATCAAGGTTTTTAGTATATATTTTTATTGCTACGTGGCAAACAAGTTACCAGTAGGTTCAGTAGATTCTCAGAAAACAAATGAGACCCAGCATTCATGATATGCACGCTCTTAAGGCTGTGCAATTGGGCAATTAGTTGAATTAGTTGAAAGGGTGTGTTCAAAAATAGCAGTGTGGCATTCAATCACAGAGGTCATCAATTTTGTGAAGAAACAGGTGTGAATCAGGTGGCCCCTATTTAAGGATGAAGCCAACACTTGTTGAACATGCATTTGAAAGCTGAGGAAAATGGGTCGTTCAAGACATTGTTCAGAAGAACAGCGTACTTTGATTAAAAAGTTGATTGGAGAGGAAAACCTATAAAGAGGTGCAAAAATGATAGGCTGTTCAGCTAAAATGATCTCCAATGCCTTAAAATGGAGAGCAAAACCAGAGAGACGTGGAAGAAAACGGAAGACAACCATCAAAATGGATAGAAGAATAACCAGAATGGCAAAGGCTCAGCCAATGATCACCTCCAGGATGATCAAAGACAGTCTGGAGTTACCTGTAAGTACTGTGACAGTTAGAAGACGTCTGTGTGAAGCTAATCTATTTTCAAGAATCCCCATAAAGTCCCTCTGTTAAAAAAAGGCATGTGCAGAAGAGGTTACAATTTGCCAAAGAACACATCAACTGGCCTTAAGAGAAATGGAGGAACATTTTGTGGACTGATGAGAGTAAAATTGTTCTTTTGGGTCCAAGGGCCACAGGCAGTTTGTGAGACGACCCCAAACTCTGAATTCAAGCCACAGTACACAGTGAAGACAGTGAAGCATGGAGGTGCAAGCATCATGATATGGGCATGTTTCTCCTACTATGGTGTTGGGCCTATTTATCGCATACCAGGGATCATGGATCAGTTTGCATATGTTAAAATACTTGAAGAGGTCATGTTGCCCTATGCTGAAGAGGACATGCCCTTGAAATGGTTGTTTCAACAAGACAATGACCCAAAACACACTAGTAAACGGGCAAAGTCTTGGTTCCAAACCAACAAAATTAATGTTATGGAGTGGCCAGCCCAATCTCCAGACCTTAATCCAATTGAGAACTTGTGGGGTGATATCAAAAATGCTGTTTCTGAAGCAAAACCAAGAAATGTGAATGAATTGTGGAATGTTGTTAAAGAATCATGGAGTGGAATAACAGCTGAGAGGTGCCACAAGTTGGTTGACTCCATGCCACACAGATGTCAAGCAGTTTTAAAAACTGTGGTCATACAACTAAATATTAGTTTAGTGATTCACAGGATTGCTAAATCCCAGAAAAAAAAAATGTTTGTACAAAATAGTTTTGAGTTTGTACAGTCAAAGGTAGACACTGCTATTTTTTTGAACACACCCCTTTCAACTAATACCCCAATTGCACAGCCTTAAGAGCGTGCATATCATGAATGCTGGGTCTTGTTTGTTTTCTGATAATCTACTGAACCTACTGGTAACTTGTTTGCCACGTAGCAATAAAAAATATACTAAAAACCTTGATTATTCTGGTTAGTCACATTGTACTGCTATTATTTTGAACAATACTGTACGTTTGTGATTGCCTACATTGCTCAACACTGCAAAAGCATGTTGTAAATAGAAACATTTGACATTCTCCAGAGACTCAAACACAAATTAATACATTGGAGCAGTATCCTATAGCTCTGTTTTACCAGTATCCTACTGAGGGTGCTTAGCATCCTCTGCACCCCTGTGGAAAGAGACTAGCACATGACAATTAGACTGTATAAACTAAAATCTTTGTAATTTTAGAGATGTCTAAAGAGATGTCACACCGATCACAAGTTCATTATGGAGTACCGTAGGGCTCAGTGCTAGGGCCATTGCTCTTCAACCTGTACATGCTACCACTGGGAGATATTATTAGGAAGCATGGCATTAGATTTCATTGTTATGCTGATGATACTCAGCTCTATATTTCTTCACACCCTGAAGAAACTAACCAATTCACAAGATTAACGGAATGTATAGATGATATAAAAAAAACGGATTATCAGTAATTTCCTGCAACTTAATTCAGAAAAAACAGAATTTTTAATCATTGGACAAAAAAGCTCCACAAGTAGTAACCTAGAATACTTTCTAACCCTCGATGGCTGCTCTGTCAAGTCCTCGTCGTCAGTTAGGAACCTGGGTGTGCTCTTTGATACCAATCTTTTGTTTGAAAGCCATGTTTCTAGCATCTGTAAAACTGCATTCTACCATCTTAAAAATATATCTAAATTACGTCACATGCTCTCAATGCAAAATGCTGAACAGTTAATACATGCGTTCATGAGCTCAAGGCTAGATTATTGTAATGCTCTACTGGGTGGTTGCCCTGCTCGCTTAATAAACAAACTCCAGCTGGTCCAAAACGCAGCAGCTCGAGTTCTTACTAGAACCAGGAAGTATGAACACATTAGCCCGGTTCTGTCAACACTGCACTGGCTCCCTATTAAACATCGCATACATTTTAAAATCTTGCTTATTACTTACAAAGCACTAAATCGTTTAGCTCCCCAGTATTTAAACGAGCTCTTAACACATTATACTCCATCACGTCTACTGCGGTCTCTAAACTCTGATCAGCTGATAATACCTAGAATATCAAAATCAACTACAGGTGGTCGATCCTTTTCCTATTTAGCACCTTAACTCTGGAACTGTTACGCCCCTGTAAAAGAGGAAATATGAAAGAACACACGGACACGATGCAGCTCAGTGTTGTCCAATGTTGTAATGGACGAACGTAAGCTACACGCTCCGTATACAGGTAAAACGAGGCATTAGCAATCAATAATAGATCGTCACTGAATGAGGCATTAGCAATCAATCGCAAACTGATACTTAAACTTAAAGTGTAAACTGGTGTGAAAAAGTAAACATATTGTAATTAAAGGTGCATTTTCCCAAAATGTTACAGGAGTAAATAAAACAGCATTTTACAACAAAAATTGTCTTGTCGTTTTATCATGTCAATCTTTTTGGCCTCTTTCAACTACAGATCAATGGATTAACTGTTACTGACCTACAGACCATTAGTGAATTTTATCTATCTAATTTTTATTAACCTTTTCAAATATGTTTTAACGTATATTCCCCCAATGACATTCAATGTAACAGTAGTACATAATGTACATCATTTTTATCATCCTTACAGAACCGTCTTCCTAGCATTGTTCGGGAAGCAGACACACTCTGTCAGTTTAAATCTAGACTAAAAACACATCTATTTTCTATGGCATACACATAAAACACTTTTTTCAATTAAATGATTATTAGGCTGCATCATCTAGGTCAGCCGGAACCGGGAACACTTCCCATAACACCTGATGTACTCGTTACATCATCAGAAGAATGGCATCTACGCTAATGTTAGTGTCTCTGTTTTATCCCGAGGTCTACTGCAGTCAGCCGGATCCAGGCAGTATCCAGATCAGACGGTGGACCTGCACCCAGATGTGACCAACACATGACCCTGAAGTGTCTGCAGAGACCGTGTCATTTAGACTCCCCCTAAGCTGCCTCATCGACACGGCATCCTCAATAAACCTGTTTCCGGCGTGATGACTCCGATTGTTTGAATAGTCCTAGTTTATAATTCTTTAAATCGATATGTCATCCTCAAAACAACCCGTCTCCAGCGTGTTGCCACCGATCTTTCGAATATTACACTTTAGTAATTGTTTAATCAATACGGCATCCTCAATAAAAACCTGTCTCCGGCGTAATGACTCCGATATTTCAAATTATTTATATTTAATAATTATTTAATCGATACATCATCCTCAATAAACCCGTCTCTGGCGTGTTGCCTCAGATCTTTCAAATATTCAGATCTATTATGACCTCTGACCTTTAAAATTGCCAGAATAATAATAATACGCTGTTTGTTAATTGGCCAGAGGAGAACTGGCACCCCGTCTGAGCCTGGTTTCTCCCAAGGTTTATTTTTCTCCATAAGGTCTCCTGATGGGGTTTTGGTTTCATTGCCACTGTCGCCTCTGGCTTGGCTTGCTCAGTCGGGGAAAAACAATTTTTCAAATAAATTTCAAAATAAATCGAATTATTAAACTAAATGAACAATATAGACCAAATTACTGATCTAATTACTGATCTAAAGCCCACATTGTTACTGTATGATAATCGAAATATATTTTGTTGCATTATTTTCCTGTTTAACACTGTGAAGCTGCTTTGAAACAATCTGCATTGTTAAAAGCGCTATATAAATAAAGCTGACTTGACTTGACTTGATTCACCTAATGCAAAAG
The DNA here is from genome assembly GCA_023029165.1 of Gobiocypris rarus. NCBI lineage: Eukaryota > Metazoa > Chordata > Actinopteri > Cypriniformes > Gobionidae > Gobiocypris > Gobiocypris rarus. The sequence goes on from CM040925.1 coordinate 5,807,708, forward strand.
TTGGTGTTGTTTAGCATTTACAAGCACTGGTTGTCAGGCTGAAGAGAAGAAAGTTGCAAATGGAGGTCAGGCTTGATGTGAAGCTTATTCCGGTATATTAATGTTTTAAAGCTACAAAAATGGAAAGTAAAGCTGAAATAAAGCTAAATAATGTAAAGCTTCATTTCAATGATGACTGAATGATGATGAGATCAGATCATCAGGTCCATGCCTCACCTCTTGAGCCACTAGACCCCTGAAGGTGTGCTGAGGTATCTGGCACCAAGATGTTAATAGCAGATCCTTTAAGTCCTGTAAGTTGTGAAGTGGGGCCTCAATGGATCGGACTTGTTTGTTTAGCTCATCCCACTGATGCTCGATTGGATTGAGATCTGGGGAATTTGGAGGCCAAGTCAACCCCTCAAACTCATTGTTGTGCTCCTCAAACCATTCGTGAACCATTTCTGCTTTGTGGCAGGCGCATTATCCTGATGAAGGATCCACAGCCACCAGGGAATACCGTTTCCATGAAAGTGTGTACATGATCTGCAACAATGCTTAGGTAGGTGGTATGGGTCAAAGTAACATCCACATGGATGGCAGGACCCAAGGTTTCCCAGCAGAACATTGCGGGCTCGCCTTCTACCCATAGTGCATCCTGTTGCCATGTGTTCTTCAGGCATGCGTCGCACATGCCCCCGTCCATTCACAGGACATAAAAGAAAACATGATTCATCAGACCAGGCCACCTCCTTCCATTGCTCCGTGGTCCAGTTCTGATGCTCACGTGCTTTCGGCAGTGGACAGGGGTCAGCATGGGCACCCTGACTGGTCTGTGGCTATGCCGCCCCATACTCAACAAACTGTGATGCTCTGTGTATTCTGACACCTTTCTATCAGAACCAGCATTAACTTCTTGAGCAATTTGAGCTACAGTAACTCGTCTGTTTGATCGGACCACACGGCCTTCGCTCCCCACATGTTATTAACTTCACTATATTATATATATATATATATATATATATATATATATATATATATATATATATATATATATATATATATATATATATATATATATATATATATAAATGTCACTATGACATTTATCCATTAGTCTCTGGAGCATATCTCAGAACAAGATCGGGTAAAGTCAAAATTACCACACTGTAAAAAATTGTGCTGTAAAATAACGGTAATCTACTGGCAGCTGTGGTTGCCAGCAATGTACTGTTAATTTACAGCCCTCTACTGTTTATTTACAGCTCTCTTTTTTTACAGAATGTTACCGTAATAATAACATGAAATTACCATTTGGAAAAACTGATCGCTTAAAACAGTTCTCATTTTAAAACAAGTATTTATATGGTGTTTGTACTGTAAACTTATTTCAATTAAATCCACTGAAAAAGAACATTTCTTAATATAAATATAAACTGCAAACATGTTATGTGTCAAATGAGTAGTGAAATACTTAAGAAATATGACTTTAACTTCAATCTTTGCTGTTCATCATTAGCAATAGCACATGTGCCAAATCAACAAACACCTCATAACTTCATCAGCAAACACAGCCACTGCCTTTAAATAAAGCATCAGACAGCATATCATCAGTGTTTTCTGCTCATCCTGGACTGAAGCACAGGCGCTACTCTCCAGCACAATGGTGACCCGCAAAACGAATTCATTCAACTAAGATTTCTTCTATATCACCTTCTGCAACAACACATAAACACAGTTCATTTGAATATTTACTCTCCTTATCAGTTACTGACTTTGCACATCTTTTTTCTATTAACTTTCACTAATATTTCAGTAAACATATCTCGATTCATCTGGTGTTATTCATCATGTTATGTTTTACAGTATATTACTGTTTTTTCCTTGATTTAATCTACTGGCAGCTCTGGTTGCCAGTAGATTGCTGTTTTACAGTACTTTTCCGTAAATTAATTTACAGTTGCTTACCGTTAATTTACGTTTCCCTCCGGGGTTTTTTTCATCTTATCCCTTTAACCCTTTAAACCCCACAGCAAAATCTTAGGTTTTAAATGAACACTTATATGTGTCCACACTACAGAGTGTTAGAGTAATTGAAGCGGTGTTGAAGTTAATGAGATAATTAAGGGATTAATTGAGTGATAATTGAGAATTAGTGATGAACACCATAAGCGCTGAAGGAAAGAGAAACACAAGAACTACTGCCACAGCCTCAGATGAAATCAACTGAAGACATTAAATCTCTGAAGATCTCAGCAGAGGAGTATTAAACAACTCCACAAACAGCATTACCAGCTTCACACATTACTGACCAGACTGACTTTATTTCTGTCAGATGTCTACAGAAGCTCTTATTGAGAATTAACAGATCTTTTGGTGTTGATGTTTAATTGATAATGTTTGGTCACCATTATGGTGATCAGTGTTTGCTTCAGTTGGGCTCTTGACCCTTGACTTTGCAATGGATTTTCTTTGGCTGCTGTAATTGTGTTTCTTAGACACATTTGTTATAGCAAGAAACAGCCATGAAAAAAGTGTGAACAGGTGTCACTGGTTATGTTTTGCTTATGACCTAATCAGAATGGGATGCTTAGTTTGTTAGTCTAATCCCTAAACAAATCCATTGTTTCAAAAATACATAGTTTTACCGTTGTTATGCGATAGCAATCAGTGACACTTCTACAAAATATAAAGCAGTGATAAGGAATCAATTATGAAGGTTATTTTTTAAACTCAATTATTTTTTAAACTTATGATTTTAACTCATGATTTAATCTGCGATGAGTTTTAGACTGACATAGACATGAAGAATCAGCATATGAATCTCAACAATGGTGACAATAAACACAACAGATTAACAGATCAACTCATCAACTTCACAAAACACTACTAAAAGTCAAAAACAACACCAAAATAAAGGTAAATAGTGAGAATTAAAGGAAATAACCAGGCTATTCAGCAGCATAATTTATTCATACCGCAATGCATGCTGGGAGTCATGGACGATTTTTGAACATACCCAGCATGCATTGCAGCATGAAGCTTTTGTTCGTCACCATTGTTGAGATTCATACACCGATTCTAGATCTCTATGTGAATCTGAATTGCACTGATGTTCAAAATGTTTTGGCCACAAACTGTTTTCATGCTCTTCAAATGATCTGATTGTTGTAATACTGATTGATCTCATTCCATAAAATGGCATACCATAAAAAAATAAAATGAAAAACAACATTCTAGATTAAACCTTGAGTAATCTCAGTGAAACAAACCATTTACAAACAGTCAACATCATCTTCTTATGTTTTCTCTTGGCTTTGTGTGCTATAACAAATGTATTTAAAACACATCATTGAAGCAGTGAGAGAAACATTAAAGTTAGTTTCAATGGTCAAGAGACCAACTAAAGCAAACACTGATCACCATAATGGTAACGTCAAAAGAAACCATAACACAACCTCTGTTAATTCTCAATAAGAGCTTCTGTAGACGTCTGACAGAAATAAAGTCAGTCTGGTTAGTAATGTGTGAAGCTGGTAATGCTGTTTGTGGAGTTGTTTAATCCTCCTCTGCTGAGATCTTCAGAGATTTGATGTCTTCTTTTATCTTCAGTTAATGAAATCAACTTTTTTTCTGTTCATGTTTCTCTTTCCTTCAGTGATATCAGCTGGTGGTCATCAGTGTGTGAGTTCACTCTGTCTAGTGGTCTATACCAGTACACTAGTGTAGGGAATAGTGAATGAGGGTATAGGGTGTGATTTGGAGCACAGCCTCTGTGCGTTGACTTCGAGTGATGTTAATTCACAGTATATTCCCGTTGGCCTTTTGCTCGAAAATGAAAATATTACCCAGATTGCATTGTTTTCTACGGTATATTACTGTTTTATTGGAAAACAGCATGTTACTGTCAAAATTTGACCGTTATTTTACAGCATTTTTTTTACAGTGCAGGATTATGTGCAATGCCTGAAAATGCCTCAACGCATGTGTGTAAAGAGACGCGCGCTTCAGTGAAGTTCATTTATTCGGCTCCAGTGTCGCTACAGACTGAAGACCAACACATGCGCGCGCGCCTTCTGTGTCTTCCACCTCTGTGTTTGTCACCCACCCGCACGAGCCCGTCTCCCCCTCCTCCCTGAGCATGTGTGTAAGGATGGATGGCGCACAGGCCCGTCTGAAAGGACAATAATAAAACACAAAGACGCTGGTGAGTTCTTTTCCTTCTTCCTCTGCGAAATGCCGCATTAGAATGCCCGCGTTATGGCGCGGCACAAGAAACGTGATGATGGGATGCATGTGCAGCTGTGTGTTTACACGAAGAGCTTTTGTGTCCGCGTCACGGTCTTCAGCAGCATCCCTTTAAACATCAAGCGTGTCCTTCTTAGTCTGAGACGCAAACGCTAATAATTGGCATGATGAACGGATAATGTTGGCGTCATTGCTTAAACAGGTCATAAAGCTGTCATTTTTAACATCTTATATTAAGTGTCCGTGTGTGCTGAGGTAATGAAATGCGGGTGTAGGTAAAGAAAAACGAGACAGAAGTGTCTTTGGAGGAGATGTAGGTGCCTGGACGAGAGAGAGAGAGAGAGAGAGAGAGAGAGAGAGAGAGAGAGAGAGAGAGAGAGAGAGAGAGAGAGAGAGAGATGCAATCTCCAAAGCAAATGAACGGATTCTGAACATGCGAAGGTATGCGGTTCATGATGTCCATGTGACATGTAGCTATAATAAATCTGATATTTTATTTTAGACATTACATAACTGACATTACATTATACACGTAAAAGCATTTTTAATGTGAAGTTATAGCTATTATTGCAGCCTAGCCTGTATAACATTGAATGGTTATAAAGAAATTGTTATACTGTAATAAGTGTGTTTAGTTTGGCCATTCATGCCGTCCATCCGTCATTTCTACAAAGCCAAATACATTTGAGAAATCACTCGAGATATTAAAACGGATAGAAAAGTCATATGGCTTTTAAAATATATATATATATATATATATATATATATATATATATATATATATATATATATATATATATATATATATATATATTAAAATGAACAGTGAAATGTGTCTTTTATTGTCAACTTAAATAACACTGATTGATGGTCTTTAAGATATTTCAGGAAAGTGAACCAAGTTAAATCTGTGTGAGCACCCAAGCCTTTTGGTACTTGCAACTAGAGATGCACCGAAATGAAAATTTTGGCCAATAGCGATAATATATTTGAAAGCCGATATAACCAATATATTGGCCGATAAATCCACATTTGTATATAATTTTTTGAGAGCATGATAACAAAACTAAAAGTCTCACCATGTCCCGATGATATAATGATGCTCTCATTATAATGTTATGTAGCCTATATGACAGACTTGTGCTGCACACTTAACTGTATTTTCCTATTTTGAAGTGATTCCAATCATATTTCAAGCAATTCAAAACCATCGACAGAGCGCAACTGAAGTGTCTCAGCTGAAGGAAATGATACAACCATTTTTTTTAATTTATCAGACCGATAACGTTAACATTACAAATTAACATACATCAACCAATATTGATATGGTGGCCATTATATATTGTGCATCCCTATTTGCAACATTATATAGGCTTTAATCTTTTCAACCAGCCAATTTTATTCATAGTTGAAATTTGACATTATTATTGAGTTAAAAAGCACCAGATTGTACAAATTACTCTAATCTGACCATAATATATTCAATAAGTGAACAAAACCTGGTAGGCTAATTTAGATGTCACTACATTTTCTAGGCTATTTGACCAAAAATGTACGGAACAGTGACATTGTAAGATTACATTTGCCAATTTTCCGTCAAGCCATTTCATTTTCAGCATCCATAGCCTTGCAAGGACTATTAAATAACATTCTGTACACCTCATGTTTCATTTCCCAGATCCCGACGACTCAATGTCTCAGCTGAGACGCATGTGTCCAAATGCCTGGTTTTCTCACAGCCAGTCCCTGAAATCCAGTCAATGAAGTGCCCAAAAACTCTCTCTCCTTGCTCTGAATGGAGCCACTGTAATAAGAGGTTAGGTTGCTTCACAAAACCAAGATTATTTCATAATCGCATGGTTTTTCTCATTTAACACATTGTACAAGTAGAGATTTGGCACCATTCTTAGAAAATCTAAATAGTGTATATACATTTTTAAAGTGAATTTGTTATTTGAGCTCATTTTTTATAGTTAATTTTTATACGAACACAATACTGACATATCAATTGATGCATGCAAATTGAATTTGTTCAAACGTTTCTTATAGTTTTGTAATTCCAACCCAATTTTCCTCTTAATTAGTTGAAATGGAGGATGAAGATGGTACATGTTTACTTGATGTTTTGTGGTAAGTGCTGTTACATCCAATACATTGAATTTTCACAACAACAAAAAAAACCATCCACCTCCACAAGATAGTTTGCTCATGTTAATTATTAAACGTTTTGCTTTGAAACAGTGACCCTCAAGCCCTGAATGATTTTCTTCATGGGACAAATGAGGTATGAAGAGATTATAATATTACTGTGTGGCTGAAATCTTTAAATTTAGCAGCATTAGGACAACCTGTTACAGTACTTTCTCCAAAACTTGTTTCAGTTGTGGTAATTTTGGAACCTTTCCACACTTATAAGGTTGTATGTAGAGAGATCTTACGTGAAGAACTTAGCAGGAGAAACACATTGTGTTTGTTTAATTTTTTTTTGCAAATACAAGGTCTAAAAAAAAAAAATACCCTATGCAATTAACTGTCCCTCCTCCCTTCTGTTCAAACAGCTGCCAAGTGGAGACTTACTTATTAATGCATCCTCTGGAGAGCCATCACTCTTCACAGACACTCCAGTGAGTCTAGACCTTTCTCCCTATGGAAGAATCCCAGAATTAATTACTGCAAGTCTGCCTGTCTAACAAAAGCCACTTTTTATCATCAAAAGAATGGATATGTGAATTTAAACTTTAAAAGAGTGTTTGTGTTCCTAGCAAACTTTTTACATAATTGTTGTGACCTTTTGTTCTGCAGAGCCCTGCATCTTTGTTAGCAGACGATGCAAGTTCTCAGGACATTCCTGTCTCTGGCTGTGTAGATCTGTCCTTTCTGGAGGAGGCGCTGCTGTCATCACCAGTATCATCACTGGGAAGTGGAGGTCCAGAAGAGGCACAAGAAGATCCCAGTGTCCACTTGGTGGATCAGCAGGAAGAGTCAGAAGAGATCTGTGACATTCTCCAGCAGAGTCTCCAAGAGGCAGACATTACCGAGGACACTCTTGCATTAGAGGCAGGACTTGCCCAGACAGCAGAAACTCTCCAGCTTGGTTTGTCCATTCCTTTGCCTGCAACACCATATTTCTCCAAACCATTGACCATGCCTGGCTTGGTCTCTGTACCAAAGGACACACAAACAGCAGTGGAGCCTCCTCAGCCATCTTTGTTAGCTGTTGGTCCAGGCTGCCCCTCACTCAAGCCTCCAGGAACCCAGTTAATGAGTCTACTTCCTGGGAATGTCTTCCCTACACCTCCACTCGAGGCATCCCTTTCTATTAATTCAGCACAAAGCACCAGCATGATTACCCAAAAGGCCCTGCCAAGCCTCACAAGCTGCCAGATGTTGGCTTCCACCGTTAGGACAATCACTCCATCAGTGGTCATGTTACAAAAAACACCTCTACCCATTCAGCCTAAGTTACCTGTCAACATCCAGCCCAGGCTTGTACAGATCAGTCCCAGGCCATCAGGACAGAAACCATTGTCAGGATTTGCTTTCATCTCAGCAAATACGACACAGAGTGTCTTGCTAGCCCCTCCTGTTGGCCCAAAGCAGTCCTTGCAAGCACAGTCCGCACCAAGTGTTAGCAAACCTGTTAGCTTTAATTTGGTTGGTCAGGGAGGACCCATTGTCATTCAACCCCAAGATCCTTTTCAGGGTCAGAGACAATTCTTTCTGCCCAGCCAAACACCTGCAACTACGACCCAGTCTACCAGCATTTCAAGGTGTCTTCTTACTACACCAAGCAAACCCAATGTTGACAGTTCTCATATTGTGACTATACAGCCAAGGCAAATTAACTTCAGCCCTATTTTCACCTCCCCAACTGGACAACTCACCCTCAAACATGGGGCTCTTCTTTCAGGGTCTTTACCAATTCGGCCAACACCTCCCACAGTCTTCCAGATGCCAACACAGCCAGCAGAGACCTATGCACCTCAAGTGCAGGGGCAGCATGATGCTGTTGTTCAAAACACGGTCGGAAACCAGATCAGATTGATTAATAATGCTAGTATTCTCCTTCCTGATTTGACCACCACACCAATAGTGAATAGTCAGTCAGTGATACAAAGTCTGCTTCCAGCACATAGAGCTCTGGTTGGGGGACCTGAGGGGAAGGTGAGTCTTACGCAGAATTCAGTGCTTCTCTTGCCTGAGAAAACAACAGATGATGAGGAGAAAGTCAACAAACCCCTTCAAGTGAGTTCTCACACACACACACACACACACACACACACACACACACACACACACACACACACACACACACACACACACACATGTTGTGTTTCCATGTTTATGGGGACATTCCATAGGCGTAATGCATTTTATACTGTACAAACCGTATATTCTATCCCCTACACTGCCCCTGCCCCTAAACCTACCCATCACAGGAGACATGCTGCATTTTTACATTTTCAAAAAATATCACTTAGTGTGATTTATAAGATGTTTTCCTCATGGGGACCAAAAAAATGTCCCCACAAGGACAAAAATTTGGATATTGCCATCTTTGTGGGGACATTTTGTCCCCATACCGTAGGGATTACCAGTCCACACATACACACACACACACACACACACACACACACACACACACACACACACACACACACACTTTCTAATGTAAAAATGTTAAGAATAGTCTTTATGTTGTCGAACAGTACATGTTATAATAATTTAATAATCATTTAAATGCTATAATTGCATTTTGAAATCATGGTTGTATATTGCAATGGATTTGGGGCTCAATACGTTTGTTCACTGGTTTTATTCAACTTTATTTGGTAGGAGAGCAGATTGCTTCCGCCAGCTTCAGTGGAACCACCCATTGTGGAGATTCATCAGCCCTCTTCAGTATCAACTCTACAACAGTCATCAGCAGATGTTAGTTGTACCCCTGAGCCAGTTTTACCATTATCCCCACAACTGATCACGCAAACAGAAGAGCAACAATTTACTGAAGGAGAGCATAATCCATTGCATCACAATCAGGCATCAATAGATCTTCCCCAACAGGTATATTAAATTGTGCTGTCATTGATTCTCAAGCATTTTGTGTAATTGCATTCAAAGACAGAGATAAAAATGCAATAGTACATTAGGAAAGTGTTTTGAATATACGTCTTTCCCTGCAGTATCCAGTTAAACCATCAGCCACCCAAGAGATCTTAGCTGCAACTCTGTTTGTGCAAATGGACAACAACATCTCTATCACTGAGGATCCACTTACACCTTTGACGGCATCTGAGACTTTCTCTGCATTGTGTGAGAGTAAAGAGATTCCTTTGTCAGCGTACCACAGCTCAGACCACAGTGACATTCTACTGCAAACTCCTATTGGCCAGTGCACTGTAAAGACCACAACCCCAGCCTCAGATGAGCTGGATTCCTCCATGTCGATTGCTCTTGGTACTGAACCCAAGGGCCAGGAGGGGTCTGTAAAGAGTAAGATCCCTTGCTTTTCCTCAGAAAAGTTGTTTATTTAACAGCAGCAGTTTATCCAGTTCATGTGTTACCTAAGCTTAGAGGACCCTGAGAGCAAGCAGTGACCTTAGAATCAACACTCACGTGAATGTTCACAAAAGTTTTTATTAAATCATGAACTCATAACTAGTCTAAACAAACATACACGCACTCATGCATACACTGGTAAAATGGAAAGTCAATGAATGAAACAAAGTCAGTTAACCACCTGAACGAAACAATCTGTTTCTTCATTTAAAGCATCTTGGTATCAAGGGGTCTACAGCTTATACTAAACCTCTGTCTAGTTAGTTAAATGTATGAGATACTTGCCTCAGCCGTTGAATGAGTGGCTGGATGCTGTTCGGATGAAAGTCTTGTTGGTGCAATAGTTTGATGGTGCTGAAGTTGCTACTAGGTTCTTCCGGGTTGAGTAAATATTGACCAACTTCAGCGATGTTAGTCAGAATCTGTTTTTATCGGCAGTGTCCTCTCTCCCAGGTGGAAAGTTACAGCATGGCTTGCCCCTGACTTTGTTCTGGGACCTGGGGACTTTGCTCCCGCTACAGTACATGAATATTGAATATGTTACAATCAATAGTCTAACAATAGTCAATAGTACTGTACCTGTGAAGGAAGAACTAAACAGTCATTGTTAGAGACACATTCTTGATAACAAACACATTGTTGTACTAATCATCTGATCATTATTATCCCGATCAGAGCTCACAGTCCCTTATACAAGGAACAACAGCGGGATAATCTCTTTGGACCAGCATGACTTACGGGTGATGGTACACTTGCATTCCCAGGACAAAGAGACCTACTCAGCACTTCAGAAGAAGGTCATGGTGCAAATATAATAAATAAATGTGAAGTCTTCAAGAGATCATTCTAGATTTCAGGGAGATTTTGGAAAGTATTCTGTTATTAATATCCCTTTTATGTCACAGATGCCAACTACTAGCAGTCTGAAAGAGGAGAAACTGACGCTAGCAAAGAGGCAACACATGTAAGTAAAAATACACTTGCTAAGTAAAAATACACTTGCTCAGTAGCATACTAATTCTATGTAGATATCAGTATGGATTTGAAAATAGGTTACTTGCATAGCCCCAGTTCTCTGAAAACAGAGTGAGGGATCTCTATGGAAAATGTGAAAGGCCATTGATTCACCAATGCCTGTCAGAGGAATGAGCAATCTCAGCAATCACAGGGGTCCTATGTGAACTGCTGTATTGCTTTAATAGTTTGTTCCAGAAATATGCCAAATGCAAGACAGACAACTTAACCCTGTTATCAGAAAACTAGGGTTATGCAAGTAACCTAATGTTGGCTTTTAAACATTGATTTGGTAATTCACAATGTAAAGACTATTCCTACACTGAAGCTGCAGTGTCATTGTACCTGACCAGACGCAGTGAAACAATGAAATGAAGTCTTTAGGAACTGATAATGAGAACCGTGTGCCAGTGGAAGGTAGACTGTGGTGTGTGTATATATATATATATATATATATATATGTGTGTGTGAGGAGTTGTCATGCTGGTAACAGTGCAAGAATATCCTGCACAGAAACACTCTTGTTCAAATCGGCCCACTGTGGACTAGATGTGGAATCTCGGGAACTCTGCAAACCAGACCAGTTGATTGTGGAATAAAAGACAATAAGTTTAAAGACAGCAAATGTACCTTAGATTAAGGATGCCAAATTCTGGTCCCAGAGAGTTCAATCACAACCCTGCTCCAACACACCTTTGTGTAATTATTAATTGTTCCTGGAGATCTTAAATTGAGATATTTAAGAATAGGAGTGAACCCTCCAGGTAGGTGAGCGGTGGACAATACACGGTTGCATATGAGACTTCTGGTCCTGAAGGGCAAATACCATGCAGAGTTTAGCCTCCACTCATCCCAAAATACCTGCCTGGAAGTTTCTAGTAATACTGAAGGACTTTACTTTGGTTCAGGTGTTTAATTGGGGTTGCAGTTTAATTGCAGTGGCCCTCAAGGAGTAGGATTAGTAGGATTAACACTCCCAAATCTGACTTGCCTTGTGAGAGTCTCCAATCCCTATACAAATTATTTCTTCTAGAGCAGGGGTGCCAAATTCAGTTCCTGGAGGGCCACAGTCCTGCAGATTTTAGCTTCAACCCAAACTAAACACAGCTGAGCCGACTGATCAAGTTCCTCAGGATTACTTGTAAACTACAGGTAGGACTGTTGAACTAAACTCTGCAGGACTGTTGCTCGTCAGGAGCTGAGTTCGATACCCTTGTCCCAGAGAGAACATACATGTCAGTGTTTCAGGGCTAAAAACACTGCCTATAAATCTGTGTTTCTAGAACAGTTTAAAGAACATTTTTTTGTTATTTTTGTTATTCACTCAAAAGTAGTTTGTCTATAGTAATTTGTGTATGCAGATATTCTGAGAGACTGTAATGTGTCAGAATGGTTAGAGCCTTACATAAATAGGCTACTAAGAAAGAAAACAGATTTGGAGATTGGATAAGGTAAAGTGGTTAAAGGTCGGGACTGAAAACAAGAAGGTTGAAGTTGCAATCCTTGCAATGAACCTTATTTTGGTTATTCAAACACGATTCTTGCTGCAATAAATGTATCTGCTAAATGATTGCGTTTCTATTTACATACAGCATGGATTAACCCTTGAAGGCCAAAAGAACATGATTTTGACTACACATGCAGACAGTGAGGGCATAAGATACTTGCTAGGAGGCAGATTAGAGAAGTGTTTCCCAAATGTGCTCCTGGATGAACAGTACACATTTTGTCACACTTTTCTGACCCATTGAGTTGAATCAGATGCATTTTATTAGGAAGAGTTCAGAAATGTGTATGGTTGGCCTGCCTATGGGAACAGGATTGAGAAACACTGGATTAGAGGGAAGTCTCTGACCATCGTACAAAAAGCCCTCTTGTCCCCAGGGTCCCACGGAGAAGCTGACCATTGGTTAATGAGCTCATCTACATACTTTAGTAAGATGGTCTCACCAGTTTGTACACTAGCTGGCCTGAATTGTTGTTTGGGAAGGACCATCATCCTTATTGGGCATGCTGCAGAGGAGGCATGAAAGCATCTCAACCGTCTCTTGGTCAGCTTCCACTTCACTGACGTCAACAAGCAGATGTTGTTTAAATAGCATTGCCAAGTCAGAGGGTTCAACCTCAGTAATATTATGACAACAGGTGCGTTCTAAATTTGCATAAAGGTGAGAATTCACTAACAGTGCAGTAAGAGTAAGATATGACATTCTTTTGCCTTGTCCAAGACACTGTAGTGAGACTCAAATGTTTGAAAGACAAAACGAATAATGATGGAAGTCGTCAATAAATAATTGTTTAAATAATGCATTTTGTTATTTGCAGGCTTAAACAGCAGCTATTTTTGGACCGCAGTGCTGTTCTCAATCCAAACACTTCAGCTCCATTTGTTTCAGTGGAGGATGCTGTCAGACATTTGCTGCCCTACCATACTTGTGCTAGAGCTCTACCCAGCCAGGAGGACTTTATCTCAGGTTTGACTCATATAAAGAAGTTTAAATTTGATAAGATTTTACAAAACTGCTGTCCTGTGGCCTGTTGCACAAAGCTGGTTTCAGTTGCTACCCAAGTAAGTTTGAGATTGCTCAAACTAAACTCATCTTTTTTCAGGCTCAAGAAGGTGGATTGGTTTTTAACAGTGTTCATCACCTTTCACTACACGGCTAACCTGCTCTGGAGCAGGTTTTATTCTGGGTTAGAGATCGCAAAGCCAAACTGGACCAATCAACTGCAAGTGAAGATGCAATAAAGCCATATCCCTTGTACCTCTCGTTCCAAATTAAAGCAGTTTATAGTGATATAATCAGATATTCTTTCAGCTGCCTTCTCAAACTGTCGCTGCAGCAGAAGTGTTTATTCCTGCCTTGTAAACGCATTTAATTTCATAATAATTTTCAAAACGATCTCTCAATCTTCAGAAGAGAAGTGAATTGCGCCGTCTCTCTTGCGAGAAGTGAATCAAACGGACACTGTGATTGGCTGTTTGCTGCACGTGTCACACTTTCAGCTTCAGAGTTCATCACAAACTCTGGATTAAACCTGAGTTGACAGAGAACATTTATACCGAGCGTTGTGAGACTGTTGAACTTGATCTACACCAGGTTGGATTTATCTGGATTTGTCAACTCTAAACCTTTTCTGAAACTCAGAGTTGGTTCAGCTAGCTTCATGCAACAGGCCTCTGTAATGGACCCCATTGTAAACAAAACTTATCCGTCTTTCTTTGTGCAGTGGACAAGCAGTTTGAGTGTTTTTCAGTTGTTCTGTTGAAACGAGTCAAAGACATGCTAAACAAGTACAGGCAACTACTTCTGGATGAATCTCAGGTAGCGGATGGCATTTTAAAACTCTGAATATCATTTTATTTTTTTGGAATATAAGCGGTGGCAGATCTGAGTTGTTATTGCTTTCTTTAGCAAGAGAGCCCATCAGCGGAGATGGTGATGCTAGAGCGTTTGTTTCTCCAGTCAGAGAGACTCTCGCTGGGGGAGGATAGACGGCGAGCCAGAAGAGATCCAGGTATAAAAGGCACAAGATGATTTTGTGTGCCTATGTTTCTCACTAGTTTCTTTTCATTCAAGCCAAATTCCTTAAATCTGCCCTGCAGAGTTTCGCTCAATCACAGATCAAACTCATCTACATGTAAATTTGTAGTGAACCTGAAAACCTTGATTAGCTTGCTCAGGTGTCTTTGATTCGAATTGGAGCTGAACTGTGAAGGGCAGTGACCCTCTAGGATCGGATTTGAGAAACTCTGGCTAGAAATGGTGAAATTTAAACAGGTTTCTTTATTTTGGTGGTTCAGCAGAGTCCCTCCTGATGTCACGGCCTAAGATCTCATCTCAGCATGATCAAGTGTCATCTGTCCAGAGTGGCCTTTCCGGTTGTCCTTCATCTCCACCATCGTGGACCTTGCAATCTGACAGGCCTCCTGGCCTCAAGACATATCGCTCCAGCAGCAGAGGAGCACTACGCCTCACTATCAAACATGAGTCAGGATCCCGCAAAGTCATCCAAAACTCTGCAAGCAATGCCTCGATTGCCATCTCTGGGAATAAACGAAACTACAGCGGGCAGTTAACTAAGGGAGGAGCCGTGCAGGGGAAAGATGAATCCCACAAGCCTCCTTTATCAAATGCCGAAGAGAACAAAAATGAACTAAGCAAGCTGAAATTGAACCCTGACATAGAAACAATTAGGACAGGTAGCGATTCGCAGAACCACTCTAATTCTGTGGCCATGCCAGACCATGTAGCTTCAAGGGTGCAAGGCTTACTTCCAGAGCCTTGCACTCCAGTGCTTAAAAGGAACAGGCTGGTTGCTTCGGCAGCAGAGTCTCCAAGTTTGCCTGCACTAGTAGAGGACGGGGAGCTGTGTGAAAACCTGCAAAGTGCTATAGACAGCATCCTGGAGCTGCAAAGGTTGCAGGGTTCTGTAGCAGGGGTTAAACCCAAAATTCAACAGCTTCATGCACTTGATCAGGCAGTCAGCAGCATGCTAGAAGGACAACTATGAGATGGAGAGGAAGGAAGTGTAAGATGAATAGAAAAGCTTCAGGATTCACCAGTCTTTTGCTAGGAATATAGCGGTAGCACTTTATTTTACAGTCGTTCTCCATGTACATACTATGTACTTATTACAGTAATTACAAAAACTGGGTAATAACTAGGTATTAACCCTGAACCTACCCATAATGCCTACCCTTGTATTACCCACAGGGCTTGACATTAACACCCGTGTTGAATTGTATTTCAGCAGTGGCGTGTGACGCAGTCACTCCTACTAGCCAGTTTGAATTATATATAATATATACATTTTTCAATTGTAGTCTTTTAAAAAGGCATCTCATATAATAACTAAGTGCAATGTAGCGTTCTCAAAAATATAGATTTTTTCGATACTGAAATGCTTCCAAAACAAATTTTCGGCAGAATAGACACACAATACCAGCTGCGCTTTCTCTCTCTCATCTCTGACAGCGAGCGACACACAAACCCGCCTCCTCTCACTCACTCGTTTCATTTGCTCTGAATGAATATTGTTGCTGTTACAGACCTTGAATTTCGGCATGAGATTGCGTATATTGCGCGTAATTTGACTCATTCCTGCAGATTTTGTGCTCACACCCAAAGTGTGCGCACATAAAGCTGCCTCTCAGCACTAAATTGTGTTCCTTTTTCACTGCTTATTGCGGTTAAACAGCATTTTGATATAACGGTATTTGATATTTTGGTATAACAGATCCGTGCATCTGGTCTTAAAGTGACAGCAGCCTAATAAACCTGCTGACAAATTATGAGATAGCATAAAAAATATCAATATGGCAGTTTTCCCCATGTACTGATGCCTAAATTCTGGTCAGTGAAAATGCTGAGTGGCTATTAACTTTGAAAAACCACTAGCCACAGTGGCCGTGAGCAAAAAAAGTTAATGTCAAGCCTTGATTATCCAGTACTTTCTTATGCAAGTACACTGTAAGTACATGTAAAAAGTGCAACCAATATAGCTTATACATCTTGCAATCCACATCTGTTTTTCTTGAGAAAGAAAGTCCTATATATTATTATTATTTATTGTGTAAATAGAGTGAATATAATCTGGAAAGTTTTTTGGAACCTTTTTGTGAAGATACATCACAGTAATTTATAGTCTTTTAAGACAAGATGAAAACATAAGTGCAGTTGAATGTTTGTATATCCCATTTTGATGTGAATGTAACAAGACTATCCCTCTACTAATGTGGACTAGGGTCTGTTTAACATTGTTCGGTTATTTTAATAGCTCCGTACCAAACTCTGGAGCGCCCAAGGAACCAAACCAGAGTGCACTTGAAAAGGCAGCTTGGTGTACAGTTCATGTAGAATTAAACAGCCTTAACCTTTGAAAACTGCCTTGTCCAGCAGATGTGCGAATGTATCAAGGCAAAATGCTCTGAAGTTCAGAAAACACCAGCCAATGTAATGATGTCAAGTAGACTTTCACACTAGAGTTCAGAGCACCATCAACTCCAGCGTGAAACAAGCCCGAGTGTTGCATGCTCAGACAGTACACAGAATGAAGTCTGTTCCAGCTTGATTACCCCCAAAGAAAATACACAGTATTTCACCAGCAGAACTAATGAAAACACCCGTGAGATTCAATAATACAGACTGCAAATGTAAAGCATAACCGGAGCTCCACTGAGCAAATGGCAGATATAATGTATGCCTTACTCCAGTGGTCTCCAAACCCGTTCCTGGAGGACCACTGTCCTGTAGAGGTGAACATCTGCAGGACGTTGGCCCTCTAGCTGCAGGATTGGACACCCTGCCTTATTCTGTCGCTGCAATGAACTGTACTATTCCTATTGTGTTTTAAATCAAGATGATATATAGATGCAAAAGCAATAAGTAGCAGACGGTTGGTAAAATGTGGTTGTGCCTCAATCAAAATACTAAATTGTTTTGGATTTCATTGTAAATTATACAGCTGTATGAAAAATCACTGATGTTCAACAACACACTTAATTATAGAAGGTCTGTATTCCAACTTAACTGCAGTTCACCAAAGCCAAAAGCAGTAACTACAGACATCCAGAGAGTGACAATATTATTGGATTACATTATTGTTAATGTTTGACAATCTACTTCAACGTCATGCTCGCATTATACCAGCGGTGATTACTTCATAATTGGATAATGGCGTAGTATAGTAAGGGATTTTAAAATAGCAGTGTTTGACATGTTAGTTGTGGCACTTGATGTACATGTCATTAATAATGTTGTGCTCAAGTTGTATGTTCATGTCTTCTGAGACAGGAAACTCTTTAAATGTTTATGTATTGCTTGCCTGACAAACGCTATGCACTACACTTGGCCGCCAAACGAAATACTGTGACTGGCCCTAAAGATGTTTGTAACACACCCCATTTTGTTGGATTTGAACTTTTGTGTATGATTACTGTGAAACGTAGCATATTTGACACTAGTCCAAAACGGTCATTTGACAAACAGATTGTTCTGATGCCACAATCGAAGAGGCCTTAAAGCTGCTGTACCAGAATCACCAGATCAGATGTTAAGACCCAATATCACTGAAGTGACCAAAACATTTCTACAGACTATTTATTAAATCTTGTTTTTCTAAGTAATAAACAGTAAAACTGTATGAGTGTCGGACTGTTTTATGTACTGCGATCATCCAGGATGTGAAACAGAGGTATATATTATACGCATCTACATAGTAAAGAAAAACTGACAACGACTACCAACTCATCCAGTCTTAAGATATGAAATTTTATTTTTTTTATTGACATTAAGGAAACACAGCAGCTTTTAATAGGTTACATCTGGACAAATGTAAATAAAAAGGAAAGCTGTAATGTTTCTTAAGTTAAATTATAAATGTTAGGCTCAGACATCAGTGTCCTTGATTTGGCCATTTATAAGCGTTAACATCCATGGAGCTGAATCTCTCTGGCTGTAACTGCAAACACAACACAAACTGGCACTATGAAATCTTGATCGGGGTGACAATGTTGAGAATTCATTTGTTCCAGCATCATTTTAGCCCGTCTTCAATGGGTCAGGGGTCTATATACACACACACCGAGAGATGTTCTGGTGTGTTTTGGAGGTGTCCTGACCTTCAGAAGGATTATTGTACAGAGATGATGTGCCAAGCTGTGCTCGATTTGGTCCAGTCTTTCAAAGATAAATGGAGTTTTCCTCAATACCCACTGAACAAAAAAACAGCCTGAAATCTTAAACCGAAACGATAAAGCTCCATTATGGGTATTCAAGTAAAAATGGCCATTTTGTATAGCCTCCAAAGACAAACTGATTTAACACATAACAAAATATTTAATATGGCCTCAAACCTGCCTATGAATCTCGTACTCAACTGATGATTAGGATTTAAGAAGAGCAGGTTTGGACTGGTTAAAATACAGTATACGCTACTTTTCACAGGGAAATGAGAATGCTTTTCAACATTTTAAACATTAAAAAGTGTGCACTTTACGCTGTTTTTTTTTTTTCACCTTTTTTGTTCTCACACCATCCTTGAGTTTAACGTTGTGCCGTTCACCACAGTGGCTTCCGATCCCCAAAGAGTCTCTTACCCAATCTCCATCTGGACCCTTAGATCCCGGTCAAACTGGGGCCACAGTCTAGTCTTAGGTTGTTGAGTTTTTTTCTCATTAGGAAGTCAACACCAGGGCTTGTCTGTGGCCAGGGCGAGTCTCTCTCTGGTACACACTCAAACGACATAGGACAGGACACCAAGGTGTTAAACACGCAGTGGGAACCTTCCTATTCTAGCAGTTGTAACACAAAGACTTTTTGTTCGAGTGGCGAGGAGCTCAATTGAGCTGAATTTGAAGGTCCTCGCCATACTTGCGCAAATATTTGTCGTGGTTGTGGTTGACGGACCAGAGAGGGGGCAAATGGCGGGGCTGCATGCTGGTCAGGAAGTGTTGTCGCCAGCAGCGCTCCAGTTTCATCAGGCCACGCAGACCGTGCTCGGAGTACGCCTGCACTACCTTCAGTCCATGTGGCACATAACTCTCGTTGAAGATCCTGCAAAGGTAGAAAAAAAGACATCGACTTTTAGACAAAAGTCGACTTTTCATTGACTTTTGTACATTAACATATGACAACACAAAGATCTGGGCCCGTATTCATAAAGATTCCTCTCAGAAAACTCCTAATTTAGCTGAAAAACTTTTACCTAGGAGTCTTAGCTTAAGAGCTATTTGGGACCGATCTGAGAGCAACTCTGAGCAAGGAAAATACAAACACTTTTATCTTAGTGAAGAGGCTGACCCCGTTGCTATGTATGACAGTCTTTTGAAGACTGTGATTGGTTGGTTGTCCAAAAAGGTGAAAAAAAAAGGAGCGCTTTTAAGTATAGGGTCTATTCTAAGCCCTCACTTTGAAACTACAAGCACAAATTGTCCTATTTTACCGTTCTCACACACACACACACACGTTGTGTTTCCATGTTTTATGGGGACATTCCATAGGCGTAATGCATTTTATACTGTACAAACCGTATTTTCTATCCCCCTACACTGCCCCTGCCCCTAAACCTACCCATCACAGGAGACATGCTGCATTTTTGCTTTTTCAAAAAACATCACTTGGTGTGATTTATGACCTGTTTTCCTCATGGGGACCAAAAAAATGTCCCCACAAGGACAAAGATTTTGGATATTGCCATCTTTTGGGGGACATTTTGTCCCCATACCGTAGGGATTACCAGTCCACACACACACACACACGCACACAGTTAATTTCCTTTAAGGTATTTGATTGGCTTAGAATTATAAACATCGTTCCACTCTTTCCGATTACACTGATTGCTGGCATGTCTATTTAACTGGTGGTTTGAAAGTTTTTTTTTAATTCGACAAACATGATCCCTGCACGATCTAATCTATAGCGTCTTATTAACTCACTGTCATCCATTGTCTGCAACACATTTCTTCTCCCTCTTCGTCTTTCTGCCATTTCAAACCAGTCAAACCCGTGACTTCCCACCCGTGAACTCGATGTACTCCCAGTTACGCGCTCTGATGTCACATAGCCCGCGAAACAACAATGGCAGCCCCAACGGATATACAAATAATGTAAAATAAAAGGTAACCCAGACTCGTCCATGGGATTGCCAGACAGAGAAGCGTGATTGGTCACTCCAGAGAACACGTCTCCACTGCGTTATAACAGCTTCTCTTGCCTGATGTTTTTCTCCTCCGTTTTCCTCAAATAAGCAAGGATTAAGCACCTTTGGCGATAGAAAATGTAAATGAGCATAAGCCCGGTATGGTCTGCTATGCTTTGTTTACATCTCTCTTCCACAATTCCTGGTGCTCAGGCAGTTTGCCGTGACTTTGCCTGGAATGCTAAAAAATCGTGAGTGGTGGTTTAAGTCCTAATTTACGGGCTCAAAAACCTGCCTGGAATACAGCTTTACTCTATATCATGGTAACACTTTATTTTAGGGTTCAGTTATTAACTATTAACTAGTTGCTTATTAGCATGCATATCACTAGGATATTGGCTGTTTATTAGTACTTATAAAGCACATATTAATGCCTTGACCATATTCTACATCCCTTAATCCTCCCAATACCTAAACTTAAATGCTACAAACACTACCTTACTAACTATTAATAAGCAGTAAATTAAGAGTTTATTGAGGCAAAAGTCGTAGTTAATAGTGAATGTGTTCAGTTCCCCATACTAAAGTGTTACCTATATCATATTATATAGTTAATAAGATATCACGAAGATTGCAGTTTTTCAAATGTGATATTGATTTTATGCAAGTTTACTAAACATCTAGTTAATATTAAGTGACTTACAGTTTAGACTTCCATATTTGCTCTCTCACCACCGAAATTTGTTTTCAAAACAAACACAGCACTGTCTCTGCGTCTCTGAGCAACACACAGCGGTGTTTTCATACTGAACGAATCAGCTTTTGAATGAATCAATTGAACCAATCATTATTCAACATTTTATGTTTTAAACATCAACACATTATTTATGCATAACTGCAGGTTATTCATTTGTCACTTCTGAGCTGTGTAAATGATCAAACAGTAAACAGTCTGTGTAAATGATCTAAATGCCACTTCAGATGCAGCTTCTGTTTTTGTTGATACCATTTTATTTGATTGGTAACAGCCCTATTGTGTCTTATTATAATTATTTTTTTATTACATTTATGAAATGACGCAAATTATGTAAAATTATGATTTCTGTCAGTTCTGTGAACTGAACACCACACAGAATATGAAGAATATCATTAACTTTAGGAGTCTAACGGCAGTCCTAAACCTGCCAAAGTACCAGCACAAAAACACACTCAGCTAAATATCGTAGAATTATCGTTATCGAGAAAATCCTGTGATATTTCTGTGATTCAAAGCTGAATTTTCAGCATCATTACTCCTGTCTTTAGAGTCACATGATCCTTCAGAAATCATTATAATATGGTAACATTTATGATTATTATTAATGTTGAAAACAGTTGTGTACAATTTTTTTAGAATCCTAAAAAAAAAAACTTCTACTTTCAATAATGATTTTTTCTGTAGAAAAAGACAACTAGGGCCTATGTATCTCATGTTTAACCACTGCAAAGACATCAGAGGCAGCGGGAGACGTCAGAAGGACTAGCCGAGGAAAGGCTACTCCGGCCAGGGTTAATGATCGCTGAGCGTCTGCTGATCGCCTGGATCTCACAACTCTGAAAACGCCAGATCACATTTTCAAATAAGCGCTATCTTTATAAATAAGCCTTTAAACAACTACATTCTCGCCTGAAAAAACTCTTATAACTACATTTCATGACACAATAACTATTTTTTTTTTAATTACGCAGGTTTTCTCCTGCTATTGCTGCTTGCTCAAGTCGTACAGTCATTACACTGTGTATCTGATATATTAATGCAACGTCTATATTTAAATTCACAAAAACCACGCAATTAGTCTAGTCTATGGACATTATAACTTTTTGTTAGAGTTTCCAGCCTCGATTTAATTATGTTATTCCGCCGTGTATCCCCCTGCTGCTTGCATCAGGAACAACAGGGGCGTAAAACTGCCTGGGCCGTAAAACTGTCTTGCTCCAGGTCTGCAGCCTCCCCATATAGGAAAATATTGAGATATCGTTTTTTGTCAATATCGCAATATCGCCCCTACGATACACCCATTTCAGGTCTTGCAGTCTCTACTAACAAGGTGTGACAGATGAGGGACACATCAGAGCCTCTTCGGTTTTGATTGGTCAGATGGCCTAGACTATTGTGATTTGGTCTGTTACTGGTTTGGAGAGGTTGAATCCTTGATCGAACAATGGATATGAGGAAAAAGTGCTTTTTGACCTTGGATGCAAGTAAACCTATTGTAGGAGACTCCGAAACAATATTAGGAAGCTTTAGAGTACACTGCCCAACACAAAAACAGAAGTCGCTGTTTGGATTTAAATGGGCAAATGCTTACGAGTCTATGATTGGATGATTGTTGCAGTGATTATGATGATGTTTCTATCATGTTATGTTTGGCAACAGTTCTTCTAACCCTAATTGATGGAGTGTGTAGCTTCTCATTTCCTAAACAAAATAAGATTTGCTGTCAAAATGGTGACAGGATGGAGAAAACAGGCTGTCACCTGATGGAGTTTTGGTTCCTTCCCACTGTCATCTCAGGCTTTTGGCTTCCTTAGTTGACGTAATAAATATTCAACTATATTACCGATCCCCCGCGTTGACACAATTATTGAACTGAGCTGGATGATGACATCACCGTTTTCTCCAGAGCGGCTGTACAGCCGAATCAAATTCTGTTGCATTATTTTCCTGTTAACACTGTGAAGCTGCTTTGAAAATCTCCATTGTAAAAAGCGCTGTATAAATAAAGGTGACTGATTTCCATCAAGAGGTGCATGAATGTTTGTTCAAGATCATGTATTGCCAATGCAAGGGTCCAGCGCTCTGTAAAGTCTCCTCCGGCACATCCCAAAGACTCCCAAAGAATTCACTCAGAGGTGATAATGATTCTTCATGCTCCCTCCCAACCATTCTTTTACAGAGTCTGATGAATCTTGACATAAGCCGCGTTTCCATTACTCTTCAAATTGCGCGAATTGAAAATACGCTTAATGACCCTGAAGTGTCTGCAGAGACCGTGTCATTTAGACTCCCCCTTAAGCTGCCTCATCGACACGGCATCCTCAATAAACCTGTCTCCGGCGGGATGACTCCGATTGTTTGAATAGTCCTAGTTAATAATTCTTTAAATCGATATGCCATCCTCAAAACAACCCGTCTCCAGCGTGTTGCCGCCGATCTTTCGAATATTACACTTTAGTAATTGTTTAATCAACACATCATCCTCAATAAAAACCCGTCTCCGGCGTAATGACTCCGATATTTCAAATTATTTATTGTTAATAATTATTTAATCGATACATCATCCTCAATAAACCCGTCTCCTGCGTGTTGCCTCAGATCTTTCGAATATTCAGATCTATTATGACCTCTGACCTTTAAAATTGCCAGAATAATAATAATAATAATAATAATAATAATAATAATAATAATAATACGCTGTTTGTTAATTGGCCAGAGAAGAACTATTTTTCTGTTTAACACTGTGAAGCTGCTTTGAAACAATCTGCATTGTTAAAAGCGCTATATAAATAAAGTTGACCTGACTTAATGGAAACTCCCATTTAATCGCAAAAAAGTTTACGCTCGCATGAGGTGTTTTTTTTTTAGGTAATTCGAAAAAGGACATTTTCGCAAAACTGCAATGGAAACAGTTTTGGCATTTACAGGTCACCTGGCGTGCGGTGACGCATTGGTGCCACATAGGGCCTAGCCTACCAATTTTTTCCACTCAATTATGTTGTAGCTAACATTTTTTCGTGATAACGATATTTTTCTAGTTAAAACAACATTCTCATAATAAGGACATATGTTGTATAGTGATGTGTACAAAAATAAGCTTTTATCCACATTAAAAATAAAAAAAATATAAAAGTAGGCCTAAAATATAAAGTAGCCTATATCAGTCTGGTGACTAAAAATAAATGACTAGCCAATGGCGATTCTATTGCCAAGGTTTGCGTAGAAGGTTGTGCTCACGTTTCATAATCAACATATGAAATAAAACAAATAAATATATATATTATAGGCTAATAGTTTTAACATAACTAACTACAACAATATAGGCTATGTTTTCTATAACCCTCTGTCTGACAAAAGCTCCAGCGCAACGTGTTCTGATGAATTTTTCCTTTATGAAAGCAGAAACAACTCTCAATGCTTTCATTTTTAATCATACAGATAAGTGCAAGACATAATTATGAACTATAAACGGTCTACTTTTATTTGTGTGGGCATAGACTCACAATAATAAAGGCCGTGGATTAAGGGAACGGATTATTTTGCATGCGCTGCACTCACTTGCGTTTGGACAAGTAGTTATTTCAAAAATGTATTTTGTTTATTAAATGCAAAGTTTTTCATTTAAAAAGCATTTCTAAATTAAGGTTATATTTTCAACAAACAAAATTAAGCCAAAATAACAAAATGGTTTAAAAAAAAAAAAAACTTTGAGTTACCACCATGCAAATTCACACATTAAGTTCTGAATAACACGCCTGTCTCCTTCCATTAAATAATGGCTATTGTGGTGCCTGGGATATACATAAACCTACCAACATAAGTGGCATCATTTTAATGACTTATCACGAAAAAACAAAAAAAACATTTAAGTCACATAACACCTGTTAATGGAAACACAGTATCATGTCGCAACATTTAGAAAATATCCCAAAAGTTTTGCGCAAATATGTAATGGGAACTAGAGGATGGATACCCGAACCGGTAACCGACGGGCTGGGCCGTGTTCGGACAGATATTTAGAAATAATGTTCGAGTTCGGGTCGGGCTCGGCCACGTCAGCGCAATAAGGGATTGAACATTTGAAATTTAAAACCCATTGGGCCTGTTTAACTTGATGCAAAGGTAGGTTTTTGTGAGTAAAATAAATAAAAAAATATTACCCTAACATCCGTCTTCCTGTGTTTGGAAATTTGTTTATGTAGCTGTGACAACGCGTAACATGCGCTCGTGTGGACGCGTCGAGTATAAACAAGACTTTAGGCTACATTCAGCGCAACTTCAGCGCTGCTGGCAGGACCAGCAGAGGACAGACTTGAAGCCATCCACAGCTGATGCAATCCTTTTTCTGCATAAAAACCTGGATTAGCCTAAACTTTGATGGATGGACTGTGTAAATAGATCCCATTTTGCAGTTTAGTAGCCATACAGTTTGAGAGAAAAAATGGTAATAAATGTAGTTTATTGAAATGAAAATCACTGTGTTACATTAATGTTTTGTTCTGTTAGCTTGGGCCATTTTTGGTAGACCTTTGTTCATTTAATTTCAATTGGCTATTTGATTTGGTCCTGTGTTAACGTGTGTATTTGTTTCCCTGTCTGCGCAATGATGCACTCCACTGTAATCATTTAAGAAAGCCTTCCTGCAGATGCTAAATAAAAGCTTTCCACACGAACAAACATACATGTGTCATTATTATGAGAAAAAAAATAGGAGGGTTAGAAGAACTGTTGCCAAAACATATAACATCCTAAAAACATCATAATCACTGCAATAATCATCCAATCATTTTTGTCCATTTAAATCCAAACAGCGATTTATTTTGGAATTTAATTTGAGCTGTTTCACATGTCTGTCAGATGGTACGTCCCATCTATTATGTGGCTGGTTTTTGGTCAAAAAAAGCTACAATAAGTAAAGCTACTCGCATATAAATCTAACCTGGTTTCCAACGCTGCAGCTTTCTGAAGCATCTCTTGCGTGACCTCTTGCGGTCCGCTGCAGAAGAAGCTCTGGATGACTGACAGGAGCTCATCCTTTCTGGA
This sequence comes from Gobiocypris rarus, assembly GCA_023029165.1. NCBI lineage: Eukaryota > Metazoa > Chordata > Actinopteri > Cypriniformes > Gobionidae > Gobiocypris > Gobiocypris rarus. The sequence continues at coordinate 5,833,950 of CM040925.1, forward strand.
TTCGGGCATCCCGTTACTGGCGCTGAGGAGAGCCCGTGCGGCCGAGCGCACCCGGCGACGGTCTGCGTCCTCCAGCAGCCGAATGCCCTCCTCGCAGCCTTGCGGAGCCGAGTGTTCCTCGGCCAGCTGCTGCTTCAGGATCCCGTCATGCACGTTTGAGGCGGCGTGACAGGAAGTGCACAGCAACAGGATGTCGTGCGAGTTGTGGTCCTTCATCTCAGCCGGGAAGTGGCGCCTATACTCGTGTGGGACAATGTTCTTCCTAGGTTAAAATGGACAAACAGAAGGTGAGATGACAAGTCCAACTTTCAAAACGAACTCAAGAAATCCCGAGACGAACCTGATGTAAGACTCTGCTTTTCCGCACACCACACAGAGATTCTCTTTGGCTGTGAGGTAGTAGTCTTTCTGTGAGTCGGGGCGGCCTGATGGCTCAAACAGCAGTCGGACAATGAAGGGATTTTCACTGACCAATTCTGAGATTAAAATATGCGCAGATCATATTTTACTCAATTATAGTAAACATTATACAAAGGATAATTTTGAACCCAAAGCTAATAGGTCAATACACCACTCTAATACAGCCGACAGACTGGAAGTCCTAAACTTGAGTCCAATTTGACCTTCGGTTGCTTTGAAATATATGGACTTTTGTGGCCAGACCACATGCTACCGCCTGACCCGACTAAGAGCACAAGGTGGGAATTACTAATATTTTTACGCCATTTCTGGAATAATTAATAATTATAATGATTAATTATATCTTAAACAACTGTTTTATAATTAAGGTTGATTAGCTTAAGTGTACAATAAGCTGTTTAAAATGTGCATTCAGCTGAACAATTGAGCATCCAGATGTTATAATCAAGCATCTTGTGGAGCGCTCTCAGAGTATGCATTTGGACCTTTTCCACAGAATCTTGTTGCACCCTTTATAGGCTTTGATCAGCCACTAGTCGAGGTCAAGCTTAACGCGTCATGGCAGAGCATTTAAGTGCAACCCCTAGTGTCCACTGTCCAGTTACATTTTTGATAACACTTTAAATTTGTACTTACATTAATAACAGTAAATTAAACAATTACAAGCAACAACCCCTAAACCAAACAAATCATAACTCCAACCCTATAGTAAGGAAATGTTACTTAAAGGGGTACTTCAGCGCTGGGAAGATGAATCTGTATTTAAACTGAGTCATTTATGCAGTAGAAATGTGAAATGATTTTTGAATTTGGTGCCTTCTAGACTGAGAAAACAGAAAATTAATTTTTTTCTCATGGGGATGAAAGACAACAATTCCCAGAATGCACTGCTTCACTGCCCTACTCTAGGCACGGCTACTGGATTACTGGATTACTGAATCACCGTGTTCATTTTCATAAAATCAGTTCAGTTAGAGACACTACAATTAAAAACTGAACGTGTCTGTTCGATATAAAGCGACTGAGCCGATTGAGCGTCACGGCACAAACGCAGCAGGATCGGATTACATTCATCACATGAACTGAGGTAATCGCGGGATTCACGGCTGCATTCACAGCGCGTGATCAGTCTGGCACATTTTCAGTTCATGTCTTTGGAAGCTTAACTTTCATAGGAATTAATTTTAACAGTTGAAACACTCACTTTGGTCTCCACCGCTCCGTTTACATGAATCTCCACAGCTCCTCGAGCCGAGTGCTGTGAGTGTGATGTTGAAAACATGTGGAAATAGCGCCTCCTGCTGGCTGTAGTCTTCAGCCTCTGGACAAAAACTCCTCAGATGACGCAAAATGATGATATTTGCGTTATCGGAGGATTTTTTCCAGAAATAAAATACATAATTCTCTCATCTCAGGGTCATATGAGGGGGGAAAGTACGATAATTTGAATATATTCCCTGGTTTCTACTGATACAAAGCTTAATGCTAATCGCTGAAGTAACCCTTTACATTACTCAGTACTATATTGTATAATTACACTATAACAAAGACACCTTAAAATAAAGTGTAACCCTTTTTTGGATCCTGCCAACTTCAATATTATATCATTGTAAATATAATAAACGGTAATGCTTTATTTGAAGGTCTCCATAACACTTTAAGTATAAAAATGTACCGTAATGATGAGTAATGCACCGATGTATCGGCCAGTAATTGGTATCGGCTGATAAAAGCTATTTTTTCCACTATCGGCTGATCGTTTAAAAACAGCCAATGATCAGGGCCGATGTTATTCTGTCAATTAAAAGGGTGTGGAAAAATGTGACGGACTGCAACTCATACTGTGTGCGATAAGACAGCGTCTCATGTTGAATTTAGGGCAAATTTAATTTAAGTTAACGTGACAATAGCAAATTAATAGTTTTTAAAAATAGGGTCAAATAAAGCCTGCTTTACGTAGCTATGAATCTCCCGTAGTTCAAGAATTAGCAGGTCTGCAGTTTTTACCCTTCACTAATCATTATTTGTAGCACCTCTCATCCAATAAATCATGAAATTCAAAGCATAAATGCCGTTTTGACGCTCCTAAATCTGACGTGACAGATGGAGAGCCATCTCTTCCACTTTAATACAATTTATATCCTGAAAAACATGCAAGAATATCAAAAGGTCTGTTGAAAGATACACTACAACTTACCAAAATCTGGCTTAACCACGGAAAGACGTCAATAAAACAGCTTGTAAACCTCAGTGTGTGTTTAGCCTAACGGTACCGGATGTTCAGTCATCTGATGCTCACAGTTTGTAGGTTTAGCAATAAAGAAACACTACAGGAGCTTACTCACTGTTAATTATACATGCATGCTTGAATACATTTGTCATGAAGACAAGCGCTTATGAAAAAATACCTAAAATGTGCAAGTGAGTTGTAAACAAACATTTCAGTTTTTAATTTGGGTGCAATTAGCCTATTATATCTGAAATTAATATTAGTTTAATATAATACCTTTGTTGTTAATTGCAACCAATATTATTATGTACCAAATGAGAGGGCTTTCTGTATAGTTTGCAGCATTATTTGGGAGAGGTTTCTTTTCCATAAGAAAAAAAAACTATTGGTAGATATTCTGAATAATCTGTATCGGCAATGGAAATTTAGTATCGTGCATCTCTTATAATTAACCTACTATACGGTTAAGGTTTGATTTAGGGTAAGTTGAATGAATTTATACACATTTACTGTTAATACAACAGGAAGTACATATGTAACACTGTAAAAAGTTATCGAATACACTTCATCGTTATCATAAGCCAACTGCTTCGTAACGCTCACATTCTGCATTATAGCACCACAAGGTGAAGGGAAAAAAGCATTTCTACTATGCATCTATAATTTCCACATGTATAACATTATGTACCTCCTATACCCTTTTCCAGGTACCATTTAGCTTTCTTCTTGTCACATGTGCAGAGTGGCTGACCATCAGGAGCATGAAGGAAACAGTTATCATAAAGGGGGGATTTCCTGAAGACAAAAGCACATCAACGGTCATATCCTAAAGGTTTTGATCCAAATATCCAAAACATGCCAAATTGTAATGCTTTGTGCAAGAGGTTTGTTCAAATTCAACATTGTATTGAAAGATATAGATTTCATTATCTTTAGTCAGATGCATTACCAATTCCAGGAAAACCGACCAAACATTCATTACCTTGCCGAGTAACCGACTCCTAGTGGCTTGCGTTTGTTCCGCCGCGGGTCTGGAACTTGCTGGTCTCCAGACTCAGGACTGTCCACTGTGGACTTTCGGCTCCGCCGCCTTCTCTCCCCTTCTTCCCCCTCTCCACCATAGCGCCCCCTAAAGGGCACATCCACCAGCCCCTGGCAACAGGACGCCAGCTGGACAAACGCTACCTCACCCTCGGTGGGCAGACGGAGCTCTTTGTTCATCCCAAACAGGTGGAGAAATAGGGCAATAGAGATCTGGGCATCATGTCCTGCATAGGTCATCTGGTGGATATAGCATGAGAAGGTACAGATATAGATATCGTTTTTAAATTGTTCCAAGTGTAAAAGGATAGCAAAGTCCATACGACGACTATAACTGCACAGAGGAACGACCTAATTGGAATCACTTTCAGAATGATTTTTTGATTGACAGCCAGAATCCACCTAGTCTTAGCCTCGGACTGTTGGCTGAACGTCTGATGCATAAGGCACACTTAATTGACCCTTCGCTAAGCCACGCCCTAAAACCGCCACAGGCCAATCATGGCTTAGCAACCGTAACTAGGCGTGGAAGGTCTGTCATGCTTTCGAGTGAGGGGAACATGCCGAAGCATTGCGCTTATGATTTGTGCAAATCTGATACCCGGTATCCTATACATTTGGACAGGGGGTGGAATTTTTTCCCTTCCCCAAACCTAAAACCCAAGGGGAGAAATGACGCGGTTCTGCTGATTTGTCCTACCTTGTCAGATTTTCCTACCGTAGCGCAAAATTATAGCTATATCTATCAATCCATGCTACCGTATCAAAAAATACTGCTGCGTGTTAGCGTTTGTGACTAATTTACGTGAAATATTTCAGTGTAACTTTACTGAGGATTCTTATTGGGGAAACAATAGACCTCTATTTCAAACACACCTGAACCAGATGATCAAGCACTTCAGGATCGCTTGAAAATCACAGGCCAGGTGAGCTGAAGAAGGTTGGAAACAAACTCAGTGGACAGTGGGTCTCCAGCTGAAGAGTTGGACACCTAGGCTCTATTCCTCACCTGCTCCTGGGTCAACACATCCGCCTCCCAGTCACTGCAGCGCAGCTCCAGAGATTTGTCCAGTGTGACATTCAGGAGGTCTGCAGCCAGAGACTTCAGACTCAAGCCGTTATTCAGCACCGCTTGCCTTCAACACAGTCAACATCACCATAAGCGCTTTCAAGTGTCACAGACTTACTGAGATTTGAAATCATGACTGCCAACAATTACTGAACACTCAGATTAAACATTTGAGTTGAGATGGATAATTACACTAACTCAGCACTGACAGTGTTATTGACAGAGTCACTCCACTGAATAATGACACGTGTCTTCAGTAGAGCTGCTTATAGCTGGTTTCATGATCAATGAATTTTATAACAAGAACACTTATTTTTCTGTGTTCTGTTATTAATAATCTGTATTATATAAGGCACTATTTAAATAAATGTGACTTGTAATCATTTGTAGATTGGGCTGCACAACTTGGGCAGGGAAATAATATCGAATTAAAATGCGATTTAATATCTGATAACTTGGCGATGTTATAAGCTCTGCATCATAATAATAATACTTTTGGAAACACTGAATCATGAGCTGCTTGCATGTGAATGAAACAGTGCCATGCTTCACTCTGAAACAAGCAGTGCACGTGTTTAAAACCACAGCCTTTGAGATGTGTTGATTTGTTTATTTATAGTTTAACACCATGCCAGCTACCTCAGCTATATTAATGCCTTTGCGATTTATTAAAATCACACCAAGCCATATCATGGTTTTGGTTTTATTTCAATCGTGATTTGTGCAGACCTAATAATTAAAGGCAGAATTCAAATCTAAACTTAAAACATCAAATTATAAACGCTGTTACTGTTTTATTGTATACCTGATTATTAATATATGATCTGGTTTAGAGCTGCACGGTTCAGGATAAATTGGGAATCACGACTTTTGGGTTTAAAATGGAGACCAGGGGCCTATTGCACAAAACTAGGATAAGGGATTAAGCCGGGATATCTCTATGATCTTATCATCTGCATGCAAAATTGAGTACACCGCTATCGTGTAAACTTACCCTGAAGGCACACTCACACCAAGAATGATAACGATAACGAAAGATAACTGTTTATTAGCGGATAAATTGAGCCAGGATCACCAAGATATCCCAGCTTAATCCCTTATCCTAGTTTTGTGCAATAGGCCACAGGATTCTCCCACAAATGCACAAATAAACAAAATAACCAAACATGTAATTTACTAGAGGTTATGGCAAAATGTAAATTGCAGTATATTTATGATTCAATGATTCACACATTTCATATTACTGGACGAATGAGTTTTTGAATGAATCTCTTGAATGAATGATTCAATGACAAATACATGTTTAACAGTCACCTACTGGTGTAACGAATCACGTTACTTTAAAAAGGTGTTTATATCTGAACTATAAACATTTAAATCAGTCCTTCTGTGATAATTTGAATATTTTAATGTATAATGACACTGCGCTAACGCAGATCTGAATGTTTGCTGTGATCGGTCAAAGGTTTAACAGACAGAGCCAAATCGCTGTCATTTAGCAATAAGATCAAGCGAGTGTTTGAAACGAGATCACAATCTTTTAAATATTAATTGTGCAGCTCTAGCTTTTAATGTTTTTATTAATGCATGTTTGGTGATTACGTACAGCACAGTTTCATTAGTGCTCTATAAATAAGCTGACTGGTTGACTACGAGAAAAATTTAAATGATTGTCTGATCAAATTGAGGCCTTACTTTTGTCTGAGGGCTAGGTAACGCAGGTCCACGGTGCAACTCAGATTCAGACCATGATCATGGGTCAGGCGCTTCCCATCCTCATAACATCCCACCCCGACCTTCAGCACACGGGGGTCAGACAAGACCCCCACGAGAGCCTTAGGTAGAGGAACCTGCGCATTGCGAAACGTCAGCAGTCGGACCAGCATACAGCGGCCGGAGAACGTCGCCAACTGGAGTAAGGAAACCGCAGAGGCCTTGCCTTTGACAGACACCTGTGGAAGCAGACAACATCTGGTGAAGGGACGGACTGATGCTACAGAGACAACATTAACATTTGGACACATACAGAGCCATGCTTACACGCATGCTTTTTACCCATTCACAGTCCAATCCCAAAACCGGACACACCGAAAGATCCTTTTGAAACGCAGGCCAAAGCGCTTCCCACTCCTCTAGAGAACTCACGATCACAGGCGGCACCTCTAACAGTGTTTGTGCACGCAGAAGCTTCTGGGTTTGTGGCGGTGCTGGCGGCTCTGGTGAGGGGATGATTTCTGCTTCTAGCTGGGCTTGTACGGGCTCAGCCGAAGCGGGACACTTGAGGGCCTTTCTCTTCTGAGTGCGGATGCTGCGCCAGAGGAAGAGACCACCGAGAGTGGCTCCTAACATAGTGGCCAAAGCTGCGGTCAATGTGCTCTGCTTGGACATCATTGCAGCTACACCAACTCCCCACTAAAACTGAAAATGATAATTTATTTCAGTAGTTCACTTTAGAGATGCTAACTATAAGTAACTACGAGATTCTGTCATTAATTACTTACCCTTGTGTCGTTCAAAACCCGTTCAGAAGATGAACATAGACTTTCATTCACCTTCTGAACACAAATGAAGATATTTTTATTAAAATCTGAGAGCTTTCGGTCCCTCCATTGACAGCTACACAACTACCACTATGATGCTTCAAAAAGTTCAAAGAGATTATAAAACTAATCCATATGACTTTTAGTCCACATTTTCTGAGACACGATCACTATATGATGAACAGATTTAAATTGCAGATTTAATACTGAAGCTCAAACGTGCTGCGTAACACGAGAATGAACCTCATTGGTTCTCGCTGAAACTCAAACGTGCTGCGTAACACGAGAATGAACCTCATTGGTTCCTGCAGACAACTGATGTGCGAGTTGATGAATGTTTATGTGAATAGAAGCCTAAATTAAAACTGTTCATCATATAAAGCGATCGAGTCCCTTCAGAAAATTTAGACTAAAATTCATATGGATTCGTTTTACGATTGCTCTATGAACTTTTTGAAGCATCAAAGTGTAGTTGTGTAGCTGTCAATGGAGGGACAGAAATCTCTCAGATTTCATCAAAAAGATCTTTATTTTACCAACTACGTAAACTTATTCGGCTAACATTAACGAGAGTTAGTTGACATGGTTGCAATGTCTAAAGTAGACTATCGAAATGAAGTGTAATCCTGAACATTAAAACGTTATAAGCAAGCCCCATACAAAAACATTCCTATATAAAGTTATAGAACTTAACCTTTCCATTCACTTGTCCCTTTAAATCGATTTCCATTTTAACCTTTTTAAGGGCATCTTATTTAATGCATCCACCATCTTTTATTATCACTAAAAATTATTTAATCCAATCAAATCATTATCAGCCAGATTCATTCATTAATGAAACACCAGTTTGTTGCATGGAGACGTGAAACGATTCTGCTGTGGATTTGCTAGGAACTATTCAAGAAAAATGAACTAGAACAAGAATTTAAAAAGTGTCTTAAATTTAACTCACAATATTGATTTTATACACCAGTTAAAATTGGCAATTGTGTTGATATTCAGGAAAACAGCACTATAAAACACCAGCATAAGAGGCGTTTGTTTTTTTCTCCATATCTTGAATTTTGGTAGCATTTTTTTGCTCCAAATTCCCATTTAATTAATTTGATGCAAAGAATGGTAAAGTGGGTGAATATGGACTAATTAATGAACCCAAGCAACATATTAGTCTACCATCATTTACTACAATAATAATACTTACAAAAAAGCATAAATTCAAAATGTTGTTGTTGTTGTTAACAGCACTGGCTAACACAAAGTCCCAGCAGTTTTGTTGTAAAGAGTGATATTTTGGCAGAAACCATGGCTACCGAGGCACATTTTTGCAAAGGTGCACAACGCAAACTGTCAACGCTCCTGTTGTTTAGTGTACAAACGATTGAAATCACAACCATGCCAAAGAACCAGCCTTATTAAAGACACTTCATTTTTATGTGTTGAAATGAATACATTACTCTTTAAAAACCGATTGTGCGTTTGTGAAAAAAGCAGATGATTATGAAACACCGCTTTGATGAAGAGTTCACAGCGCGTCCAGGAGAATAAATGACTTTAATCTCAGTGTGTTTGTGTTCATGTCAGAGATGTTGTACTTTATCCTAACGGACGGAGAGGACACGAACATCTAAATAAATCACTACGTAACAAGTCATTCTCGTGTGAATGTTGCTGAGGATTTACGTACCTGAAGACTGAATAGATGTCAGCGTAATGAGCAAATACTATCATACACATCACACACACTCTTATGATGAACAGCTGCAGCGCTTCTTCTTCGCCGGTGTCATTTAATCAGCGCTCGCAGAGGTCACATGCGCCACAGATGCTGGAGAAGCGCAACTACACCATTCTCAAGAAAGAAAGAAATCCTGCTGCTGAATCCGAAATCGCTCCCTATACCCTTACATAGGGAACTATTTGAGGGGACAGCCAGTTGTAGTGTTGTCCGAAACCACGTTGGACGTTATTGAGTGCACTCATTCAATCCCACATTGATGTACACACAGCGGCTGTCCGAATTCACTCACTCGTTTTCAAGTGAACTTTACAGTGGACTAACGTAGCGAATAACGTTAGTGATTGAGGGTTTAGGGGGCGAGTTCGAATTCAGCCAACCAGAAGTATTTTCTGCTTGTTTGCATTCATTAAAGGGATAGTTAAAAATGAAAACTCTCCCCATGATTTACTCTCCCTCAAGTCATCCTCGGTGTATATGACATTACTCTTTCAGACTAATTCAATCTGAGTAATATCAATAAATGCCTCGGCTAATCCAAGCATTATAATGGCAGTCCAAAAAAGTGCATGAATCCATTATAAACGTATCTAGCTAATCCTCCACACGGCTCCGAGAGGGTTAATAAAGGCCTTCTGTAGAGAATCGATGGTTTTGTGTAAGAAAAATATCTACATTTAACATGTTATAAAGTATCTAGCTTCCGCCAGACCGCCTTCTGTATTCAATTTACACCGTAAGCGTAACGCCTCTCACAGTTCAAAACGTTTACGCTGCGTTCGACGTCATTGTCGTGCCAGTTACACTTTCAGCACAAGTTGAATACGGAAAGGCGGTCAAGCTAGATAGTTTCCTTTATAACGTGTTAAATATGGATATTTTTGTTACAAAAACCCATCGAAGCCTCCATGTGGAGCACTTTTCTAATGGATGGATGCACTTTTTTGAGCTTAAAATTTTGTGCTGCCGTTGACTGCCATTATAAAGGGCCAGGACATTTATTAATATAACACTGATTGTGTTCGGCTGAAAGAGGAATGTCATACACACCTACGATGCATTGAGGGCGAGTAAATCATGGGTGAAATATCCCTTTAATGCTGTTTTATAACATTTTTTCCCCCCATTTTGAAATCATTCAGAATATTAAGCACAACATTTACACAATTCTCATTACTGTAATGCGCTTCAATGTTTTATTTGCAAGCATTTTAGCAACTTTTGTGTATTTTGCGTTTCACTACACAAAAAAAAACATGCAATGATTTCCTGAGGCATCTCTGTGACAGCTCAAATGTCACTTATTTTTCAAACATCTGTTGAAGAATTAGACAAATTCAAATTTAATGACTTTTTTTTGTCTTACTGAAGATGTTTGATTACTAAACCGTGTATTTGTCCAAAATTATTAATGCCAAAGATTATGTAAATAGATATTTACCCAGCAATCTCTTTAAAGTGTATTTTAAAAGCTGGCAAAAGTACCACATGAGCATGTTTGTGTCAGCAGTGCTGGACAATAATTTACACCTGAACAGTATGGAAAGAATTTAATAGTCATTGAACTGAAAATACAGTGATACACAATAGAAAATAAGAGAATTATTCAGACTCATCATACTTGACCAGTTAGAGAAAATCATGCCATTAAGTCCCTTCCTCATATAAAGTGGAAATGGGAGGGACTTGACTTACAGTCCCTTTCCCAAATAAAGCACTTGAAGTGCATTTGCTGTCCCTGTCCGTGTGCAGGTAAAATATATTAATTCATAGCATAGAATAATTCATAAATCAATATCTTTTCGAAACCTTTGGATGAAGTTTGAGAAGGCGGCAGCATCTCGTTTGCCTCCTTGAGAAAGAGCATGCAGGTCATCTTATGATGAAGTTTATTTATAATCCTCAGTTGCAAAACAATGTTCACAGATACAGGAGTACACAGCAAATCATGAAACGCGTGGAACAGAAGCACACAGAACCGCTTTCCTCTACCACCAACATTTTATTCAATCTTTTAGATTAAATTTTCCGTAACGAATTGGAATAATACAATGCAATACTTACAAAATGGAATCAAAACCTAAAAACAGGGCCGATCATCTTCATGTCTGATAACAGAAAAGTGTTGATGGGATTGCGTGAAGAGCAGAGAACAAAAAAAACAACATTATTCACTGCATTTTTAGAGTTGGAACCACAGGTGATTTCAAGAGCGTGAACGTCCAAGCTCACGAATGCCACATCGACCGTAGGTGGCCAAATGATCCATTAGTACAGTGCTCGTGCTAAAATGAATATCTTATTATCGAAATAAAATAAAAGATGACACTTTCAATAGTGTTAAAATTCATTAAAAATGTGCTAAAAAAACATCATGATATGTAGGCAATAAAAATCAAAGTACTGATACTATAGTACAAAAAATAAGCTTAAAATGACAGCATGAAAGATTGTCTGGGACCGGTGCGATTCAGAGGTCCTCAAACCCAGCCGGGGTCCGTTTCCATTATCTACAACATCCAAATTATGCATGGTGGCCAGAAGACTAAAACCAAATAAAGAAAGAGATGAAAACCATCCCTCACGCCTATATATATATATATGCTCTTTTCCTGTATGCACACAAAATAAGCCTGCACCTTTGGAAAGATTATTTACAGCTCTTCAGTTAAATTTCAAAGCTATTTAAAATATACTTAATGCATAAAAATAAAGATTTTGGCATTCTCTTGCTTCTTCCTCTTCCGATCGCAAAGTTCTACAAGAACCTTGTGAACCCGGAAGGGCTGTGAAGTGCCTCGTCCTTCTGGTAGGGAGCAGTCATCCAGCCTGCTAGGGGGCGCTGTGAGACGGGTTAGTCGGGTAGAGGGGGTACGGAGTAATATAGGGAGTCCTTTTACCATCATCTTGTCACTCTAATTCATCCTGGACACAAATGCGGCATGAACGCCTGTGTTTTGGGGGCACCTTCATCAACCCCCTAGTCTCCGTTTGTTCATGTCACGAGCAAAAACCAAACATGGACGAACAGACAGAAATCGAAAGAGAGATATGGAGCTGAAGTGGTTTTCGGGGTCGTTCGCTCAATAGTTAATGTCCATCGCTTTGTGGCTCACACCGTGTGTCTTTAGAGTTGGATTTCAAACGTCTTGTGAAGCTCGCTGGAGAAGGGGTTTGTGGGCGAAGGAGCGGTGCGCTGCGAGCGGCTCTCCAGTGCGGCCCACTGGGCCTCGAAGGCATCGGTTTGATGCTGCACTGCAGGTGACGACACCGCCGCCCAGCTGTTAGCCCCGTTAAAAGCGGCATTGCCTTTGGGTGGCTGCAGCGCTGTGGCGTTTGACACCGGAGGTACGAATGGTTTGCCGAAGGGGCTGCACACGGCCTGGGTGTCAAACTGGCCTGTTGGTGGTGTGGAGAACGGCGAAGACTGAAGCTGGGGCACTGGAACAGGTACCGGGATGGGCTGAGTTTGCGTGGCGGAACCGAATACGTTGGCCACCATCTGCGAAGGTGTGATGCCGACCACCGGGAAGCTCGGTTGCATGAACGGGATCCCGTTGGACACTGGGAAGGATGCTGGCGCCTGGGCGTGGAATGCCGGCTGGCGTGGGGGTACGGCAGGGACCGCAGATGGAGGGATGAAGGGTGCGGAAGGGGCGGGTGCCATGGGGACGGGCACCGGGGGAGGGAAGGGCTGTTGAGCGGGAGGCGTGTCGGTTCTCACGATGGAGGCGGGTTGGTGGGCACGCACAGACTTGGTCACCTCCTCCAGCCAGCGGTCGGCTTCAGATGGCGTGCGTTTGTGAGAGGAGGCCGGTGTGGAAAGAGATGCGCCGACTGCAGGTAGGGCTCCCCGGCTGGTGCAGGATTTGACCACTCGCTCCCTACAGGAAAAGAAAAACAAGAATTTTTTTAAGCATGCCATTTATTCTGCTAGGCTGTTACAGTTTAAAGGGTCATGAAACCCTGTGTTTCAGCAGCCGTCAGTTCTCACCACACTATGAACGTGGGCGTGGTTAAGGCTGTGTTTTATTTCACTCTCAGTAAAAGCATCAATAACACAAATACATAAAGTACAAATCCTGCTTTCATTTATTGCAGAAATAAATGCACAGTCATTCCATGTTCTCTGCATAGAAAATATATACGAACACGCTGTTGCATTATTGATATCTTTTGAGGCTTATTCTGCAGCGTTTGATGAGCCGTTTGATCGGTAAATGGGCCGTAAAGAGTGGTTACACTCACAGTGTGGAGGAATCACGTTTGTTTCAAAGACTCAGAGAACTTATGCATAGTTTTTGATCCAATGCATACTGACTGCGATCTCACTCTCTGAAGCGCCTGTCAATTAACACGTGCTGCTGTGTTCAGGCAGGCCTCTTCTCATTGGATAAGGACACGCGGACTCATGAATAATTATGAGACACCGATGAGTCATCGGCGTATTTAATATAGAGCAAAAAGGTTTAAAATTAACTAGGTTTCACCTACAATCATGACAAATGGATGGTAACATTGACTTACATGATGCTCAACACTCATAAATTTGTTTAAGGGCGTTTTCACACCCGTAGATTGTTTGTTTTGTTCAGAAACAGGGACTTAATTTGTTACAATGTTGTATTTTCTTCTTGGTTAGGTTTGCTTTCACAAGACAACGTTTCAAAGCATACCAAATTGTGTTTATGTAAGTCACATGCGAGCACAGCTGTCCTCTGACTGGTCAAAGTTTCCTCTGCGTCATCCATTAAGATGATTGTGAAGTTTGCTTCATGAGCTTATTGTGGCTTTATTTATATATATGCCACATTCATATTAATACTGCAGCAAATTTAAAAACACGCTCTCTCTCTCTCTCTGCAGGGTTTATGAAGGTAAATTTAAGACCTTTTTAAGACCAATTAAAAAAAAAAAGTAAGGAATAAATTGAAGGGAACATAACACGTCGGTATGTTCTCTGAATGTAACCGTCTAAGCACACAATGAGCTGTATTAGTGACACTCAAAGTTTGATTTCCAACAGATCTCCATTACTTTTTTATTCATTTTACAAAAAAATTGCTTAAAGTTTGAGATAAGAAATCTTGGGAAATCTTGTGAAAGTGATTTTATGATTAAAACAAGAACAAATATCTGCTAACGGGATCATACAAATCAACTTAATTCAAATGTAAGCACTCTCCATACCCAATGACAGTTATTTGTTCTTCTTTGAAGCATAAATTTTGTTCATTATTTTGTTCAATTTCTTAGAAAAAAAGACTTCATTTCTTAAAGTTGCATGTCAAGTAAACGCATCTTGATTCAAGGATGTTTTCAATTTGTACTGGAAAACTAATTTTTTTTTTTTTTGCATGGCATACAATTAAATTTAGGGCCCTTTGAAATCAGTTTTATTCTTTTATTTTTTGTTTCATAGTTTATTCTGTTTTCATTTTTTCTGGACTCTGTTTTAATGGTTAAGTTAAAAGTTACTGACTTTCAACACAAATGATTTCTCTCCCTCCGTTGACAGTCTAAGCAACTACCACTTTGACACTTCAGAAAGTTCATTAAGAGATCGCAAAACGAATCCATATGAATCAAGCGGTTATTCCAAATTTTCTGAAGAGACCTGATATGATGAAGGAAAGTCTTCCGGGTTTGGAACGACATTAGGGTGAGAAATTTTCATTTTTGGGTGAACTATCCTTTTAAGTGAACTGACCTACTTTTGATTTATTCATCTAAAATTTGACAAATTCCATGACATTCCACATTAAATTCCATTTTTATGAATGGATTCTGCAATTCCTGCATTGCAGAAATCACAGGGCCCTAATTTAATGCCATGATACTGAATTTAAGACTTTTTTGATCCGGTTTAAGCCATTTTTAAGCCCATAAAAAGCCTTAAAAATTTGACCATCCACAATCTAAGACTTTTTTAAGACCTGCGGAGGCCCTCTCTCTCTGGGTCTCCAGCGCTGTCTACAGGTCAACTGTGTCAAGACACGCAAACACTGTCAAGGCTTCATCGGGACAGCATTCTCACATGGAGAAGTGCAACCGCAAAACATTTGAAGATGAAGAGGTGCTCTTTTGGTTTTCAACTGTGAAAACTAATCGTCGTTGGTCTGTTGGATTGCTTTCATACCTCAAGCGAACCACACACACACACACATACATATATATATATATGTGTGTGTGTGAATTAAACGTGGCACAATGGCCTTCATCAACACAGTATGCTAATCTAGTGCAAAGGATTCATCGATATGCTGATTGAGGCTAGGGATGGTTCTGTCTGGGGAGACAGAGTCGTTTGCACCTCAATGACATCTGTACCATTTGCTTCACAGGACACATGTGCTTTCTACTACATACTATTAATCTACTAGTGTGTTCTAACATGTTACTATGTCATGTTTGGTCTCATCTGACAGCTTATAAACTGAACTGAACAGTGAACTTAACAGAGATATTAAAGCATCCTAATGTACAATCGATGTAGTATTGCTTTAACATTCTCCTCAATGCATGTTCATGTACTTCGCCCTTTCTTGATCACCACCCATTTTCCATAGTTTTTGGCTTCCTGTCAGTTGGTTTTGGTGTTGGGATTCCACTCATGTTTAACAATGCTTTGCTCAGGGTATAAGAAGGAAAGGGAACTGTTGACCTGCCACTACCGCACATTGTGAAAGGCTTTTACGGCCTCAGCGGTGCATTATATTTTAAAACGAAGTCTTCTATGACAGTAGGTTTGTCCATCTGTGTATTTAAACAGCTAACTTCATAAATACGTGTGTCTGCTTTAAAGGCTTTGAAGACCTTTCCTTTTATCCCTGATAATGTTGAAAGTTAAAGTGATTGCAACTTTCGATATCTAAACATTTAGTTAAATCATATCTTTTACCTTTAAAGAATAAGAGGTTAAAGAATAACAACAACTTTAACGGCATCAGATTAATCATATTGGAAACAGATAAATAACTGATTTATGCACATCATCCTTCAACTGCTTTTTGTTCCGATTATTGGCTGTTATTACCCGTCCCGCACTCGCAGCATTTAACAAAACACCCATTCTGTTATCCGACAACAGCACTAATTTAACTCTTGTTTCTCCAAGTAGCATGAACATAATCTGTCATTTAAATAGTGATTAAATTATATACAGAAAGCAATCAAATGGCACTTTTCCATTGCATGGTACAGTTCAGTATGGCTCGATGCAGTTCACTCAAATAGTAAATAGTACTCGGTTGAGGTTCCAAGCGTGCCGTACCGATACTAAAAAGTGAGGTGTTCAGAGAGAATCGTCACGACCATTATATGCTTTTGTGACAGTGATATAGCGGGTGAGACCCTAAACTCATTGCTAAATACAAGATTGGTTTACCCTTGTGCGCCGTCAAGCAAATCAAGTGATGTCGTCATCTGCGCTTTGTTGTACGAGAGTCTCTTTTGAAACAAATTTGTTGACAGGGGAAAACTGAGCCAAAGCAGTGGAAAACCGAGCCAAAGCAGTGGAAAACAAGCCAAAGCAGTGGAAAACAAGCCAAAGCAGTGGAAAACCGAGCCAAAGCAGTGGAAAACCGAGCCAAAGCAGTGGAAAACCGAGCCAAAGCAGTGGAAAACCGAGCCAAAGCAGTGGAAAACTGAGCCAAAGCAGTGGAAAACTGAGCCAAAGCAGTGGAAAACCGAGCCAAAGAAGTGGAAAACAAGCCAAAGCAGTGGAAAACTGAGCCAAAGCAGTGGAAAACCGAGCCAAAGCAGTGGAAAACCGAGCCAAAGCAGTGGAAAACTGAGCCAAAGCAGTGGAAAACCGAGGCCAAAGGAGTGGAAAACCGAGCCAAAGCAGTGGAAAACTGAGCCAAAGCAGTGGAAAACCGAGCCAAAGGAGTGGAAAACCGAGCCAAAGCAGTGGAAAACCGAGCCAAAGCAGTGGAAAACCGAGCCAAAGCAGTGGAAAACTGAGCCAAAGAAGTGGAAAACAAATCAAAGCAGTGGAAAACCGAGCCAAAGCAGTGGAAAACTGAGCCAAAGCAGTGGAAAACAAGCCAGAGCAGTTGAAAACCGAGCCAAAGCAGTGGAAAACCGAGCCAAAGCAGTGGAAAACCGAGCCAAAGCAGTGGAAAACCGAGCCAAAGCAGTGGAAAACTGAGCCAAAGCAGTGGAAAACAAGCCAAAGCAGTGGAAAACAAGCCAAAGCAGTGGAAAACCGAGCCAAAGCAGTGGAAAACCGAGCCAAAGCAGTGGAAAAGTGGAAAACCGAGCCAAAGCAGTGGAAAACTGAGCCAAAGCAGTGGAAAACTGAGCCAAAGCAGTGGAAAACAAGCCAGAGCAGTTGAAAACTGAGCCAAAGCAGTGGAAAACCGAGCCAAAGCAGTGGAAAACCGAGCCAAAGCAGTGGAAAACCGAGCCAAAGCAGTGGAAAACCGAGCCAAAGCAGTGGAAAACTGAGCCAAAGCAGTGGAAAACCGAGCCAAAGCAGTGGAAAACTGAGCCAAAGCAGTGGAAAACCGAGCTAAAACAGTGGAAAACCGAGCCAAAGCAGTGGAAAACTGAGCCAAAGCAGTGGAAAACTGAGCCAAAGCAGTGGAAAACCGAGCCAAAGCAGTGGAAAACCGAGCCAAAGCAGTGGAAAACCGAGCCAAAGCAGTGGAAAACCGAGCTAAAACAGTGGAAAACCGAGCCAAAGCAGTGGAAAACTGAGCCAAAGCAGTGGAAAACAAGCCAAAGCAGTGGAAAACCGAGCCAAAGCAGTGGAAAACGTACTCGGTTACTCACGTAACCTCGGTTCCCTGAGAGAGGAGCAGTATTGCGTATGGGAAAAACTCCTTTTCTCGAGAATATGAAGCAAAAACTTTATTCATAAAGTGTCTATGTAAAACGCAGTGCGGCTGCACAGCCGATAGACCAGCGCGAGCTGCGGCTGATTGGCTGTGCAGCGGAACTGCATGAACCTATGGCGGCGGCAGAGAGAGCGAACCAGTAGGGGTCGCTAAAATTCCCGCCGAACAAGGTCTCTAAAATTAGCATATCTGAGGCTATATAGACCGTGTTTTGCCATAGGAAATCAGGTTAAAAATCGACTGAAGCGATACCTGAGAAGCACAAGCGCGGCGGCGTTACGCAATACCGTTCCCTCTCTCAGGGAACCGAGGTTACGTGAGTACCGAGCACGTTCCCTTCGAGAGGTCTCTCGTGTGCGATGGGAACCCAATTTGAAGCGCCGTGCGTGCTTAACTGACCCAAGTGGCCAGAGGCACTAAGATGGGTAACAGTGAGTCACAGGAGACCAACAGAGTGGGTCCTATAGCGGACATAAGAGTATATAGGCCGGATAGCATCGGGCCATATGATAGAATTACGACCGGACATAGTCGGGCCTTAATATAAGTGTAGACATATTATGAAAGCTCGTGCTTGTGAGAGCTTATCATGTATGCATAGCAGGGAGACCGGACGCATCGGGTCTATACCTATTAAATGGGGATAATCCCGGCTTGTAAAGCGGGACTTCCAGTTTATAAAATCTGATAAAAGTGGACGGAGGCCCAGCCTGCCGCACAGATATCTTGTAGCGGAATGCCACGTGACCATGCCCATGACGAGGCCATGCCTCTAGTAGAATGGGCTTTAATGCCCAGGGGCAGGTTAGGTCTTTAGACTTGTAAGCCATAGAGATGGCGTCCACTATCCAGTGTGACAGTCTCTGCTTCGTGACAGCATAGCCTTTAGTGCGGCCACGAAGCACACAAAGAGCTGTTCCGATCGCCTGAAGGGGCGGAGCGCTCTATATAAAGTCTCAGCGCTCTGACTGGGCAGAGCAAATTCGCGTCCTTTCGTCTTGCGGCGGGCAGGGCCAAAAGAGAAATTACCTGTGCCCTAAAGGAGTAGAAGCACTTTAGGAACATAACCATGTCTAGGTTTGAGGGCGACCCTGGAGTCGTTAGGGCCCAAACTTGAGACAGGAAGCACTCGTGGAGAGTGCGTGTAAATCGCCCACTCGCTTGACTGAGGCCAGTGCCAGCAGAAAAGCGGTTTTTAGCGAGAGGTGCTTTAGGCTCACAGACTGAAGCGGTTCAAAGGTAGAGCCCTTTAGAGCTTCCAACACTGTGGCAAGGTCCCATATAGGTACTGAGGGGGGGCGAGGCGGGTTCAGCCTTCTGGCCCCTTTAAGAAAGCGCACTATAAGCTCGCTTTTCCCAGTGATTGTCCCGCGACCTGAGCGTGATAAGCTGCTATGGCGGCAACGTATACTTTGAGCGTGGAGAGCGACCGCGTCCATTAGCTCTTGGAGGAAGGTGAGCACTTCTGCCACCTCGCACGCGGCGCAGCGTCGAGGCTCCGTGCTGTACACCAGTTAGAGAATACCGACCATTTCAGTGCATAGAGCCGCCTGGTTGAGGGTGCTCTAGCTTCAGAAATAGTATTCAGAACTCTTTCAGAAAGGTTCGCGGGTATTGGTTGATGGGCCAAACATGGAGAGCCCACAGTTCTGGATGGGGATGCCAAATTTTCCCCTTGGCCTGCGTGAGGAGGTCTTTCCTCAGCGGAATCGGCCATGGGGCTGTGACTGACATGAGAGCCAGTTCGGAGACCCATATTTGATTCTTCCACAACGGGCTATTAAGAGCACTGTGGAATTGGTTTCCTGATCTTTTGATGGCCTGTGGCAACATCGCGATCGGAGGAAAAGCATACAGAGGGAGACTGGGCCAGACATGGGCCAGCGCGTCTCTGTGTTTGGAGAAAAATATTGGGCAGTGAGCATTGTCTTTTGGGCGAAAAGGTCTACTTTCGCTTTGCGAAGATGCTCCATATCAACTGAATCGTATGCGGGTGAAGAGACCACTCCCGGGAATACCGCCTCTGGATAGCATATCCGGACCCTGATTCAGAATACCTGGCACGTGAGCCGCCCTTAGGGAGCTCAGGAAGTGCTCTGCCCATAAAAGGAGGTGATTCGCCATGGAATGTAGGGAGCGTGATTTCAGCCCGCCCTGGCGATTTATATAGGATACCACTGACATGTTGTCCGTTCGGACCAAGACATGGTGGCCCTTTATGTACGGAAGGAAAGCTTTCAGCGATAGGATGACCGCTTTCATCTCTAGACAGTTTATGTGTAGCCTTTTCTCTGTGACTGCCCACTGGCCAGAGACTGGCATGCCCTCGTGTAGGGCGCCCCAACCTAGGTTAGGCGTCTGTCGAGACCACTTTCCGTTTCGTGACTGTACCCATCATAACACCTGTTTGATACCAGGTGGTCGCCTTCCAAGGAGCCAGAGCTTTGACACAGCTGTGGTTCACTTTGATCGAAACTGGCCTGATCGCCATGCGTGAGCCGGGCAGCGGGGTTTAGCCAGCGTTGGAGGGGACGCATGTAACAGACCCAGTTTGAGTACTGCTGATGCCGAGGCCATAAGACCTAGCATTCTTTGAAAGCGTTTGAGGGCACGTAAGCACCAGCTCTGAAAGACTTCGCCATGTTCTGAATAGAGAGGCGCTGTGGCGTAAGCCGCGCCCTCATCTGTATTGAGTCTATGACCGTACCCAGAAAGCGGTATAGTTTGGCTGGGAGACATTGAACTCTTGGCGATATTGATCCTGAGGCCCAAACATTCTAGATGGTTGAGGAGCCAGGACTTGTGTGTCATCAACTGTGCCTCTGACTGAGCTATGACAAGCCAGTCGTCGAGGTAGTTGAGTATCCGCATGCCTTTCAGCCTCAGCGGGGCTATGGCTGCGTCCATGCACTCGTAAAAGTGCGGGGTGACAGGGATAAGCCGAATGGCAGAACCGTGTATTGATAAGCCTGACCCTCGGCGAATCTCAAGAATGGCCTGTGACGGGTGCTATCTGAATGTGAAAGTATGCATCTTTCAGATCGACCGTGAAAAACCAGTCCCGGGCGAGATGTGCGCGAGGATTTGTTTCACTGTCAGCATCTTGAGCAGGCGTGTCATAAGCGCTTTGTTCAGATGTCTGAGGTCTAGGATGGGCGGAGGCCGCCATCCTTTTTGGGCAATGCGACTGTAAAAGCCTGACTCGCTTTGAGTGGGGTGCACGGTTTCCACCGCTCCTTCTCCAACAGTTTCGATACCTCGGCGCGAGCACGTGACTCGCGCTGCCTTTCACTGAGGTCTCGACCACGGCGCGCGGCGGAGTCTCTTGGCGAACTGTAGCGAGTAACCTCGTTTATTATGTTCAACACCCAATTTGATATGCCGGGATGGCCTGCCAGGCCTGGGCCCGTGAAGCCAGGGGCTGAATTTGGATGGGGCGGGCCGCTTAGTGATAGGGACCCGGTAACCCGTGTGTTTTGTGCTTGCAACACCGTGGGGATAGTGTTTATGTATGGCGGCGTGCACTGTGTAGTGGGCGCGCATTACATTTGGCACAGGACAGCGTGTGAGCTGTGTGGGGGTGTTTGAGCGTAGGTGTGCTGACTGTACAGTGGGCACATTGCCTACATAAAAGAGCTCTTTTTGAGATTTATTTGGGTCGCCGTGAGCAGCGTTGTGTGTCTGGCGGCGCTTTTGATAGAGGGCTCGTTGACTGCGAAAACTGAGTCGGCAGTCACCTGATTGCAGGGAACTGTGAGACTGAGAGAGTGGGGTGGGGTCCGGCGGCGGGACCTGGCCACCTTCTTTTCCTCTTTGCGGCTAGGGCGGCCGGTGGCTCGGGTCTCAACGGCTTTGGGTCGAGGTCCCGGGACTCGGGCTGCCTGCGCGGCTTGCAGCGTGGCGCTGCGGATCCTGGATCCCAGCGTGGCCGAGAGGGCGGCGCTGCTTTAGCGGGCTGGGTGGCGGCGCTTTGTGGCGGCCAGAGGAAGAGTTGGAGGCGTTTGGGCAGAAAGTGTTTCATGGCCTGCGAGGCTTTCTGAGCCTCGGTGAAAGCGCTCGGCGAAGCCAACGACCGCCGGACGAACAACCCAGAGGAGGTAATGGGAGCGTCCAGAAAGGAGGCTTTATCCACGTCCTTCATGTCGGTGAGGTTCAGCCACAAGTGGCGCTCCAGAACAGTCAGGCTGGCCATGGTCCTACCGATAGCCTGTGCGTTAGCCTTGGTTGCCCGCAGGGGCTAAATCGATGGCGCTGCAGGTCCCTCAAGGCCTCAGAATCAGGAACAGACTCGTCCAGAGAGCGGAGAAGTTTGGCCTGATATACCTGGAGGACGGCCATGGTGTGGAGCGCTGAAGCAGCCTGGCCAGCGGAGGCGTATGCTCGACTGGCGAAAGCTGATGTAGAGCGACATGGCTTGGAAGGGTGCTGAGCCTTGGCCTGCCATCCTCTGGAGGAGGGCGGACAAAGGTCTTGCGGCGACTGCTTCCTCGAGGAGGAAAACCCTCGTATCCTTTTCCCTCGCGCCCGTCAACCGAGGAGGCGCTGAGAAAAGGCGGATTTAGCGCGCGACGAAGGGCTTTCAAGCCTTCGTCATCTCGTGTACCTCGGGAAGAAGGGGCGGCTTGGGAGGAGAGGAAAGCGGCGACCTTGTAGGAACCACTCGTCCAGCCTACTCCGTGGCGCTTCAGTAGGGTGGGACCACTCGAGCCGAGGTCTTCCACGGCCTTAGTGAGCACCGGACCATCTCCGTGTCAAAGCTGGCTTTGGCGGTAGTGGCAGTCTGCGTCGGCGGGCTCGAGACAGAGTCTGACCACTCGCTGCCAGATGCAGCCAACGAAGGCTGTCCCCTCCTCTTCTTCCGCTATTGGTCCACCAAATGAAAGCGGAACAGGCCACAGTAGGTGAGTGGCACTGTTCCTCCTGGATGAACTCGACCGGCGAGAGCGAGGCACGTGGAGAGTTACTCGGCGTGCGATCGCCGGGCGCTTTCGGGAGGCCTCTGGTCGCGGCGCTTCTTTTTGCGCGGTCCGAGGAGCGCGCGGTGGGAGCGGAGACATCGAAGCTGGCGAGGCGAGCCCGAAGGGTCTGCAGAGCCATTTCGTCACACTCGGGGCAGCCGCCCCTGTTGAGTGCAGTCTCCGCGTGGTCGCGTCCGAGGCATGCCACACAGATGATGTGGCGTCGCCGCCGAGAGAGGTGCTCGGCATGAGGCGCAGGAAGGCGAGCATTTGCAACAACGCTCGCGCTCTTTTAGAAATAGTTGCAACGGCAACACACAAATAGCACAGACACAGAATAAAGGATATATGCCGGATGGCGCAGCTGGAGCGGCAGGCGGCTGAAGGCGGAGACCAAGCGGGAATCCGACGTCCTCAGGGCTGCAGAGAAGTTCCGCTGAGTGCTTTTCGACGGCGGGGCTTCACTCACCGGATAAGCGCAGCTGGGCGGCAGGCGGCTGAAGGCGGAGACCAAGGGAATCCGACGTCCTCAGGGCTGCAGAGAAGTTCCGCTGAGTGCTTGTTCGACGGCGGGGCTTCAATTCCGGAGGTCAACGAAGGTATCGCTGAAGGAGATTAAATCTGATTTCCTATGGCAAAACACGGTCTATATAGCCTCAGATATGCTAATTTTAGAGACCTTGTTCGGCGGGAATTTTAGCGACCCCTACTGGTTCGCTCTCTCTCTGCCGCCTCGCCATAGGTTCATGCAGTTCCCTGCACAGCCAATCAGCGCAGCTCGCGCTGGTCTATCGGCTGTGCAGCCGCACTGCGTTTTACATAGACACTTTATGAATAAAGTTTTTGCTTCATATTCTCGAGAAAGGAGTTTTCCCATCACATGTCTGAGAGACCTCTCGAAAGGGAACTGAGCCAAAGCAGTGGAAAACTGAGCCAAAGCAGTGGAAAACAAGCCAAAGCAGTGGAAAACTGAGCCAAAATGAGCCGTACCACGCAGTGGAAAAGCTAAGTAGCTAGAGAGCTAAGCTGAGCCGTACCAAGTGTTACCATGCAGTGGAAAAGCACTAAAAGAGCGCTCTTTTTACAATTGCTGGAGCTGTCAATCAAATAGCCCAAGTTTGTCACTCGCGCCAAAACTCACGTAAAAACAATGAGGCCGTCAACACTGCACAATCAAACTGTTACTGACATTGTGTTTTAACTGTTAGTGATGGAAGCATTCGTGAGAGTGCAGAAATTGAGTTGCAATTAGATGTTGTCATTTCTGAATTACAATTTCGACATAAAACGCTATATATTTTACCCTATATTTTGATACAATCATACATTTTCAAATATTTTGACATAAATTTTAGACTGTGGCAATGACTGACTGCTCAGTTGCATCTACAGTTAGCAGCTAAAATGTCCAATTTTTGTGATTTTAGATGCATGCACACATTTCATCTCATGCAATTTTGAGATGAAAGTATGCAGCGCACAGTATGAGTAATGAGTTTCTCAGCACCTATTCTGCATGGTCAGCACAGGAAGCCCAGAAGTCTTACCTATCTGTGCTGTGGTGGGGGCTGTGTTTGGGGTCTTGGCCCAGGGGTTAGTCTCTCGGACAGGCAGTGGGGGCGGCAGCACGGGCGAGTTAGCTGCAGCAGATACAGTGACACTAGGCGGCGGGAAGGCAGGAACTGCACCGTTGACTACAGCAGCAGACAGGACGTGTAGATTAGAGACAGAGCCGGACACAAGCAAGAGTGCTGACATATAGGCATGCACACACAGACACACATTAGGGATTGAAAAGACTAGATGATTAGTTCTGCCACTAGTAAAGGTGTTGGGTCTGTATTGACTAGCCTTGGATCACATGAGCTTGTTGTATAGTGCAATAATTTCTCTGTCCTCAAACTGTGACATAAATGTTGTATTAGTAATCGAGATGGTTGACTAATTTACTGACTAGTTGTTGGTGAGTTTATCTATACACACACACACATTCGTGAATATGTGGTTTAGGGGGACTATCCATAGACGTAATGGTTTTAATACACAACAAACTGTGTATTCTACCCCCTATACTAACCCTACTCCTAAACCCACCCATCACACAAAACTTTCCGCATTCTTTGAATAATAATAATAATAAAAACACAGTTTAGAGTTTTTACACAGTTTACAGGAAGTATCCTCATAAACTATATATACAAGAACACACACACACGTCTGGTTCACTATCTTTGTGGGGACTCTCCATAGACGTAATGGTTTTTATACCGTACAAACTGTACATTCTATCCCCCTACACTCCCCCTGCCCCTAAACTTACCCATCTCTCTCTCTCTCACACACACACACACACACGCACACGCACACGCACACGCACGCTCTTACACTCGCACACTCGCACACCCGCACACTCGCACACTCGCACACTCGCACACCCGCACACTCACACACCCGCACACTCACACACCCGCACACTCACACACCCGCACACCCGCACACTCACACACCCGCACACTCTCACTCGCAACATCTCAGCTTTGATCACAGGAATACATTACATTTTACTATATATTCACGTAGAAAACAGGTATTTTAAACTGTAATAATATCTCCATATTTTTGTGTATTAAGAAGTTCCATTACTTTGTTTTTAAAAAGGACAAGTTGCATGTTTAAATTCATTCCTTTAAACAGGCAGATATAGACGCCTTAAGGTAAACACAGACCAGCTAACTAGTTCAGTGTAAAAACTGGGAAGCCGTAACACACACATAGACTCCTTTCTAAAGTACTGAGAGTGTGAGAGTGAAGCTGACCTGGAGCAGAGGGCGACTGCGGTGAGGAGGTGGGTTTGGGCATCGGTGCTGAGGAGAACGGGTCCTCTGGAGGCCCACTGAAGGTGGATGTGATCTGAGTGCACAGAGAGCTGATGCTGTCACCCTCACCCTCCACCTCCGGCACTGACAAACACACAGGACAACATTAGCTATCTACAGGTCCTGAAGGCTTCTCACTGCCTTGAAGGCAACAAAACAATACAGTTAAGGCTTTAGGAAGAAGGAGATAAGGAGAAAGAGAAGGACGTTCAATATTGTAGGGCTGGGTTGAAAATATTGATCTGTCAATTTTAATCGATTCTCATTTTGATGAACAGATAGCGATTCTTAAACCCCAAGAATCAATACTTTAGTCTGTGCTGTTTTCAGTTGATAGATGGACAAAACTTCATTAAACATTATTTGTAGTGCGCCTCCCATCCAATAAGCTTTATGCCTTGTTATCTGATACGAAACAAAGTCTCATCTTTCGGTTTCTTTAGTTTGCCGCAGTTCTTTTTGTGTAACTACTTTATTCAACAATCTCTTCTCTTCACTGTCACTCGCTTACAATATTCACATTGTTGGGCAATTCCCTTAGTAATGCGCTTCCAGGTTTTGCAGCAAAACACCGGCTCACTATTGGCCAAGCACGATCACATGCATGCGTTGATGTTTAAATAATTCTGTGTTTTTATGACAGACACCATTTAAATGTTTATATTTCAAAAAACCTAACTGTCATTAAAGTTATTATAATAAAGCATTATGTGTAATTTAAATGTTTGTAAATAAATCAGTTGTTAATATTATAGTAATGTACCAACTGACAGGGTTCCCTTTATAGTTTACAGCATTAGTTTAGTTCGATTTTTTTTCTGATGTACACTTAATTGCCAAAGGTTTTGGGACACCTGCCTTTACATGCACATGGACATCCCATTCTTAATCTGTAGGGTTTAATATGGAGTTGGCCCACCCTTTGCAGCTATAACAGCTTCAACTCTTCTGGGAAGGCTTTCCACAAGGTTTAGGAGTGTGTTTATGGGAATTTTTGACCATTCTTCTAGAAGCGCATTTGTGAGATCAGGCACTGATGTTGGACGAGAAAGCCTGGCCTGGCATGAAACTGTTCCCACAAAGTTGGGAGCATGAAATTGTCCAAAATGTCTTGGTATGCTGAAGCATTAAGAGTTTCTTTAACTGGAACTAAGGGCCCAAGCCCAACCCCTGAAAAACAACCACACACCATAATCCTCCCTCCACCAAATTTTTTTGGGTGATTGGTCACTCCAGAGAACACGTCTCCACTGCTCTAGAGTCCAGTGCCGGCGTGCTTTACCCCACTCCATCCGGCACTTTGCATTGCACTTGGTGATGTAAGGCTTGGATGAGCTGCACAGCCATGGAAACCCATTCCATGAAGCTCTCTACACACTGTTCTTGAGCTAATCTGAAGGCCACATGAAGTTTGGAGGTCTGTAGCTATTGACTCTGTGACCCTCAGCATGTGCTGACCCCGCTCTGTGATTTTACATGGCCTACCACTTCATGGCTGAGTTGCTGTTGTTCCCAATTGCTTGCACTTTGTTATAATACAACTAACAGTTGACCATGGAATGACCGAGACTTATTGCAGAGGTGGCAACCTATCACGGTACCACGCTTGAGTTCACTGAGCTCCTGAGAGCGACCCATTCTTTCACAAATGTTTGTAGAAGCGTCTGCATGCCTAGTGCTTGATTTATACACCTGTGGCCATGGAAGTGATTGGAACACCTGAATTCAATGATTTGGAGCGGTGTCCCAATACTTTTGGCAATATAGTGTATATCCAAATAAAAATATCAAATTGAATCAAATCACATCAAATTGTGAAATTTGATTCAATGCCCAGCTCTACGAAATAGATCTATAGAAAAGCAAGAAAGAGAAAACCTATCGACTTTGAATTTGCAAATCTGGAAAGGTGAAAATCAGTGAAGAGCCTCACCAGTGTTTTTGCTGGGGAAGTCAGACTTGCGCTGCATGGTGGACGGCAGCTCGTTCATGCGCAGTGACATCTGCCGTTTGAAGGGAGATGTTTTCTGACTGAGCGCCGGGAATCCCCGGAACGAGCCCTGGCGAGCGAGTGCCTCCACGGGAGCGTGGCGTCGGGGGATGGCGTGAGGATTGGCTTCCTGAGGGGCCAGTGTGGCCATGGGCAGAGGAGGGGAGGACGACGCGCCGTTGGGTCCTGCGAGGGTGACCACAGGGTGCGACACGCTGACGGAGGAGCTGCCCAACACACCCTCAGAGTCTGGTGAGAGAGGAAGGGTTGGTTGCCAATGACACCGCTACACTACTGTTCAAAAGTTTGGGGTCAGTACGATTTTTTTCAGTCTTTTTCAAATATGACTTTTCCCCACAATACAACTAAAACAGTAATATTGTGAAATATTATTACAATTTAAAATAGCTGTTTTCCATGTGAATGTATAGTAAAGTATCGTTTGTTTTCAGCATCATTACTCCAGTCCTCAGTGTCACATGATGCTTCAGAAATCATTCTCAAATGCTGATTTGCTGCTCAAGACACATTTATGATTATTATCAATGTTTAAATTAGTTGTGCTGCTTAATGATTTTGTGGAAACCATGATGCATTATTTTTATGAAATGACTGACCCCAAATGTTTTAACAGTAGTGTATGCCGGATCATGAAAGTAGATGTAATTACTGATCCACTTAAAGTCAGAATGTGACACCAGCTAGTTCAAAGTCATTCCAAAAATACTCCAGAAAAGAAAAGCACTTGCTTTGATATTTTGTCATCTAATGCAGTGGATTTCAAACTTTGCTGCTAAGGACTCTCAAATATGGTTAATCCCCCTTACAAAAAAATAACAACAGTTATATATGTTCATTATAAAGACCCATTAAACATATTATGTGTGAGATAAAGACATGTAGTTTCTTAAATTAAATAATACATTAAATACATTAAGTCTTTGTTTATTGTAATTGACCATAAGCACATTTTTAAGATATTATATTTTAAGAAAATATTTACATTTCATTTAATCGACAGCATATATTGTTCTACCTACTATTAATGCTAGATTTATAAACCTAAGTATTAAATTGATCAAAAGTGACAGTAAAGAAATTTATAATCAAGATTATAAATCTGTTCTTTTACATTTTCTATTCATCAAATAATCACTTTTTTATTGTTTTCAGCATTGATAATAACCATGAATGTGTCTTGAGCAGCAAATCCTCATATCAGAGTATTTCTGAAGGGTCATGTGACACTGAAGACTGGAGGAATGATGAAGAAAATTCAGCTTTGATCACAGGAATAAATTACATTTTACTATATAATCACATTATATGTTTATGTTTTAAAACATAGTATTATTTCACAGTATTACTGTTTTTACTGTAATTTTGATCAAATAAAATCATCCTTGGTGAGCAAAAGACACTTCTTTCACTGCCAAAAAAAACAACAGTATTTAGTATTTTTGTCTTGTTTTGAGTCTAATATCTAAAAATTAAATCAAGATCCATGTATTGGATAAGTAGAATGACATAAGATATTTTTTATTGATTTCTTGAAAATAATAGCAAGATGAAGTGAGTTTTTGCTTAAAACAAGCACAATGATCTGCCAGTGGGGTAAGAAAAATAGACCCAAACAGACAGAAACAGGATTCCTTTTCTTACCCCACCGGCAGATAATTTTGCTTGTTTTAAGGAAAAACTTATTTTCCAGAAAACAAGATCAAATATTTGAACAGGAAACAAGACAAAAATACTAAGTAAGAAAAGCATTTTTTGCAATCTTTTAAATGGTGTGCCTCCCTGAGCCCCAGCTCTAGTGTGTCAGTCTCTCATACCCTCACCTTTCTTGGCATCCTGCAGCTGTCGCATGACCTCCTCTCGCTCCGCCTGCTCTGTAGCTGTGGTGACGCGGAAGGAGCCCTCCCGTGTGAAAGTGGTACGGTTGGCATCGAAAGTGGCCGTGACCCCGCACTCTTTCTCCCTCTTCTGTTTGCGCTCCAGACACGCGGCAAACGCACAGCCCACCGCATGGCTCAGGCGCTCCCCCTGACAACAACACCAGTCATCAGATCAAAGACAAAGTCAGATGAAATGTGGCTTTAATCAAACTACATGATATTATATTTCATTTTATATATATTATGTATAATATTATATTATTAAATCAGATACATAGTACCATACAAAAGTTTGGGTCAGTAAGAATGTTTTTTATTTTTTTGAAAGAAATTATTACTTTTATTAAATTGACCAAACGTGGCGGTGAAGACATTTATAATGTTACAAAAGATTTCTATTATTTCTATCTCTTCATTAGAACTTTCATTAGAAATCTTGAGAAATAATGTATCACAGTTTCACTAAAAAAATTAAGCAGCACAACTGATAATAATAAGAAATGATCATAAGAATACCAATTAAAAACTGCTGAAAATTCAGCTTTGCATCACAGGAATTCAAATAGAAAACATGTATTTTAAATTGTACTAATATTTCACAATATTGTTGTTTTTACTCCATTTATATCACATACTACCGTAAAGTCTCTCCTGTTCACCAAGGCTGCAATTATGTGATCATAAATAAAGTAATGAGAGCAGTTCCTCAGCACTATCTCATCAGTTTATTACAGTACTCCGTCTAGTCTGTATTGTTGAAACTGCAATGGATTACACATAGCCTGGATGCCAGCAGAATTTAGCCCCGCCCACAACATTTGAGTTCGGGAAATTCGGTCTGGACTCGATCCGGTGGGGAGTAATTATGCGAACAGAAACTGTTCGGACCAATCAAATTGTCAGGGCGGGCTTTAGAAGATGATGGACAGATGATCAACAGTAACGTAAACATTCACGTCACAAAATAACTTTTGGGTTACATTTGCTCTTATCCTAAACGGAGAACTTGTTTGTATATGCAAATCACCTTCACTATTTCTCTCAAAAGTGTTGATAGTGTTGGTAAGTACTCCATGTATCCTTTAATGATTTTTTACAACATCGGCAAAGATCGTTTACACTCATCTTCCTCTACTTCTTCCAGCATACGAGCAGTTGAGATCTGTTTACAACTTAGTTATGCTTTAGTGATGCGTCGTTCATGAACGATTTGCTCTTTTTGAACTAATCTTAAATATGACTCGGGAACATAGAGTTGTCTCAGAGAGCGATTTGTTCATTTTGTGTTGACCGTGCATGCGCTACAGGCCATCGGTTCTGTACAGGATCTTCTGCACTCAGCCGATGGGGCTGTGAGAACGAATGACTCGAACCCAAAGACTCGAGAGGTGAACTAATAAATTCTGTTTTCGGGACTGCATGCATTGCTTATTGGGCTGTCACAGCTCAGATCAGACACTGATGACGGAACTAACGACTCAAACCCGGAGACAGGAGAGGTGTAACGACAGTAATCTTACCAGGGAACAGACGTGATTAAATGTGATCAGACAAAAGAAAGAATGACAGGGATTTGGAGGTGATGTGAACTAACAGACTGCATAGCCTGAAGACCCAGCTAAGCAATTCATGAATCATTTCTTATAGTTTGGCCTTGGCTGCATTAGCTTATAATTAATTTTTTATTCCAAATGTGATCAACGTTTGCATAAGTACTAGATGTGTTGGGGAATTTAACATGTGACATTTTAATTATATTCTGCTGAAATGAACAAAATGATTAGAAAAAAAGATTTGTTCATTTTGCTGAACGAGATTCAAGATCCGACTCCGTAAAATGATCCGAACTTCCCACTACAATGCGTCGCTCAACATACGTCACTTACTCCGTTGCTCTGATTGGCTGTAGGTCTATCCAGTTGAGGTCTTTCCTAGTACGGTTGAAGCACGCCCCAATAATCACAGCCCAATGGAGCGGGATCAGACTCACATTCTGACTAGTTTTGACATCAGGGTAGATTACTACACACATGGTGTTTATTCTAGTAATTATGACTTATTTACTATTTACGTTTCATTTCATGTCATTTGTAAATTTTGATATATGTTGCTGTTTTGACACAACATTTTAAAAATAACAACACAAAGCCCATAATAGTATATGGTTCTCATGAAGTAAGATTATGAACAACAACAATTAAATTTGTATTAACTACTAGACTAAAGTTAGACTAGACTAGACAAGCTACAAAAGTTGCATTAGAAAGATGTAAACCTGGACGCTATCGTTCTAAGTTCTTAGTTTTCCAGATGTGATTTTATATGGAGTCAGAAATTAAGAATAAGTAAGGTCTGGGACCATGATCTGTCCATGAGTATTTGACAGGTATGAGTGTGCTCACCGAGTCTTTGACGGCCATGAAACAGTGGCAGATCCAGCGGCGCGTGGTCCCGTCTCTGCAGATGTAGGAGAAGGCATGCTCAAAGTTACGATCCGGCGCACAGAAGGAAACCTTCTCTATTGTCTGGTCAAGGATGAGATCCTGAGAACAAAACAGGCAAAATGCATGTCATTACATATTACATTTATATTTTCACAAAAGCACAGGGCGTTTCCACACCTGGCTCGTTTGGAGCGGCTGTTTCAGCACCTGGTGCGTTTTCTCCCTTAGTTCGGTTCGTTTAGGCATAAGGCATCCGAACCAAAACAATCGCTCCGAGAAACGCTCTCAGCCTGATTGAAAACGAACTTGAGTGTTTCAGTTGAGGAGAGAAAGAGATCTGACTCAATAGACCAACGATTAAAGCAGTATTATAATTCATATGGGAAAATGTTTTATACTTTCTCTGTGTAAGTGCTCTTCTCCATGCATTGCAAGAATGCTATCCCGACGATTTATAAGTTACATATATTCAATTTTAAATGTAATTAAATACACATTTAATGTATCAGTCAGAGCGGGTGCTTTAAAATGGGGATTTAAGTATTTTTTTCATTTTACTCCTTACAACTGTACTGTGAAATAGTATTGAGAGCTTCTCTTTTGTTGACAACAGATTTATAATTATTGTACATTTAAAAAGTCAGCTAGTGTCTTTATTTTATGTTCTGCTTGCTGTGGATCAATATATTTTCTTTGGTCAGTACAACTGTTTGTGGAGACTGCTGTATTATTATTATTATATTGCATAAACATCATAAAAACAATCTGAACTGTGGTTATGCACTTTACATGTCTGTCACCTCACACGCAGCAGTATGCACCAGACTTTATGCCTTTCTGCATAAAATCCAGCAGGCCTTCATGCACTGATGAGCAATGACTGGCTCACACCAGCAGGTGGCAGAAAAAGATGAATATGAAAAGTGTGCATGAATATAGGAGTACTGCTTAATTTTACCTCTTGTTAATGCAAACCTCTATAATGGAAGTCACACACACATTAAAAGACGTTTTGAAGAGACGCATGGGATCACAGCAAGAGCTTTATAAAAAGCATCATTACTGCTCAGTATATGTAAAGGTCACACTATAGTTAAAGTCTTCTAAAGCCTTATAGTTCAATAGCGTTGTGCCGTCATTTACCAAAGATCTTGACATCTGCCCCCATTTGTTTTAGTATTATTTTATTATTAATTTTTCATTTTTGTATTTTCCATTTTCATTTTAGTCAACAGTTGTAGTAATTTTGTTGTGCGTCTATCATTCTGTTTTTATTTTATTTTAGTACATCAAGTTAAACTAGATGAAAATGAGAAATTTACTAGCCGAAACTATTTATTATAAATATTTAACTTTCCAAAAAAGTACGGTTTTATGACACTACCTCTCCTTGTTAAGTTCTTTGTGAACACATTTTTTTTTTTTCCATGTGATCATGTGATCGTGCTCGGCCAATAGTGAGCCGCCGTTCTGCCGTAGAACCTGGAAGTGCTGCACGGTGTGAATTGCCCAACAACGTAAAAGAGTAACAGGGAAGAGAAGAGATTGTTGAATAAAGTCATTATTTTTGTTTGTTTTTCCGCACAAAAAGTATTCTCGTTGCTTCATAACATTAAGGTTGAACCACTGGAGTCACATGGACTATTTTAACGCTGTCTTTACTGCCTTTCTGGACCTTGAAAGTGTTCATTAAACAGCTTTCTATGGTCAGAGAGCGCTCGGATTTCATCAAAAATATCTTCATCTGTGTTCTGAAGATGAACGAAGGTCTTACAGGTTTGGAACAACATGAGAAGGAGCAATTAATGACATTAAAATACTTAAAATGGTAAACATTTAACTGCAATAAGCAACTCCGCTGGCCAGCGTTCCTCATTATGATCATCTGCACTGTATTAATCTGTATTGTGGGATCTGGTGGATCATCTCAGGTCAGTTGGGAGTCCTTCAGTACCTTTGTCTTGTCATCTACGACCCTCAGGCCATCTGCAGACACCCAGAGCACCGCGCGCACAGCCTTCTTACCCGCCTGTGTGGGCACACATAACACACAATCAGTGAGAGATGGAGGGGAAAGAGAGACATTAAAAGAGAAGAGGGTTGATTTTCCCACAAAGTTGAGGCCCTTCACCCTCCTCGACTTTCATACAAATGTACTTTCATCTACCAACAACACCTGAAAATAGAGAAAAGTTAAAAACATTGAGTTTTGAGAAGGTTACAGCAGTGTTAGGAGCAGGCATGATGTCGTAACCCGAAAGAAAGAACAGAAGGTAAGCATCCAAACAAACACACATCCTGATTCAGGGAGCTTGTGTGTTCACACTTACCTAAGTGCAGAAATTAGAGCTCTCTCTCTCTCTCTCACACACACACACACACACACACACACACACGTTACACAAAAGGAAGCAAAATGAGTTTTGTAACTCAGTTTGTCCCTTTGCACACACTCCTCTATTGCTCCAGGAGCAAACTACTCTTATCAGTGGGAAAGAAAGTGTACACACAGTCACACATGTTTGAGCCACAAACATACTCTATGCAAGTACACAAACACAGACCTGAATGCTTGGGCAATGCACTGACATCATGCAATAATTGCACATGCTTAACGTGACCTCAGAACTCATGGGTATAAGTCAACCAATACAGTTTTAACGATTAATCAACACTCAGTTGTTTGGTGGACCTATCGGTTATTGGTTCAGATCAACAGTTGATAGTTTTATTTGCTGTGCCCACAAGAGGTGAAATAAAACCAGTTGACTAAGCTTTGTACATAAAGAAGAAGTGGATTTAAAACACAGCAGAGAAAAAACCAAGGAATGTATACAGTATGTGTAATCATGAAAAATCTAACATTTAGGACAATTCATTTAAGAACAGATTGCTGCAGGGATGACATTTTCCTTGGCTAAAACCTGTAAACAAGCTTTTTAGCACTTCCGGTTCCTTCGTCCTGAAGTCAATGGGTTTTTTAAATGAGTTTTTGGTTAAATGCTTGAAGGTCTGTGGAGAACACAAGCTCAAGGCATTTTTCTATGTTTTATTTAACAAAATAAATGACATAGTTAATAACCCCATAGAGGCTTTTTTTAAAGCGTTTACTTGCTAAGAAGTGACTAAATGGGACTGTAGAGGTGGTCAGACATTAAACATCATCATGCCAAACTAGTAAATTCATCTACTCACCGGTCACTTTCACAGACTTGTTAAGGCCCGAGCACCGATGGTGTGAGGACCCTATAGGAACGGCTATCATTCTACTCGAAAACCCATGATATTTTGCACAAGCGTCAGAAGTGGTTATGGGTTTTAGAATTAGTTCATTTTAACTAAGAAGACATCTACAAGCGTCAAAGCGCCACCTGCTGGCAACAGGAAATGTGGCACATTGAAATGAATTTTTCGTATATATTTACCTGTTTAAATGCATGTCGCCCACTATCTGCTGTTACCCCGAGGCCACCGGGTGGCGGTGGTCCTGTGTGAGAGAGCCCTTTCATTGTGTTCATAATCATGCTCTTGCAAACTATTCTAACTCGAACATTAAGTGAAAATGTTTTTTAAATAAAGACTGAATGAGTTGTTGAAGCTTAATGGTGGGGATGTAGTTGAGCGACTATGTTGAGGTTCATTTATAGCCTACATTTAGTGATTGTATTCAAGCTTTAAAATTCAAAAAGGTTAAGATCATTTAGTAAAGATTATCCAAAAGCCAATTGGTTTTTGTCGAGGGAACCAGGGTGATGCAAACTTGTGGCCAAAGCCTAAAAAAATATGTTATCCTGCAGCAGTATTTATATTCATTTATTTTTATAATTAATTGCTGCTTTAAAAGAACTGCATGTTTGCAGACTAGGTTAGACAATAACCATTTGAATGGTTAAGAGTTACAACATTATACAACTTTTTCTTAATCCTCCACTTTGAAAAGGAGACATGCTTCATGCAGATCCAATACGATTTTGTTTTCGGGGTTGAGGGCGATCCAACTGGTTGCAATAAGGATATAAACGAAACATGAGCGCTATGAAGAAGAATGCATATTAATGTTTGGTTTTTGATTTTGACCATCTGATTGACTGCTTCAGTGACCAGTTTTCTGTTTTATAGGTTTCCAAACGTTTCTATGTTCTTGCAAAATGAACTTTATGAAGTATTTATGCACTAAATACAAGGAAGGTAAAATATCTAAAAGCGAGCATGGTATAACGTTCATGTGAGGGCACATGCTACTTGAAAATTACATGTAAAGGTGCAGTGTGTAAATTTTAGCGGCGAGGTTATGAATTGCATCCGCCCACTGCTCACCCCTCTCTTTCAAAGCACATAGAGAAGCTACGGTGGCTGACACAGGACAAAGACGTCGTCGTCTGAGACCGCAGAGAGTGACTAGCGCTCTGTAGAGTAGTTTGTCCCTTTAGGGCTACTGTAGAAACACGGCGGCTCTTCACTGTAAAGAGGCCCGCAGTGTATAGATAGAAACGGTCTTTATACACCACTGAAAACATAGTTATGAATACTTTATTGCATTTCTGTCAATAGACCCTTATAAATACTACACAATGCACCTTAAAAAGACCATGAGTTGATTTTATTTCTGTCCCTTTTTCTCTCTCCCCCTTCTTTTACATGATATATATGCATCATATGACAATAAAATAAAACTATGAGCCAGGGGGTGAAAACTTTTGAACAGGATGAAAATGTCTAAATTTGTCTTATTTTGTTTAAATATTATTATTTTTTTTTAAATTGAGTATTTCCCTTCAAAAGCAACAGAAGATGCTTACATGTGTCCTGGAAGACAAATTAAAAACAATTTAACTTGATCTTTAAATTCTAAAAGTTTTCACCCCTCGGTTTTTGAACGGGGTCATTTTTATAAATTACTTTATGTAAACATCTTTTATGCAAAATATCTTATTCAGGACAATACTAAATAACATGCATTTTGTATGATCCCTTTAATTTTCTAACATTTTTGCATATTCTGCAAGGGGTGTGTAAAATTTAGCACAACTGTAAATTTCCATAAAAACTGAAATCTCACATTTCTGAAGCAACAACATATGAAATCAAGCTTGCGTCCACGTACTTGCATAGAGCATATTTGGGATGCTACGTAAATGCACACAACAGAACTTACTTTTGCAAAGAAGCCCTTGAAGAACTTTCTGTCCTGGAATGGAGGGTTGGTAAGGGGATGTTGGTGGGAGGAAAAGGCAGGAGAGGGTTACAAATGAACTGAGACACAATGTCCTGTGAGTGTGTGTCAGGGCGGACTCTGGTCTAAGGGCTTTCGATGGTTAAGAATGACAAAGTTGTGAAGTATGGAGAGGAGAGGAGGGGGAGATCACACCTCTAGCTCACCAATCAGGCGTCACCACATGTGATGTTATTGGTGCTGTTACAGATCTAGTGTTATTACTCCACTATGTGAGTTTGATTATTTCAGTTGTCCTGAAGGAATAGTTGACACGCAATGAAAAATCTGTCATTTACTCACCATCAGATGTTAGGAAAAATTTTTACGCTACTCTTTTTCATACAACGAAACTGAATATGCAATCATAAAGGTAGACCATAAGGCTGCGACTAACAGATTTCCCCCCCAATTGATTCATCTATAATTGTCAGATTAATCAAACAATTAACAAATAACCTAGCCTCTAATAGTTATTGTGAATAGTGTTACTTCAATGGCTAGTCAGAAACGTGTATTTATTTTCAAAATGTTGATTACATCAACTGAGCATGTAATGTCAATGTAAATCTACATTGTTTAGTATCATAGATCTACATGTCTTAAACTTGCAAATGCTCTGTTCACTTGAACTGTGCTGAAGTCAAAGTGCAATAATGCATTATCGTGCAGCCCTATGAGTCGCTCTGATTACTTCTGTGCATATATGGTAGGAGTGTAACGGTACACGTATTCATACCGAACCGTTTTGGGCTTCCGGAGCGGTGCACGAGTGAACGTGATCATCTCTTCCTAAAGAATAATAATTAATATTTGAAGTCATGTTGAGGATACATTACAACTTACTGAAACATATCATATGTTGTGTATTCCCTCAATCAGTGTTCCAGCAGCGGAAAGACGTCACACTCTAAAAAATGCTTGGTAAAAAACAACCCAATGTTGGGTCAAATATGGACTAACCCAGCAGTTGGGTTGTTTTAACCCAGCAGTTTGGTTGCTTTAACCCTGCGGTTGGGTTAAATGCTGTGTTAAAACAACCCAATGTTGGGTCAAATATGGACTAACCCAGCAGTTGGGTTGTTTTAACCCAGCAGTTTGGTTGCTTTAACCCTGCGGTTGGGTTAAATGCTGTGTTAAAACAACCCAATGTTGGGTTAAATATGGACTAACCCAGCAGTTGGGTTGTTTTAACCCAGCATTTAACCCAACCACAGGGTTAAAGCAACCAAACTGCTGGGTTAAAACAACCCAACTGCTGGGTTAGTCCATATTTGACCCAACATTGGGTTAAAACAACCCAGCATTTTTTAAGAGTGCAATAAAACAGCTTGAGAACATGTAGCATCACATTTACCTCAGAAGTCATTCAGTGTCTACAGCTGTTAGTTCACTAGAGAGATCAACTCTTTCACTGAATATATGACCTATATTAGCCCATATATTCATTATATTCACTGAACCTGTGTCGTGATGTCTGGATTATTTAATGTATGTTTAAATGAATCTGTCGTGAAAATGGTAGACCCTGTGTATAAATGATTTTATTTCAAAAACGAACTGAAGAAAAAACAATTTTAGATTTAGAAGTTAATGCAAAAATTGCCTAATGTGAAGTTTACATGTTTGCATACAAGTGTTGATTATTATATCGAAAAATAAATAGCAACAGAATTTTGGCTCATAGTTTGAGCTCTGTCCTTTAATATTACAGTAATGTGCAAGTAAGGGCTCCCTATATAGTTTACAGCATTATCTTTAAGAAACTTTTAGTTATAATTGAATTAATTTAAGGACAGACACAATTTATTCAGTAAACCACTGTTTAATAAAAAGCAATTTTGTAAAACTGCTGTACCGAACCTCGACTTTACAACCGAGGTACGTACTGAACCGTCAGTTTTGTGTACCGTTAGACCCCTAATATGCAGAGTATTTTCTGTTTTCTGGAGTTCAACAGCTTTTGTGCCCGTTCAATTTCTTTGTATGAAAAAGAGCAGCATGAACACACTCGTAAATCTCTCCTTTTGTTTGAGTTTGAGTGAGTAAATCATGACAGAACTTTCATTTTATCAGGTGAACCAATCCTCTAAACTAAATCATGTTATCGTGTTAGTGATGGCAGCAGCTTTGAGCAGTAGTTCATTAGGATTGCTTCTGGTGACCTCACATAGCTTCCTTTAAAGCTGAGGCATCAGAAGTGCCACAGGGAGAGAACTGATCTGGGCTCCGGTGTTCACTAATCCCATACACACATCCCAGCTAAGAGAGGAAGAGTGCGAAGGTTTCAAAAATCACTCTTTGGCCACATACACACCAGGGTTATAACTGTTAACTAAAACCAATAAAACAGTTACCGGTTTGTTGATAAACCATGCTATAATTATTGGTGGTTAATGTTACCATTTTATATTTTAATTATCGATTTGAAAACCTTATGGTAAACCATGCATTAAATAAAGTAAAGCAATGGCATGGAGCGTAGGTTTCATTTTGTGTGAAAACATGGTGGAAGGCAGTGAAGTTTTACAATCTTTACAATCTTTACAACCGAGTGCTGAAGGAAATTATATCAACGAATCACATGAATGCATCTCTGAAGAGAATTGACTCTCTTCAGAAAAGTTTTGATGGTATTTTTTCCATCTTATGTCTGCGTAGTGCCTAGTAAAGTATTGTCCATAAGTGCTGTATATTATATTTCTCCTCTTCCCTTAGCGCCACCTACTGTCAAAGAGAGGGCATTTCCATCCCGATCTCACAGCAATTCGTACTAATTTTACGAGGTGGCTAATTCGTTCGAATTGATACGACCTCACTTGTACGAATTCATACGATTTTTGCTAATTCGTACATATTTTACGAGTTACCAAATTCGTATGAATTCCTACGAATGACCTACAGCTGACCCCGCCCCTAAACCTACCCATCACATGGGTTTAGACAAATCGTACGAATTTGCACGACCTCACTCAATTAGTCACCTAATAAGTCACCTTTTATTCACTCGTATGAATTAGTACGAATTGGTCGTGAGATAGCGTTGGCATTTCTTACTCAGCCCCTGAAAACTGGGCTCAATTTTTATGCAAAGTTGTACATTTTAACCAGTTGATTGAAAATAATCTAACAATTCATATAATGAAGTATCTATGATTATTTACAGCATCAATAAAACACCTATAGTCATTTATCATTTGACATCTCTTTTCTTAAAAAATGGTTAAAAGGCTGAAATGTGAGGTTTACCATTTATGAACCTTTAGTCAAAACTTTATCCAAACATGTAGGTAGATAAAGATGTTATGTTGAAAGTCACCAAACGTTTTTTGTTCATTTAAAATCTTAAAGTCTTTGATGTTAATATTATTATTTTACTGTTTATGCAAACAAAAAGTGCATAGTGCTGCTAATCTTATTTGTAGTTTTCAATTTATGTGGCGAAACAATATTAGTTTTGTTTATCAGTACTTTTTGAACATTTCCAGCACATTTTAACGATAACGTGATAATATTGATAACGGTGATCCTTTTGGTTACTATAATGGTGATATGAAATTTCAACTCTAAAATAAATGTTAACTGAATGCAAAAATGCCTTAGCAACATTTCTCATTTTCATTTAATTTATTAACAAAATTAACTAGTGCTGTCAAATATTTGTGATTAATCGTATCTAACATAACAGTTTGTTAATATAATGTGTGCATATATACAGTACTGTGCAAAAGTCTTAGGCTCGCTGGTATTTTTAGAAAAGTGTGTTTAAGCCAGTTATTTATATATTTTGCTTTAGTGTGTCAGTAGGAAATATCAGTTTACATTTATAAAGTAATTGCCATTCATTTTAATAATCCAGTGAGATGTTTGTATGCATAAAGAGTCTGACAATAGTCTCTCTGCTCCACATGGAGATCAGATCTCATCTTCATCGAGTCTGTCTGTGATTACATGAAGAAACAGAAAAAACTGGGACTAAATCCAGAAGAACTGAGGCGACGTCTCCCAGACACTTGAGGAACCCTTCCCACAGAACTACAGGAACAGGTGTAGGAAGAGATGCAGGAGACAAAAGCCGTTTTAAACGCAAAGGGTGCTCACCCCAAATATCCATCTGATTTAGTTCATAGAAGTTAATTCTTAAATAAAGCTATTTATGTTATTATTTTTGACAGCATTCTCACTCTAAAGCATTCTGACGAGTGCCTAAACTTTTCCCAGTACTGTAGTTTTTAGTGTCAGTAGGAAATACCAGTTTACATTTCCGAACATTAATTTTGCAATTAATTGTAATAATCCAGTGAGATGTTTTTTTTCTAATAGCAAGAAGTCTGACAGCAGCCAGTCTGATCTCCTCTTCATCGAGTCCGTCTGTGATTACATGAAGAAACTAAATCCAGAAGAACTGAGGCAACGTCTCCCAGACACTTGAGGAAACCTTCCTGCAAAACTACAGTACTGGGAAAAGTTTAGGCACTCGTCAGAATGCTTTAGAGTGAGAATGATGTCAAAAATAATAACATAAAAAGCTTTTATTTATGATTGAACTTCTATGAACTAAATCAGATGGATATTTGGGGTGAGCACCCTTTGCGTTTAAAACGGCTTTTGTCTCCTGCATCTCTTCCTACACCTGTTCCTGTAGTTCTGCAGGAAGGGTTCCTCAAGTGTCTGGGAGACGTCGCCTCAGTTCTTCTGGATTTAGTCCATCTCAGTTTCTTCATGTAATCACAGACAGACTCAATGATGCTGAGATCACACCGGCTGCTGTCAGACTTCTTGTGCATAAAAAAATAAATAAAAAAAATTCACTGGATTATTACAATTATTTGCAAAATGAATGTTTGGAAATGTAAACTGATATTTCCTACTGACACACTACAGCAAAATATATAAATAACTGGCTTAAACACACTTTTTGTGTGTAAAAATACTAGCGAGCCTAAGACTTTTGCACAGTACTGTATATTATATTTATCTATTATATATTTTATATATTATTTAGTTAATTGCAAATAATCGATTTGACAGTCTTTAAATGAACTTAATGAAACTGATTATAGACATATGAAAAAAACACAATTAGTAAAACTTAAACTGAATTTTAATTTTATTTTATAATATTAAAAACCAAAAACTGCAATAGTATCTCAATGATATTAAAATGGCACTGATACACACAATTCCTGTCCTGTACAAACAGAGTTCGGTTATTTATGGCTATGACGACTGCATCTACAACTGCATTCACAAACTGCTTGCATCATGTTTCTTGTTTACAGATCCGTGACTCCCAAACGCTGCAGTGGTTTTCATCGTGAGTGAGGGGAAGCGGGACCGACTGCTATGCATGTGGAAATGGTAACTGCATCAATGCATCCATCCTTCCCTGAACTTTGGCGTGTGTATGTGGCCTTTGAGAAACAAGAAGTGCACCATTCGCCAATCCTAACACTCGCTTCCTCATATGCACTGGTCCCTTAACTGAGGTTTGGGTTTCAGTTCAAGTAATCATGACCACCACAACCATTATATACTGACCCCACACCTTCAGTAAAGGGCACAGCGAATTTCACAGAAAGAGGTTACATGTTACAGAAAGAGATCGGAGTTAAAGTTATCATTGTGCTGAAGAGCATTTCACAAGTTCATACACAGCCGTAGAAGGAAAGCAATGCTCATTGGGTTAGAAAAGAGGTT
Organism: Gobiocypris rarus; assembly: GCA_023029165.1. Lineage (NCBI taxonomy): Eukaryota > Metazoa > Chordata > Actinopteri > Cypriniformes > Gobionidae > Gobiocypris > Gobiocypris rarus. Next base: position 5,876,906 of record CM040925.1, read on the forward strand.
TAAGGGGTGAGAGAGGATCAAGATGCTCTTAATGGCTCATGTGAACAAACCTGCTTAGAAAAAGAGAACATCAAAATGCATTCACATCAGAACATATGCAAACAGATGGAGGAGGCCTGCAGTTTCATGGAGAATAACTGCCACTGACGCTAGGGATACTGAGCAGAGAACATGCAGACCGTAGACAGACAGAACACAAACAGGGAACACTAAAGGAACGATGTCCCCCTTGACTGAAATCTGCAATCCTCTCTCAGAATCAGCGTGCATCTCCACTGTTTTGAGAACAGCTACCACATAACCAGCCCACAAACACAGAGAATTATGGTCTGTTTGACAGCATTGATTAGTTCTGAGGATATATTGTAACTACTCCAAATAACTGAATAATTTCTCCATGCCATCATGAGCTGGCTGGGAAGGGACATTCAGAAGTTAACAAGTAAACATGACAGTTGTAAATTATTTTATTTTAGTACACAGACATTTTAGGTCACAGGAATTTACAGGAGGTATATAGTAACAAACACATAATTTGGTTAAGACAGTAGGATGATAAATTATTATTTTCTTTTATATAATCTGATCTCAAATATTTACCCTATAGCCTTTAGCATTGCATATAAATATATTTCTGCCTTATATGGTGATCAGATTCCCCAACGGATCAAAAGGAAGTTATTTTAAACACTCGCTGGTGTCTGAAAGTGAGTTTTGAGCTGAAAATTGTTTAAAATGTCTTAAATGTTGAAGTTAGTGGGTATCCTGATATAATAACATGGGAAATGAGCAGCGGTGTTGACCGTCTCCACTCCACAAGCCCCAGTTGGCCCGCTTTGGACCAAGATATTCGGTGTCTCAAAAACCTCTGGCCATTGGCTCAGAGGAAGCTCCAGCGAGGCCCGATCAAGCCACGGAAATGACAGTGAAAAAGCGACTGGCACGCGCTAGCACACTCGCTTTTGATCCAACAGTGGAAACGGCTTATAAGCGCCAAGATGAATGGCTTAATCATCGAGCAGAAAGGGTGCGTCTCATAGCATAACGCTGATGTCCCTCCCTGTGAATTCCAACTATCAGAGGTCAAAGATCATCAGCAAACACAAACAGTGACTAGAAACAGTGCTTTCATTCTTCTGAAACCTGAAGGTTAAACTCGAGATAAGAGCTCTGTTACAAAGCCTAGCAATATGGAGCCTCCCGACAAGCCATCAACCCGCTTCTAACACAAAAGATAACACCGAAGGACTTATCGCTTCATGGATACATCATCCCAATGTGCATTGTGATGAACACAGCGAAAATTAATTCAATACGGTGAACGGAGTTGAGAGAATGTTATAAAAATAGCCATGCTGCCAATGTAGAGCGCTTAAAATCACTCACTCATGAGATTTCATTGTGGTTCATATGCTGTCTAAAAAGGGTCGATACTGTATATGCCAATGCCAACCCGAGAACATGTGAAATATTTTCCCAATTATAATAAGACAAGCTCCAAGCGTTTGCATTTTTAAAAAGCAAGTTGAGCAAGAAGTCTCTTAAGTCATTACATAAAATAATTGTACTATATAGTCACGAATGCAGACATTAGTGTATTCAATCTTATGCACACAACACTTTATACATGTGAAGCACGTTTATCATCACGAATGCGTGCTCCATCTGGAGGATGTTCGGTGCAGCTCGCACAGTAACGATAAGCAATAAACACAAGAGGATGACATTAATAAAGATGAGCCTCTGCAGAGAGACATGCACTTCCTGGACATGGGTGGCAGGCTTCCAGTGAGAGGAAATCACATTACGGGTTAGAGAACAGTCCTCACATCCACACACACACACACACACACACAGATCCTACGACTTCTCCTTCTAATGCCACTTGATTTCGTGCTCCAGCTTACAGTGATGGTAACTTAATCAGCGTTGATTAGTTCTGGAGATAATAAGGTTTGGAGTGTCTGAGCGAGGGTTTGAGTAGGTTACAGGGTCAAGAGATGACTAATTCGTTAGAGCTGCCTCTTTAAAGCTTGTGTTATTAGTTATGTTCAGTGTTTGTGTCTTCATGCAACACTCGGACTAGGGCTGCAAGATTATTTGAAATAAACCCAAAATGGCAATATGGTGCCCACAACGTCTCAGAGTTTCTCGTTTCCTCACTAAATCTATCTCTGCATCTGCTCTGAGTTTGAGTCACTTTAATATGCATTTAAGAATGAAACATGCACCAAACACATACGCATCTTTTATAAATAAAAGCTTGATGGTTTAAAGTTTGAAAATGAAAAAGAAATAGGACAGCGGTACATATTAGTACTGCAATTTCTACAGTTGTACTGTAAAATTAAATTATTATTGTATTAATCTTTTCCAGTGATATTCCTCTGAGCGTTTCTCATTTGTAATTTTGTCTCTCAGCCATCTCTCCTTTGTGACTGAATGGCTTCCACCACCTTATTATCAGTGCCACCCTGTCCCTTAAAGAGATTGTGGTCCAAAATAGAGAAGCATGAGCCCCCTATTGCTGAGTGGCTCACTCTCTCTCCTCCCCCATTATGAGAGGACACACCCCTACTGTTGATTGGCTCACTCACTCCACTCCCCCATCATGAGTGGTCAAGCCCCCCACCACTGACTGGCTCACTTTCTCTCTCCTCCCCCATCATGAGTGGACATACCCCCGCACTGCTGATTGGCTCACTCTCTCCTCCCCAATCATGAGTGGACACGCCCCCTACTGTTTATTGGCTAAAAGTGTATTGTGGTGCTCGGTCTGACCCACTTTCAACAACATTTTTCAGAAATGGCTTACTGCACCTTTAATTATGCAATTTTAGTCAGAATATGGGGAATTTGAAAACACGAGTAGAGTAAATGATAAGGCAGCCGTATGAGAGACTACACCAGAATTCCCAGACGAGTGGGAGTTTATTCACAGAGCATGCAGACATCGGTGATCTCTGAACGGTCGTTTCTATTGACCGGAGTGAGAAATAAGCAAGATCTCTTCTTTGTGTGAAATTGAATGTAAGGAAAAAAGTGCATATAAAAAGAGTGTGAGAAAGAGACTGGGCAACTTCCTCAATTAAACCTCACAGAAAAGGATGGCCTTCTACAGGCATCCTCCGATCTGAAGCACTAATGTGATTAAACAGAGCCAACAGAAGGTCAGACTGAGAAGATACACAATAACTCAGAGCAAGCCGTCAGGTGGAAAGTGACAAACATCACGACTCTATTTTCCCCTGAGCTTACCCTGGGCGGCGGCGTCTGAGGCCTTGTCAATGCGGGAAATAGACAGCACAGTGGGCTTCCTTTTCCCTGAAGAATGGAATGTCTTCCGCTGGACACTTCCGAGACAGGAAACTCACGCCTGTCCCTCTGCTGGTGGATTGCGTGCTTACGTGCTGCGGTTTGGGCAAATGATGAGATACCTGTTCTGCTGACTCTGTGCCCAGGGTGGAAGCATTCGGGATAATGTGTTCACCGTAGCAAGTTTTCAAAAATACGTCACTCACATTTGAATCGACAACGCTGTACACTGGAAGCAGCTTCCTATTTTTGTTGTGCTGGCTACTACTTCAGACCTTGTTTTCAGTCAGACAAATGTGCAAATTCTCTCAAAACTGAAAAAATATAATAATAAACAAAGAAGTTTGCGGGCATGTTATGTAGCATTGTAGGACCCTCGCTCAGCAGTCAAGCCAGTGGAAATGCAGATGATTCTGACGGTTTGGGAGAGCGACACAGGGCAGGGCTCAGAGGTGGTAAAGGAATAGTGAGGTTATTGGCAAATAACTTTCATATACACAAAAGTTTGGGGTCGGTAAGATGATTTAATGTTTTTGTCTTTTCAGCTCACCAAGGCTGCATTTATTTGATATGCTGTAAAAACAGTAAAATTGTGAAATATTATTACAATTTGAAAGAACTGTTTTCAATGTGAATATACTTTAAAATGTAATTTATTCCTGTGATCAAAGCTGAATTTACTCAAGTCTTCAGTGTCACATGATCCTTCGGAAATCATTCTACGGTGCAGATTTGTTTCTCAAGAAACATTTCTGATTATCATCAATGTTGAAAACGTAATAATTTTTGTGAAAACAGTGATTGTTTTAAGAATAACATTCAAAAGAATGGCATTTATATAAAAACAGAACATTTTTGTAACCATGTAAAAGTCTTCCCTGTCACTTTTGATGCATCCTAACTGAATAGAAGTGATTGTTTCACACTAGTTAACATGAATGATATTTAATTCTTGAAGATATACTTGTCTAAAATTACGTTTGTTTTAACTTTTATTATCTGCTCCTATGTACAGTACAGTGCTTCCATTAAAAGTGCCTATTGTAAATGTAGCATTTTCTAAATCATTTTCTGTATTCTGTATAATCCACATTATGACACAAATGCAGCCAAGTGAGCTCGACTTGTATTTAACCTGGAACGTTTTTTAACTGGCGCTTGATAACATGAGCGAGACTAACGGAAGGGGGCAGACATACTTTAAATAGATCACTTGGTGTCGACTGTAGGAAAAGAGACGTGTTGTGATTGGAGGAGGACAGACATGGACTGGGGAGATTGTTAAGGTGATGAGCAGGAGATATGACAAATGAAGGATGTGTTGTGTGCGTTTGTACACCTACCGTCTTCAATCTCTTGACGGCTTCTTCACAGATGTGCATGCCACGAGACTCATCGACCTCCACGTGCCCCAGATACTAGAGACACACAGAGAAACAGTAGTTTAGCTTTGAAACCGTGTCACTCTGTCTTTCCCGTTCCAACAGGAAGAGGTCACGCAGACCCATCTATTCCTGTTGGAGCTGCCGGTCCGGTGGCCACTGACACTCAATGTGCGGAAACAGCGGCGCCCTCCCCTACCCGCGACAGACCTCTCTCGTAGAAGACATCACTGCGTCTCGCCCAAAAGCCTCCTGGGGCGGCTGAGGTCAGGCCAAGAGGCGGACAGCTATTGTACTGAGAGGAAGTCCTTCCCCTTCCTCTAGTAAAACACACAGGAGCTGCTTGGCTATTGTCAGTTTGTGACATCAGCAGACACACATATGAGAGCAGCTAGAGGTGTGCACCTGTTTATTAAAGGGTTAATACACATAAAAGGTACTAAAGATGTCGTTACAAAGTCCATTTCGATACAGAGGTTCAACAATAAAAAAAAATGTATGAAGCGACGAGAATTAGTTTTTGTGTGCAAAAAAACCCTTCAAGGGGTACTTCAGCGCTGGGAAGATGAATCTGTATTTAAACTGGGTCATTAATGTAGTAGAAATGTGTAATTATTTTTGAATTTGGTGCCTTCTAGACTGAGAAAATGTATTTGTCTCATGGGGATGAAAGACAACAATTCCCAGAATGCACTTTGCTGCCCTACTCTAGGCACGACATGGGCTGTGTCTCGTTTCATGTAATTTCGAAGGCTGCGTCCTCTAGAGGGCACATCCTGTGAAGGATGCGGTATACGGTGTGTCCTCAATCAGAATGAAACGAGACGTCCTTTCTAGGACACACAGGCAGGAAGTATCACGTTGCTATGCCAACACGTTCAGCCTAGTTGCGCTCTAACGCCAGTTATATGAATGAAAATTATTTATAACTTGAAAATGACTATGAAATGTTTCTTGCCTTGACAGCAATGTACTGTTCTAAACATTTAAAAATCACTAAACACTTGTAATCCTGTTTACCACACCTGTCTGTTTGAGGTAATACAGCTTAAAAAACAAAAATAAGCTTGAAACTACTTTCATTTAACCACCACATGTACACTTGCATGTATATCTGGCGGTGGTGCCATGTTTTTAAATAATATTAAAAAAATTGGATGGTTGTTAACGGCGACGCAAAGAATCGTGGGTTATCTGAAGCAGCAAAGGCTACACCTCATGCACACTCCGAATTCCTGTAAAAGAAGGGCGCATATGAAGGTCGCATCTGGAGTGTCCTACTCACTTTTTTAAAACGAGACAGCCTCATGACATATGCAGCCTTCGAATGCGCCCTCCGGAGGACGCAGCCTTCCGAAATGAGACACAGCTAAGGTTTACTTGCCCACCGTGTTCATTTTCATAAAATCAGTTCAGTTAGAGACGCTACAATTAAAAACTCAATGTGTCAGTTCAATATATTATGAGTGAGTCGATTGAGTGTCACAGCCGTCACGGCACAAACGCAGCAGGATCGGAGTACATTCATCAGCTGAGGTAATCGCGGGATTCGCGGCTGGTGGCCGCATTCACAGCACGTGATCAGTCTGGCACATTTTCAGTTCATGTCTTTGGAAGCTTAACTTTCATAGGAATTAATTTGAACAGTTGAAACACTCACTTTGCTCTCCACCACTCCGTTTATGAAGCGGGGTGCTGTGAGTGCGATGTTGAAAACATGTGGAAATAGCGCCTCCTGCTGGCTGTAGTCTTCAGCCTCTGGACAAAAGTTCCTCAGATGACGCAACATTACGATATTTACGTCATCGGAGGAATTTTTTTCAGAAATAAAATACATAATTCTCTCGTCTCAGGGTCATATGAGGGGGGAAAGTACGATAATTTGAATATACTCCTGGGTTTCTACTGATACAAAGCTTAATGCTAATCGCTGAAGTAACCCTTTAATAATGAACAACTTCAAACCACTGCTTCCAGAAGCTTCGGAGCGTTATGGATCAGCGTATCGAATCAGCGGTTCGGATCGCCAAAGTCACGTGATTTCAGCAGTTTGGCGGTTTGACACGCGATCCGAATCATGATTCGATACACTGATCCATAACGCTCCCAAGCTTCAAGCTTCGGTCATCACTAAGTCAATATTTTGTTTTTTTAGCACACAAAAACTAATTCTTGTCGCGTCATAAAATGATTGTCATAAAAAAATAAACATGAATGAGCATCTGAAAGTGTGTTAAAAGATAGAGTACAACTTACTGAAATCGCTCAGTGTTTCAACCGCGGAAAGACGTCAGTAAAACAGCTTGTAAACGAATGTCATGTAACGTAATAATTTACCTCAGAAAAACCATATTCTGTGTCCATAAACTCATTAGTCAGATAGAAAATTAACTCTAGAGAGGAGCATTTTGCTAAATAAATTCACCATATTACATAATCATTATAATTCATACGTCAGGTTTTACAGGGTTAATAATAGGGCTGGGTATTGACACAATTATTTTGGATATTTTTCAGGTACAATACATCGCAAATTTCCCCAAAGGAAAACAAATCTCTGAACTAAGGTTGTAAACTATGGGAGTCAGAGGTCAGCCTACTTAGCCTACTAAATATATATATATATATACATAAAGTGAGGAAAATAAGTATTTGCTTTACAGTCGTGAATAACCCATTATGTTTTGTCTATGGACAAAACACATATGGAAAATAGTGGGAAAGGTACATGATCCAAGTTGTCCGAAACATGAGAATGCTTTATATTTATAAGCGCTTCAAACAAAAGCATCAGCGTTTACCGCGTCTTGCCCTGTTATGCTTGATGGGTGATGTTTAATGCCTCTGACACGTGTTTTTTGGATAATGGATTATGTGACCAAGAGGTGACAGATAAATACTGAACAAAAGTGGTCCAAGAACAGAGCCCTGAGGAACACCCTGAGACAGAGAACACAGAGAAGATTTGAAGTTATGAATAGTAATAAAAAAATGTCTATCAGTGAGATATGATATAAACCAAGAGAGCACTACCCGTGATCCCGATAGCTGATAGCCGAGAGGGAAGTATATGATGAGATAATCATTTTTTTTTCTCATTAAAATAGGAGTGCCCACAGCTGTTTTTAATGATAGCGGGACAGACCCAGAAGGGAAAGAACAGTTGATCAGATGAGCAACGGGAGATGAGATTACAGATAGGCCGTTTTTAAGAAGTGAGGTAGGCGATGGATCTAACTGATAAGTAGATGAGTTAGTCTGAGCGATTATGTCGTTAACAGACGATGGACGGGTGGGAGTAGAGCTAGAGAGGATGTGTTTAATGGACTGAGGTGAGGACCAGTTAGAGGAGACTTCTGATGAGTTTGATGAAAATGTTTCATAGATGGATTTTATCTTATTTACAAATATGTGGAGGAAGGAGTTGCAGAGGACAATTAAGCCAGTAATAAGATGCAAAGATGGGTTAAGTTTTTAACAGTTGAAAATAATATCTTTTAGCAGTGTTGATCATGTTGGAGTAACATTCTGTACGTGTGGCATTAAGAGCTGACTTGTATTTCAGCTGGTGAGCACAGAAATCTTGATAATGCACCTCCAGGCCACTCTTCTTATATGAGCGCTCAAGACGTCTGCCAGTCTGTTTAAGCAGTCGGAGCTCAGGTGTATACCAGGGTGATGCATGAGGAACCAGCTTAGTTAACATAGGGGCCTGATTGTCCAAGGCGTTGTAAGTAGAAAGACAAGAGAAATCAGAGTAAGAAGACAGAGAAGATGCATTAATGGAGTCTGAGAATGACAGAGGATCAACAGATTTAACATTGCGATGATTAATAGTAGTTTTGAGAAGAGGTTCAGGAAGAGGAAAGTCAAATCTAACTGTTATCAGTTTATGATCAGAGATACCAGTTTGAGATCCAGACAAAGAGACGTTATTAATTCCTGAAGTGCAAACAAGATCGAGCGTGTGACCACGGCAGTGAGTATAGGAAAATCAACATGATGTACTGAAACCGTCCAAAGTTAAAGTAAGGTCACTGGCAGAGTCCAAATGGATATTGGAATTACGGAGCAGCATAACATAGGAGGATACAGCATAGGCCAGAGTGAGAAGTTCATTGAGTTCAGAGAAGAAATCTGACAGAGACTTAGGAGGACGATATATTAACATGATCAGCAGAGCACTTTAAACGCCATGTATTCAAAAGATTTTACATTATGAAATTAAGTCATGACCATTTTCATAGCATCACGATGGACAACTGCTAGGCCACCACCCCTACCTCAGAGACCTGGCTCAGACAAATATCTATAACCAGATTAAGAGGTTTAGATGAAAGTAGTCAACACAGCTTTTGTTTTTGTTTATTATCATTTTTTACTTAGTTTTAATTACATTTAGTCTTTTTCATTTCTGCTTTAAAATGGTAAGCAATCAGTTGTTTTTAGGTTTAAAATGTATTTATCCCTTTTATTGCACGTTTTATAGCAAAGCCGACACATATATATTCTCTATATTTGTTTTCATAGGCTTTATATTACACATTGTTTGGAGGACAGCATTGGGCATGATGTGGAAATATATTGTTTAAAAAAAAAATATTAATTAATGTTTTTTATTCGATTATTTGAAAAAATTATCAACAGATTAAACAATTATCAACAAATTTCCAGGTGCAGCACTAACTAGTTAGTTGCAAAGTTTCAGTTGTAACGTTAATGAAATTAGTCATTGCGCACATCCCTACTTATAACCAACTTATGAACCGGTTATTGAGCTTAAATGAGAACAGCAGCTGTCTAGAACCACGAGAGCAGCCGTTTTCCATAGCCCGTAAAAGAACAGAGCAGTAATTTAGCTGGGAAATGGGCACAGAGTTATTCATAGAGCTCCTCTTCTTGAGCAGTCAGGACTGCTTACATAAGTGTGTCCTCAACACAACTCAACCTTTATGGTCATCAGACACTTCCAAAAAATGTACGTCAATAGCCAGGTATCAAAAAACTTGGTCCACGCAGAGTCCAAAAAGAGTTACAAAAACATTTAAAAGATATCATACGTCATTATACATGGATATATTAATACTATATTATTTAAATTGTAGTATATTTTTAAAGAGCAATTGCATTACAGTATTGAGAATTTGGAGGGGTGATGTGATTAATCACAAAATTCATAATATCCTAAAATATATATGGTTTATTTTCCATTTGCAAACTATAATATTATGAATAATATTTAATATACACCAATCAGGCATAACATTATGACCAGTGAATAACACTGATGATCTCTTCATCACGGCTGCTGTTAGTGGGTGGGATATATTAGGCAGCAAGTCAACATTTTGTCCTCAAAGTCGATGTGTTAGAAGCAGGAAAAATGGGCAAGCATAAGGATTTGAGTGAGTTTGACAAGGGCCAAATTGTGATGGCTAGACGACTGGGTCAGAGCATCTCCAAAACTGCAGCTCTTGTGGGGTGTTCCCGGTCTGCAGTGGTCAGGATCTATCAAAAGTCCTCCAAGGAAGGAACAGTGGAGAACCGGCCACAGGGTCATGGGCGGCCCAGGCTCATTGATGCACGTGGGGAGCGAAGGCTGGCCCGTGTGGTCCGATCAAACAGACGAGCTACTGTAGCTTAAATTGCTCAAGAAGTTAATGCTGGTCCTGAGAGAAAGGTGTCAGAATACACAGAGCATCACAGTGCGTCGCTTAGCTGGGGACAATTGGCCCCAGGATGCACTATGTGAAGAAGGCGAGCCGGCGGAGGCAGTGTGATGCTTTGGGCAATGTTCTGCTGGGAAACCTTGGGTCCTGCCATCCATGTGGATGTTACTTTGACACGTACCACCTATCTAAGCATTGCTGCAGACTATGTACACGCCACAAAGCAAAAAAGGTTCAGGAATGGTTTGAGGAGCACAACAATGAGTTCGAGGTGTTGACTTGGCCTCCAAATTCCCCAGATCTCAATCCAATCAAGCATCTGTGGGATGAGCTAAACAAACAAGTCCGATCCATGGAGGCCCCACCTCGAAACTTGACTTAAAGGATCTGCTGCTAACATCTTGGTGCCATATACCATGGCACACCTTCAGGGGTCTAGTGGAGTCCATGCATCGACGGGCAGGGCTGTTTTTGCAGCAAAAGGGGGACCAACACAATATGCCTGATCGGTGTATGGCCTACATTAAATTTTAGAATTATATTTTATACTTAGAATTAATGGAATTATTTTCAATGATCTATAACACGCATCCCGGGGTTATTGTTTATGAGATTTCATTGACATTTTCAGTGGCTCGTAAAACTGAGAAAAATGCGCCGCTAATGTGCATCAGCTCAGAACTGCACGACTGTTTACCCTCAGCTTTGCCTCAATCTACTTTTAAACGCAGATCTATTCATCAAAACATCTATGATGAGCGTTAAAAATATGAACGGATTAATGCTAAGGATGTGCAAAACTACAGTTTCATCATAAACCAATCCGTGAATTACAAAGAAATTTGAGCACCGCTCCATTGTATTATATGGAGAAAAATCTTAATTTCTCTTCGCTGAAGAAAGAAAGTAATCTTGGATGGTCTGGGTGAATTCATAATCAGGAATTTTTCATTTTTGGGTGAACTATTCCTTTAAGAAGGACTCCAAAAAGAGAAGGGAATTTTTAGAAAAAGTTATTGAAGCACCAAAACAACCAATTCACTGGATGTCATTTTCCTGAAATCCAAGCACCTTAACTGAACAAAAGCACAAGCCATTAAAAACACTGACTCACTGCTTTATACACACACGCACACACACATACACACTTCACATACTGAGCTGTATGGAGTATATTTATGATCAGCAGGTGGAGAAATAGCAGTTTAGATGATGAGAGTGAATTTAGGACACGACAACAGAACACACACACACACACACACACACACACACACACACACACACACACACACACACACACACACACACAATCCCGCCCGCCAGAGGCCCCCAAATTTACTGTGACCTTATGGTACAATAATAAGCCAGCCTAAAAACCCAGGTGAATTTTTTTTTTCATCTACAGGGAAAAAGAAAAAAAGGCACTGATGGTTAGAATGCAGAGACCAGGGGCCAGTTGCATAAACTTAGACACTATGTTAAGACTGTGTCTTAAGAACTAATTTGACCAACTTGTGGTTAACAAAGGGGTGATCATTCTTACTTTTTCAATTCCAATTAGACCAGTCTATCTTTTTAAGTAACTGCCTTATAAAAATTAGGACCAGTCTTGAAGAAACAAATTAGATGACTAACTTTTAATATTAGTCTAAGCAGTTTATGCAACTGGCCCCAGGGCTGGACTGGGGCTAAAATTCGGGCCTGGACAAACCCCAAGAGTTCACCCGTGAATGTTTTTGCTAAGCTTAAGGACTTAAATATAAATAAATGAATAAATAAAACTAGGACAGGGACTTTTGTCACATAGAAATGCACTTGACAGAAAAGCACTGATGTTGAGCTAGGATGCAGTAAATTTACTGCTAGTAAACACGGTCATCATTTACTCTCCCTCATGTCGTTCCTACCCTGTACGACTTTCTCTCTTCTGTGATACACAAAGAATGTTGGTAACCAAACCATTTTGGTTAGCCTACCCTTGACTTCTGTTGTATGGACAAAAAACAGACTCAGATGATTTTCTTTTATGTTCCACAGAATGATTGGACATTAGGGTGAGTAAATGATGACATTTTGGGTTGAACTACCCCTTTAAAAACAATAATACCTAATTTACCAGGACATCTGTCTTTCATGAGGCTCTCATTAACAATTCACTTCAATTAAAATTCTTTAAAACTATTAAAAGGTTCATAAAACATATTTAAAGAGAAAACGTTTTCCTAATTCATGGGATCCTGGTTTTAAAGTTAAACTGTAGTTTTATTTAAGTTTAAGATCATGCTCGATAACATGGGTATATGGTTCTAAAATAAATAAAAAACAATAAACTATAGAATATGTAATAAAAGTATTGATACCGTAGAAAGTACGAAAACTTTCTATAAGTGATTTATATTCCGCAATATTTAGGGCCAGATTTACTAAACAGGACAAATTAGTGTGTGAGTTCAATCCCATAAATGTGCAGATGGGAGTGTAAAGTTCTGAGCGTGATCTACTGAATTAAAGAACACAGACGCAGCCGGATCATACTATAATGACCAGCACAATCTACCAAGAACAGCGCAAATTAGCGTCTGGTTTAAGACGTGCTTTTTTGGGGCGGTAAATAATGGGGCAAACAGCAGATAATTGATGAGCGCAAGCCTTAGTAAATCACTTCGCATGATAATTTAAATTCTCTCCTCCCATAACTACTGTGTTTGAAATGGAAACTCCTACAAATGCATACGCAATAAGATCAGAATAAAAATAACCCTGTCCACGCCTTTTCAGCGCTAATTTTTCACTTTGTGTCTTTAGTAAATCATGACAGTAGTTTTTTAATGCCAAAAGAGCATCTGCATCCAAGCCTGTCATCACCAAGTGCAATGCAAAGCGTTGGTGTAAAGCACACCGCCACTGGACTCTAGAGCAGTGGAGACGTGTTCTCTGGAGTGACCAATCACGCTTCTCTGTCTGGCAATTCGATGGATGAGTCTGGGTTTGGCGGTTGCCAGGAGGACGGTACTTGACTGACTGCATTGTGCCAAGTGTAAAGTTTGGTGGAGGGGGGATTATGGTGTGGGGTTGTTTTTCAGGGGTTCGGCTTGGCCCCTTAATTCCAGTGAAAGGAACTCTTAATGCTTCAGCACACCAAGACATTTTGGACAATTTCATGCTCCCAACTTTGTGGGAACAATTTGGGGATGGCCCCTTCATGTTCCGACATGACTGCGCACCAGTGCACAAAGCAAGATCCATAAAGACAAGGATGAGCGAGTTTGGTGTGGAGTAACTTGACTGGCCTGCACAGAGTCCTGACCTCAACCCGATAGAACACCTTTGGGATGAATTAGAGCGGAGACTGCGAGCCAGGCCTTCTCGTCCAACATCAGTGCCTGACCTCACAAATGCTCTTCTAGAAGAATGGTCAAAAATGCTCATAAACACACTTCTAAACCTTGTGGAAAGCCTTCCCAGAAGAGTTGAAGCTGTTATAGCTGTAAAGGGTGGGCCAACTCCATATTAAACCCAACAGATTAAGAATGGGATGTCATTAAAGTTCATGTGCATGTAAAGGCAGGCGTCCCAAAACTTTTGGCAATATAGGGTATCAAAAAACGGTGTGAATTACAGCATATTATCATCAGAGACGAGTGTTCAGACAAGCACAACAGTAGCAGACAACAAGTTCCTCAAAGCTCTAGTAATGTCTAGCATGAACAGCATGAAAATGATTGACAGCTGCAGGTGGTTCAGCACAGGTGTGTGTGTCCATTACCTTCACAGCGAAGCTGCATTTGCCCCCGCGCACGGCCTCCTCGTCTGTCTGCCACTGGTGCGGCCGGCTGGACTCTGGCACGTAAACGTCTTTCTTTCGCCGGAAGCTCTGCCGTAGCTTATTCATCGCTTAACCTCCTCCTGCAGACAGCACAGAGAGACGTTTCAGACAGATGCCAACAGACGAATGAAATTAGCATGAAGAATAGGCTTACAGAGCCAGACTTCACATCTGGTCCATTAATAACTGAACATTCTAAAATTATTGGAAAAAACATTCAAAACAAAACAAAGAAATTCCTTTTACTTGCTACAAATATAATGTCTGTCATAGTACCAAAACTTGAGCAGTCAATACCAGCGCTAGTGAATGAGTTTGCCACTTGTGCATTAGTGCCTGGTCTTTAAGATTGTGCGCATGTTTTCTTATCGGATTAAAAAATGTATCTGACTCAGTTAAGCACAATTAAAGGGGTGCCCAAATGCCCATTTACGAGATGCAAAATAAGTCTCTGATGTCCCCAGAGTGTGTATAAAGTTTTAGCTTAAAATACCCCACAGATCAAACGAGCTGCTGCTACTCCCCTTTCGAGAAGAGGGCGGAGCTTCAAGAGCTCATGTTAGCGGCTCTGATTACCTCACGCAGACACACACTGGACATGTCAGAAACTGTTCAGACTTTCATGATCAAACCGGAGTCGGACAATGATGGAGAAACTCAAGAAGAAGTGACGACATGTAGAATGAGACGGGACGCTTCGGAAAGGGTTAGTTGATGAATTTATGAGTGAACTATCTTCAAGTCATTGATTAGCATATGTCATGATAATCTATAAATCACTGGTGTGGGAAACTCATGTAAGATGAGCCAGAGAATATCTGCTGCATGAAGAGAGAACAGTTTAGTTTAATTACGGTTAATACTTATGTTGTCAACTTGCTTTTATCACAAACTATTGCATTTGTGTTCGTAATAAATACATAAATGTGAAAGACAGATGTGACAGCTTGAGCAGACTCTCAAATGTGCTCAACTACAACAACTCTTCCTCTGCGTTGCGTGTTCCCGGGGCGGGTTTATGTCAATTTTAGGGTTAGTGATGTCACCAACCCTTGAATAAGCTCGTTGTAGTTCCTACCAGACGTTTTTTGTAGTCCTTAAAAAGCGTTTTCTTTAAAAGAACATCATAAATTTGCAGATGTTGTTTATGCCCAAACAGCAAAATTACTCATTATCAGTGAAATCATAATTAACCACAATTTTAAGTTTTTAATGTGCATTTAGGAAGTTTAGAGTTTCCATCCTGAGTTTTTTTTTTAAATGTGATATCCCAAAATGTGCATAAAAATCGGTAGATGGAAACATAACTATTGTAGCTGCATAGGAGCAAGGAATTTTTAACTGCTATGCCTTCACGTATCACACACACAATATTTCTCTCTCGCTAATACAAACATTAAACAAGATCCAAGCGGTGTCATCCCTGAATCCACACACACCACACACACAGACGCAGTGCTGAGTCACATCAGAGCTGCTGTGGATCAGTCACCTGCAGAGCCAGACAGCAGACAGACTCGCACACACGATTCAAAGCCTCTGAACCTTCCTCAAAGAGCAACAGAGAAACAGGGTGAAGCTTCATTTCCCTTTACAGTCACAGAAGATCAGATTTCAACAGCATAACGTGACACTCATCTGAATAAGCCAGGAGAGACGCGTAAACAAACACACACAAAAACACGTAGAGGCAGTAAAAAACAGCTTGTCTTGCAAGGAGGAAAACACAATAGCACATTAGCATAAGAAACCAGTGCCAAGCCCGGCTTGAGCAATATAAAGAAACACCACACACACACAATCAGGAATAACGCTTTCAGTGTGTGTGTGTGTGTGTGTGTGTGTGTGTGTGTACATGTATATAGTTAGTTAGTTGGTTAGTAGGTTTAGCGGGGCTTGATACTTAAGGAACATATTAAAAAATTGCAGAGGTGCAATGAAAATGTATCAAATAATGGATACAAAAAGACAATTTATTAGAATACAAAAAAGTACACTGGGTATTTAAATAATTCTGCTTCAAACTGTATTGAAATATTATGTATATATTTAAAGCCCTTCTTTAAACTGTGTGTGTGCAAATATATGTATGTAATAAACCGATTTTTGTACTTATACTAGTAAAATCTATAAATTGAATAATTCAAATTCTTAATCTTTCCTTTCTGTGAGGGCAAAGTCCAGACAGAAAAACTTGTTGAATTAAAAATCCAGATACAGTTTACTCTGTTTTCAAAAACATCAGTATCTACCAGGGAAAAAATATGCACAAGGCAAAACTTTAAATTATAAATAATATAATATAAGTACTTCACCGCTGAGAAGATGAATGTGTATTTAAAATTGAAATTATTTTAGAAGTTGGTGCCTTCTAGACTGAGAAAAGCCAGAAAATGTATTTTTGGTAGCCTGACATCGTCATACTCAATTCAATTGGATAGACCTACAACCAATCAGAGCACCGGAGCGACAGGTAACCTTAGCTGTCAAATGTCAACAGAACTCAACTGCACTGTGTTGCCAAGTCCGTGACCCCATTTATGTGATATATAGACCCAGAAATGCGAATTTTAGCAGGCAACCGTGCGAAAATAACACAAAATAACCCCACAAACGCCATTTTTTTAGGAGACGGTTTTAAAGTGACAGCAGCACTGATGAACAAAGAAATAACAGGAACAGAGAAAAGATGATTCATCTATATTTAATTTATTATTTATGCAGTTAAGAAAGTTCTTTGATAACTATTACATTTCTGTATATGTCTATAGTCTAACAGGGAAGGCCACAGATAAATATAACATTTTTCTAATAAATGTTGAAATTGCTAGCTTTCATTTATACTGTAATGTAACGTCATTAATGTTTCATAGAGACATCAGTATCAGAGATACTGGCCTTCATTCATAAAAAGATGCCATTACAGCACATATTTAAAATATGCTGTCTTTAAATTGTTTCTACATTAATTTGGAATTACTGAAATTATTACAATATCAAAATATTAAAAACTCAAAAAATATTAAAGTTTGGTTTATTATTTTCTAATCTAAAGAGTAATAGCATTCCTTATTTTGTTCAAATGGGTTCAATTTTTTTTTTAATTTCTTGTATTTTCCCCCCAAAAAGGTAGACCCATACTTCCAACAAGGTTTTTTTTTTTTCCATAAAAAAGTTTGATATAATAAACCATATGTTAAATAAAGCACGATCATTCAAATATACTCCCGGGTTTCTAGTGATACAAAGCTTAATGCTAATCGCTGAAGTAACCCTTTAACTACTTCCAGCTGCTCATTCAAAAATAAGAGTGAAATAAAATATGCATTTTTAAACATTACAATGTAAACACCATGAAGTAAACATTGTCATAATTCATCAACAGAAAATAATAATCAATAATTTGGAATAAATGTGCAATATTCATTTATTTTGACCTTCTCTGAAACCGTGAGCCGGTAAAGTCACAGTAAAAATGTTCCAAAGTCCCCAAATAAATGGCTAGGTTTCCACAAAAATATGAAGCAGCACAACTGTTGTGTTGATAATAATCAGAAATGTTTCTTAATTATACAGATTTCTGAAGGATCATGTGACACTGAAGACTGGAGTAATGATGCTTAAAATGCAGCTTTGCATCACAGGAATAAACTACATTTTACTATATATTCACATAGAAAACAGTTATTTTGAAACATAATAATATTTCACGGTATTACTATTTTTTATCAAATAAATGCAGCCTTGGTGAGCAGAAGACAGGCCCTAAACTGTTGAACTCTAGTGTGTAGCGCCACTTTTGGTTGCAAAGAAAAATGCTTTTTAAAAAGATGTATCTTATTGGTCAGTGATTTTTTTTGTCACTGGATAAAGAAAATCCTTCTGTCGTCTTGACAAATATACTTTCCCTCTGTGAAAATACAGAGTAGCAGAAGAAAACGAAGAGGAAAAATGTTAATAAGCAGAAGAGATTAGTGTGTGTATGTGTGTGTGTGTGTGTGTGTGTGTGTGTGTGTGTGTGTGTGTGTGTGTGTGTGTGTGTGTGTGTGTGACATCAAACGCCCAGGCCGGTGCCAATGAGTTCATCTACTGTCAGAGGACCAAAACTGTGAGAAAAACAGAAGAAAGCAGCGCAGAGGGAGAGAGGGAGAGAGGGAGAGAGGGAGAGAGGGAGAGAGGGAGAGAGAATCCTACACGAGGCTCAACTTCAGCAGCTTTTCTCTGCTCGCCTGTATGTGGGTCAGATGGTTTGTGCATTCACTGCAGGCCGCAGGCAAAGCTCTGTCACTGTAGAAGAAAGGATGCGGCGGAGGAGACATGATAAAAAACACCACTCTACAGATTTCTGCCACTACTCATCACCTAAAGCCACTTCTGCACTGACATCCCTCTCCCTCGTGATCTCGGTCCATTCTGGTCCAGTCTTCAGCTGCATTCACACTGACAGAGATTGTATCTCTGGAGGTGACAAGGACGCTGTACTGTTGGTCATGGTCAATTCCTGCTGCTATTGGTGGGATGTGTAACGAAAACTCGCTCTCACATGGGCTGTCCAGCCAGTATAAGTCAATCTAGATGAGGAATCAGTTTGTGTGTTGCTGAAAGCAGCAGCAGTGATGCATAATGAGTCATAAATGGAGCTCTGGAATGAAATGGATGGAATAAAAATGAAATCGAACGCCTTGAGAAGGCTGACCATTTTTGATATGGTTTGCATGCATTATATAAGGGATAATGTGCAGTCAGCACAATGGTAGTGTGACTGGCTAACTTTACATTATCCCTGTATGTAGGCAGAGACAAATCATACAGAACATAGGAACATTTCTCAACTTCCATGTTTGTGGGAGGAGTTTTGCTTTTGAATGAGAATTTTGTGATCACGTATTCTGTCTATGGAGAGCGGCGGTACTGACCGCACATTTTACAACCTGTTGCACACCAAATCCTCTGCTATTGTCCTGTCACTCATTGCTCCTTTCTCTCGTCATGTGATAAGTGAAATCTGACTCCTGCGGTTCTCGTGCTGTATGGAGCAGAACTCTTTATAATTCTGGCATCTGTTGTCTAAATTAACTAAATGGTATTTATTTCTATAAAAAAGCAAAATAACAGTGGGGCCGTGCAGCAGCGGGCAAGTAATGCATTCACTGTACGGCTGAAGATGTGTAACACTGATAGTCCACAAGACTACACACGGAGTGTGCCACTTGGAAAAGGGCCAAAAAGGGCTGACCGATGGCCCGAGGTCCGGACAGCGCTTGGGACAGAATTGTCAATGGCATGTGCTGCATCATCACAAAAGTTTACCATTTGCACATTTTCTTGCCAATTTAAACATTCAGGCCATTTCAATCCATTCTAGCATAAGACGACATCTAAGACAACTAAATGCTGTCCTCACACACACAGCGTGCACACAGAGAGAGGTGTGTCTCAGACTTGAACGGATACACACAAAATTGTCAACATCTTGGCGAGTATCCTGATAAACAGTCGGTTATGTCTTATGCAATCAAAACAGTTAAATCGGCTTTTAGTATGAATATATTAATCTTACTGTTATCTATAAGCTAGTGTGCTCAAAAACATTGACACAATTCGCATTTAGAAGATATAAGCGTTCAAAACAGTCTCTCACTTCTGCCAATACGGATCAATAATTTTGACATCACTCTGCACTTCAGCTTCTCATCAGATTTATTGTCCAATCAAACACTCTAGAAACTAAAGCCCCGCCCCCTACATTATAAACAGATGCTAAAGCTGCGGCTGAAATCAGTCACTTAATCACACATTTACTGTTTTCTACATGGAGAATGGCACACTGATATATGGGATAGGGAACGATCAGACAGTGCACTATGGGGGGGGGGGTTCAGTGTTTCAAACACAGAAAGACGTCAGTAAAACCGCTGGTTTGTTTGTTTATTTGTGCATTGCATAATCTTCTCTGTATAAATATAGATTAACCCTTATAAAAGTTATTCAGTCAAGAGCAGTGAGTGATTTTTTTCTGTCTTTGGTTTGAGTAACAAAAACAGACACTAGCAGGTTTATTAGGCTCCTGTCACTTTAAGAGCTGCACAGATCCATTATACTGTTACACATGCATCTTTTCTCACATGTTTAGGTTCACTTAGGACATACTAACCTAAGACGATGATACTCGATACCCAACGATGATACCCGCGAGTTAGTGAGTGAGTGTGTGAGTGAGTGAGTGAGTGTGAGTGTGTGTGTGTGTGTTTGAGAGAGAGTGAGTGTGTGTGTGTGTGTGGGGTTGCCCAATATGTCCTGCCCTGTCTTCCCGTTTTAGTGGGCTTTCACTTCAGTGGGCCTTTACGTGAACATAAACAGTTGAGAAAGAAATGGGTTGTGTATCATTATCTTGGATCAATGCATTAGCTCTTAAAGTAACAGCAGCCTGAAAATTACCTGCTGCCGTCTGTGCCATTGATGTTAATCGCAAATTGATACCAAAATGTATTTAATTGCTTTCTCAAAGTGATAACATGCACTGATGAGAAGAAACCTTGACGCTTAAAAACCTGCATAGCCTGTATTCCCCTCGGACACAATGGTTTGATACTGTAATCGTGGTTTGATGCTGTACGGTTACCAAGCAGCAAAACCAAAGATAAACCGTTTTGCATAATGACACTGTGCAACTTGAATTCATTTAGTTGTGTTCGAGAATCATTAAATGATCACTATACAGGTCCTTCTAAAAAAATTAGCATATTGTGATAAAAGTTCATTATTTTCCATATTGTTATGATAAAAATTAAACTTTCATATATTTTAGATTCATTGCACACCAACTGAAATATTTCAGGTCTTTTATTGTTTTAATACTGATGATTTTTAGCTTGGATGCCAGCCGAATTTAGCCCCGCCAACAAATTTTTTTGCTCGGGCAATTCGGTCTGGACTCGATCCATAGAGGAGTAATTATGCCCGAACAGAAACTGTTCGGACCAATGAAATTGTCAGGGCGGGCTTTAGATGATGATGGACAGATGATCAACAGTAACTTTAATCATCCACGTCATCAAAGGCGCTTGGGATGAATTTGCTACTATCCTAAACGGAGAATTTGTTCGTATATGCATTCACCTTCACTATTTCTTTCAGGAAAGATGATCGTGTTGGTAAGTACTCTGTGTATCCTTAAATTCTTTTATTACAACACTGGCAAAGATCGTTTACACTCATCTTTTTCTTCTAACATCACTTAATCCAGCGTGTGTGCAGACAGGGTTGCCATGTTTTTTTGCAATGTTGCGCAATTGCTACTCAAAACTATAGCCCAAAACTATAGCCCAAAACAACAGCTTTCCGGGGGGGGTTCTCTGGAAAAAAATTGTGTTTGGTTGGCAAAATACATTATTTTGGCAAGGTTGCCTGCTAAAATTTGCATTCCTGGGCCCATGTATCAAATAATTGGGGTCGCTTCAACCCGCGGACATGGAGAACAACCCGCGGGAAAACACGGACTTGGCAACACAGTGACATTTGACAACTAACGTTACGCGTCGCTCCGTTGCTCTGATTGGTTGTAGGTCTATCCAATTGAGGTCTTTCCTGGTTAGGTTGAAACCTAGTTAGGTTGAAACAGTCTGGAGTAGAAACATCCAGAGCCACCGTGCACAGGCGTGTGCAGGAAATGGGCTACAGGTGCCATTCCCAGGTCAAGACACTTTTGAACCAGAAACAGCGGCAGAAGCGCCTGACATGGGCTACAGAGAAGCAGCACTGGACTGTCGCTCAAATTTTGCATGTCATTCGGAAATCAAGGTGCCAGAGTCTGGAGGAAGACTGGGGAGAAGGAAATGCCAAAATGCCTGAAGTCCAGTGTCAAGTACCCACAGTCAGTGATGGTCTGGGGTGCCATGTCAGCTGCTGGTGTTGGTCCACTGTGTTTTATCAAGGGCAGGGTCAATGCAGCTAGCTATCAGGAGATTTTGGAGCACTTCATGCTTCCATCTGCTGAAAAGCTTTATGGGGATGAAGATTTAGTTTTTCAGCACGACCTGGCACTTGCTCACAGTGCCAAAACCACTGGTAAATGGTTTACTGACCATGGTATTACTGTGCTCAATTGGCCTGCCAACTCTCCTGACCTGAACCCCATAGAGAATCTGTGGGATATTGTGAAGAGAAAGTTGAGAGACGCAAGACCCAACACTCTGGATGAGCTTAAGGCCGCTATCGAAGCATCCTGGGCCTCCATAACACCTCAGCAGTGCCACAGGCTGATTGCCTCCATGCCACGCCGCATTGAAGCAGTCATTTCTGCAAAAGGATTCCCCACCAAGTATTGAGTGCATAACTGAACATAATTATTTGAAGGTTGACTTTTTTGTATTAAAAACACTTTTCTTTTATTGGTCGGATGAAATATGCTAATTTTTTTAACTTTTGGGTTTTCATGAGCTGTATGCCAAAATCATCAGTATTAAAACAATAAAAGACCTGAAATATTTCAGTTGGTGTGCAATGAATCTAAAATATATGACATTTTAATTTTATCATTACAATATGGAAAATAATGACCTTTATTATCACAATATGCTATTTTTTTGAGAAGGACCTGTACACTAAATCACTTAATGAAAACACTGCCTGTATCATACATTTATTTTTGTTAGAAATTCTTCATTTTATATTTTAGAAAACGGAATAGGGCCAATAGTCGGGAAACAAATATTTTTCCATACTAATCCAGGCCTGGAAATTCCATTCTTTTCCAAACTGGAACCCTGCAAACTGCATTGATTAATCTTTGACTGAACTTTATATTAGTTAGGCTAGCAGTTTATACTGTGATAACTGGAAATGAGAATTGTGACATTTCACTGGTGTCATAATAAGCTAATTTATTAGAACACACGATTACATGGGTCAAAAACAATGAAAACAATAACTCAAAATATCATAATTGAATGATAACTGAGGCTCCTTCAAATCTCTCGTCCAGTTGCTTCGCCACTGCTAGTGACTGTCAGCATGAACAGGCTTTACACTATTTACTCGCTTCCTGTCTGCGTCTTTCTGTCTCTCGGAGGAGTGTGTGGGAGAGTGAGACTGGTGTCAAGGGGCTGAAATAAAAGCCAATGAAAAAGAGAGAATGTGAGTGTGTATTAAAAGCAGTAGAGATACGATGGAAACGCACTGTAAACTGAGTCATGTGAGCAGGCTTAGCTGCACAGTACAGCCACTAGCCACTTTAACACATTTCATGTTTAATGGCCGATAAATTGATGGATTTATTTAAAAAGCTATCCTGTATCTGTTATTCAAAGCAACAGAGTTTTTCATAAGCTTCTGCCTTCACACACCACCATCGATATGTTGTTAAAAAGCTTTTTCACTAGAAATCCCGCCAGCTTTCTTTGATCATTGAATCTGCCGTTCTACAGCTGATTAGGGCTGGGTAAAAAAACATTTCTCCATTTATTCTCCAGGTATATTAAAATACACAGTACAACTTACTGATTGAGTGATTACATGACACATGATTTGGATTTCAATGTTTCAAATGCAGAAAGACGTCAGTAAAACCGCTGGTTTGTTTGTTTATTTGTGCATTGCATAGTCTTCTCTGTATAAATATAGATTAACCCTTATCAAAGTTATTCAGTCAAGAGCAGTGAGTGATTTTTTTCTGTCTTTGGGTTTGAGTAACAAAAACAGACAGCAGCAGGTTTATTAGGCTGCTGTCACTTTAAGAGCTGCACAGATCCATTATACTGTTACACATGCATCTTTTCTCACATGTTTAGGTTCACTTAGGACATACTAACCTAAGACGATGATACTCGATACCCGACGATGATACCCGCGAGTTAGTGAGTGAGTGAGTGTGAGTGTGAGTGTGAGTGTGAGTGTGTGTGTGTGTGTGTGTGTGTGTGTGTGTGTGTGTGTGTGTGTGTGTGTGTGTGTGTGTGTGTGTGTGTGTGTGTGTGTGTGTGTGTGTGTGTGAGTGTGTGTGTGAGTGTGAGTGAGTGTGAGTGTGAGTGTGAGTGTGAGTGTGAGTGTGTGAGTGTGTGAGTGTGTGAGTGTGTGAGTGAGTGTGAGTGAGTTGGTATGTGTGAGTGTGGTGGTGGTGAGTGAGTGAGTGTGTGAGTGAGTTAGTATGTGTGAGTGGTGGTGGTGGTGAGTGGTGGTGAGTGAGTGAGTGGTGGTGGTGGTGGTGAGTGGTGAGTGGTGGTGGTGAGTGAGTGGTGAGTGGTGAGTGAGTGAGTGAGTGAGTGAGTGAGTGAGTGTGTGTGAGTGTGAGAGCGTGAGTGAGTGGGTGTGAGAGAGTGAGTGAGTGAGTGAGTTTGTGTGTGATAGAGAGAGAGTGAGTGTGTGAAAACAAAATAGTGAATAGACTAAAAGATCTGTGACTGAATGAACACTGATTCAGAGGGGCCTCTCTTAGCATGGTGTCTCTCTCTGTGTGCGTTAATGAGGCCATTAGTGCACTAGAAGAGCATTAAGTTGAGCGCTGGCCAGACACAAGCCTCTCACTGCCTCAGTCACGCGGCTCAGAGACGAGACATGAAAGCAGGAGGAGCGAGAGAAGACAAGCTAAAAAGCGGAATGAGCCGAAGAGGGGCGCTGGGCTGAGAGAAAAGCTATTTAAATCATCTCTCCAGGAACGGAAAACACTTATTAATTCCTACAAATAGAACCTGGAGAGGCAGACAAAAGACCTTTCAGACAGACAGAGAGAGACAGCAAAGAAACACTCATTCGATGCAACAAACACGTGGCTCTGCTCCATGTCAGACATCTTATGAATGAAAACTAAAATATGCTGGTATATTTAAGCTGGTAAAAAAAAAAGCTATTTCAGGCGTCACTTGCAGCTTATCTAATGATGGGCAAAATCATTACATAAAGCCTGAAATACTGATAAATCAAAATCAATCACTGTACCAAAACATTGCTTTGTTTGGTGACACTTTATTTTACACTGTCCTTGATACCTGTAATAATAACAGTAAATTATGTATAATTACATGCAACTAACTTTAAACCAAACTGTAACTCTATAGTAAGTACACATAGTTAATTAAAAGTACTCAGTACTTACATATATAATTACACTGTAACAATGACCGATGAAGTGTAAACCTTTATTTTAAGTTGACACAGTTACATTGTACTTGCTCAAATGAGTACTGAATAATATTAATTAACTACATGATGTACTTACTATAGAGTTAAGGTTAGGGTTTGGTTTTACTTGTAATTATGCATAATGTACTGTTATTACTATAATAAGTATCCAACATGTAGGAAATTGCAACTACATCACCTTAAAATAAAGTGCTACCAAATACAGCGCAAAAACTAAAACATAAAGTATCTTTATGTTTCTTTTTTTTTCATGATAAAAGGACGCCAGTTACTGAAAAATGCAATGTAATGAGGTCGTGATGCTTATTGCTGCATAATGCCTACTGTAGTGAGTCAATGATATTACGTAACAGGAAGCAGTCGAACAGGAAGTGCAAAGGGGGCTGGGAAGGAAGGGAACCCTCTTCTGGATCTTGAATGTTGTGTAAGCGCTGGTCCGGCCTTGACAAACAGTTTTAGAAACACTGATTGCAGCCAAGCAAAGCAAATCTATTGCAACGCACCGAGCGTATCACAGAGGAGCAGCCAGCAGAGAGGACAGAAGGACTGTCACGGTGGGATAACCGTCACTAGAAATATCACAGCCATTTACAACACACAAATAACAGAAGGAAATTCAATTTGGAGTACAGAGCCCAAACGTCCTGATTCAAATGACATTACTGGTAATATCTGATCAGATGTTTCCATCATTTACTTCTTATCACATTCGGACCACACAGGATGTCATGACACATTCGTAGTCAAGGATGATAATTGCAATAAATGTAAACATACATTTTCCATTCAAGTATAAAGCAATGAAACAACTGAACACTGAACTCATAGTCTATATTGAACACACTAGAGGTCTTGAGTCCACAGACCTGTACCCGACCTAAACTGACCCGAACCCGACCCTAAAAAAAATATTTTTGGGTCCATTTGGTAAACGCTCATTTATTTTAAATTACCCGAGACTCGAGGCCAATAATATCAGACCCGACCCATGTCCAAGGCACTTTTTGAGGCTGCTCGATTATAGCAAAAATCATAATCACGATTGTTTTGGTTAATACGGTCTCAAAACCAGGGTAGAAAATAGCCTATTACCTATTCATTATGATGTTTTTGAACGTAACATTAGTTGACCTCAGACAACAGTATAAAAAATAAAAAAGCCAGTGCATGACACCTTTAAATATAGACTGATCCTTATTCAAAAGTACAAAAGTTATTAATTAAAGATCAGCGAGTGATTTTATCTTTGTCTTCTGTTGTTTGATTAACATAAACATTTTTTTTTAGGTTTATTAGGCTGCTGTCACTTTAAGAGCTAATGCACGGATCCAATATACTAGTTTCACACACGCTTTCTCAAATGTTACATTGGTACTTACCCAAATGGCATTTCGACATATATATGTGTGTGTGTGTGTGTGGGGCACAGTATTCTTCACTTTTGCACGTTCAGCGCACACACAGCTATTCCTTAAAATGTTTTTATAAATAGTATCATCATTTCTTAAGTTAAAGGAAATTTTCTTAGAGTTATTTTGCTGTTTGAAAGTGAAAACCTTTGAGTTTTAATCAAATGCAATGGTCCCATCTTGGCATCAAAATTTTTCCAACTCCGATGTGTGCACTTAATGTTATTATAACATTATGGTCTGTTGTTCTGGATGCTAATATAGTTATTATAGTTATCGTTTATAGCTAACTCACAGGAGCTGAATAACTGAAGTCGATATATTGCTGTGATTAACACCTGCAGCCAAAGTGACAGCCACTGAAGTAAATATTAAAGATGGCAGCGTCTATACCAAGGAAAGTCATATCACAGCTGACATTACATTATGTAATAAACAAGTGCAATCGAGGCCTGAGTTTATCCATCACATCTGAATGAACTGACAACTCTTCAGTTTATAACTGTGAGAAGAGCAGACCACAAAACTGATGGGATTAGATCGAAAACCCTCAGATGACAAACTGCTCATATCACCGTCTCACACACACACACACACACACACACTCGTGTGGTTTACGGGGACTCTATAGGAGTAATGTTTTTATACTGTACAAACTGTATATTCTCTCCCCTAGCCCTAACCCTACCCATCACACAAAACTTATGACATTTTTGAAACAAACTATTCAGGCCATTTGTTTCACGTTGTAATAATCATTTCATTAAACACATCTGTGTCCTCAAACCATATATGCCAGAACACACAAACACACACTTTTCACACGTACACACACACACACTTTTCACACGTACACACACACACACACTTTTCACACGTACACACACACACACACACACACTTTTCACACGTACACACACACACACACACACTTTTCACACGTACACACACACACACACACACGTACACAGTGTATGTAAAGGGTGGTTCTCGCATTAGATGACGTGACACACAACTACTTGTCCAGTTCTGTTCACAAGGCACAGGTTTCACAAACTTGCTCTCAAAATGCAGATGTGAATCCCAAAAAGTAAAATGCGGTTGTCACTATTGTATTGTTTATCACCAAACGGTCCACAAAGCTGGTTATGCGACATACCCGGGTAGGTTTCCAGATAAATGAACAGATAACCTCAACTTTCAGTTACAAAAACCTTGAGGTAACTCTCAAGGCTTGCAAGTAGCTCTCAAGTAGCCCTAGCAACTTTAATTACTCCGGAGCAGGTTACGCTTTAGGGTTAGTTTACTTCAGAGGTATTCAGTTTATATGTGCCCATTGATGAGCCTCCAGAGGGTGCGACAGATTTCACACATTATTAAATATTAAACATTTACATTTCAAATGTGGTTACATCTACATTAACCGGGATACATTTGAAAACAATGCTTTCATTTCAAAATGCACTGTCTACACCAGCATTTTCCAAAAGGTTCTTGTCAACACTTAAACATCAGAAAATGTAAAAATTACTGCACATGCATAAAATATAATAAAACTCAAGAGATTATCCAGTTTGCTCCCATTGCTATTCCAAGCTAAAACGCATTGCCGTCAGTTTTAGGATAGCAATTGAGACAAATATTATGTCATCTTTGCAGAAATGTAATATGAAAATATGTCCTGATAAGGTATTTTGTGCGCCCGATCTGATCTGAGTCGTTGAATATTGTGTATCTGCCCATTCCGAGTCCCAATCCGATTCTTTCCTTAGTGATTGGTGCACACTTCAAGAATTGAGTTATTAAAAACCATCCAATATGTGCAGGGCCGTGCAGAGGCAAAAATGTGCAGAGGCTTCTCGGGGCTAAAATGTAAAAAAGGGACATAAGTGATTCCAATATAACTACTATACAGTAATTATATTTACAGGCAAGCATGTACACACATACACATACACACACACACACACACACACACACACACAACCACATACATACATTCATACATATACATATACATATATATATATATATATATATATATATATATATATATATATATATATATATATATATATATACACACACACTACACATTTTAATATAGTGCTGTCAATCAATTACCAAACGGTCTGCACTGCATAAATTACATACATACACACACACACTCACTCACACATATATTAGTGCTGTCAATCATTAATAAAAAAAACACAACTAGATTAATCACAGAATAAAATGTGATTAATCACGATTAAAAACACATACGTTTAAATATATTTTATAATGTAATAATTCCAAATGAATGCAGAAACAACATAAAAACTGAAGACCAGTATCACTGAGCTCGATGTGCACCAATAATGTGATTATTTCTAATAATCCGACGAGTAAGGTTTATTAGAAAATGTTTGCATGACACGAGCAGAACTCTTCACTCAATTTACGTGCAATTTTCATTATTCTGATTATTCGCTAAGAAATGATACCACACTCAGATAGTCATACATTATGCATGTTTCCGTCTGTTTTAATCTACTCGCATCAAATTCATTAATTCAAAATACATTTTTATGGATGTACTGGAAATGAATCGGTCCCGTGATGAACATTTGCCTACGCTGCCGTCCCGTTCTTCTCTCCGTCTGGATGACGATAAGGAGCAGAGACTGTGCAGCGAGTTGTGTTGACAGAGTTTAGTGATTCGGAGAAGAGAAAACTTCAGAAGTCATGAAGTTGTCATGAAGTTGTGTGAACAACACACGCCGTCCGTATACGTCAATGCACATGCGCACTTTGGTCAAAGCGGCAATATTGCGACGAACGTGTTTATGTCTTTTTAATGCGATTAAAATCAGTATGTTAATGTGATTATGCTTACTGTGATTATGAGCTTAATTGGCATTATGAGGGTGCATGTAAACGCAATAACTGATACCAATACTGCTACTGATGTCTCCATGAAATAGATTTTTTCTCCCATTTTAATCAATAATTTCAGCCATTCATATGGTGTAAATGAAAGCTATCCATTTTTTTTTACATTTATTAGGCTTCAAAAATATAACTTTTAATTTAAGTGAACTTAAAACAATCCTCACATAAACCCATAGTAAATGTAATATACCGAAATTGAATAAAGTTACCAAAAGGTCTGCACTGCATGAATTAGAAATGCAATTAGAATCATTAATCCTTATTAAGGATACAAAAGGTTGAGATTTTGGACTACCCTCTCCATATGCTCAGTGACGTTGCTGTGCTGGTCACTAAAGCTTATCGCTTGCATGCGTTTTTAAGCACTGTGGTTTAAATACAGGTGATTTTAAACCATTGAACTGCAATTAGCAGCGAAACAGCTCATCAGTGACCGCTTTGAACACTGAATCTTAAACCAGAGTTCATTCCTCTAACGACTCTGACAAATGCAAAGAAACAGACTGACATTTGAGTGGCATTTGCTCTGTAAAGTCCTTTGGGCGGCAGTGCTTGACCACTGTGTTTCCGCCATCAGTGACCATTGTGGACTATACAGTACCACAGATAGGCCATTTATGAGACCAGAGCAGAAAAGCACAACCATTTGCATATCTAAATGAAAGTAAGCGCAGGTTTCTGGCCGTGCCTGTGTTCAGTGTTATCTGTGAAGGGCAGGCCTGCATACCTTCACTCGACAAAGCCATCGGACAGACACGACGACTCCTCAGGATGGGAAATATTAGGACTCAGATATCTAACCGAGGATTTTGCAGTTCCTGTCCTACATCTCAATTTGAATGCAATATCTTGTTTTTCTGCTCAGACTTCAGCACAAAACACATATACGGTTTTATTAAAATCACACATATGCACATTCTGCTGGGGATTGTAAATGCTTAGTATACAAATGCAAAGTTTGAAGAATAACAGGACATTCCTGCTCCAAGAAGCAAAACAATGCAGTTAATAAGTGATGTATTGGAGTGGAAAGAGTACACTGAACTTGATCTCAATGCCGTCAGGAAAGACATTCCAGAAGAGCAAACGGGAGCATTTGGGATAGAAAGCAGACAGCCTGTAGCAATTTCAGGAAGGTAATGGAGTCTGAGCTAGTACACTAGCACACTCATCATGCACACTTCCCTGGAAGAGAGACATATCTCCGACGGGAGTCACAGAAATTAGACTGCCAGTCAAACAGGTGTACGGGTTTCTTTCTAACAAAGGTCAACCATGTACAACATCCAGGGCCGGCCCTAGCATTTTGGGTGCCCTAAGCAGATTATCAAAAGCCCACACAAAAAGTCAAGCAGTCCATGATGGGCAGATCGTTCACATGTAACCGAGGGGTAATTGTGTCAGGCAGGAAACACAAACGTTCGGCCATCTTTCATTGACCTCAAACAACATTTAAAATAATGACTACGTTTACATTCTAATAATCAGAGAAGGTCTTAAATCACAGTATTTATCAATCCTTTATATCGACGGAACCAGTGGGATGCGAACTGCTGATTGGCCTAAAAAAGTGACTTCATACCTGCACCGCTAGGGATGGGACGTTGACCGGTTTCACAATAAAATGTACTGACGGTAAGTAATATCATTTAAAATGTAATCATAATTAAAACAGTGTTTGATTATCATGATTTTGAAAACTCGCTGTAAATCCAGTCCGGCTAGCATCAGTGTGACGCGGGCGCAACACGCAGAAGGCAGTGACAGCGCCGAAGGTTTTCCAGCCTTCTAAAAGAACCAAATCTGAGGCGTGGTCATATTTTGGTATTTACAAAAGTCCTGAGGGAAACTCAATCGAGAATGGTCACCCTGTCTGCAGAACACGCAAAAAGGAAGTCGCTGCAATAAAGGGAACCGCTTCAAACCTGACGAGTCGTCTTCAGTCTAGGGAACGCAAGGGAAGTGGACTTTGACCTCAATAATTGGACTCAAAGTTTTGAGTTGAAATATTTAATGTGAAGTAGGGCTGCGCAATATATTGAAATAATCGAAATATCGCAAATGTACATATCGCAATATGCATATCGCAACGGCACACAATATCTGAATGATTTTAATAGGCTACTTCAACATTATAAAAAGTGTACATTTTAGGTCAACGTTTGTAGCAGAGAATAGACTGGGCACACGACTGTTACTTATGTGACTTGCTTGACGTTAAAAAGAGTTAGTAAACGCAATAACTTGCGAAAAACAACTCCTCGTAGTCTCGCGCTGTCTGACACACACAGAAACCTGCGCACAAGCCGTCTCTCTGAAAGCGTGTGATCCCTTCAGTTCTGTTTCGTGCCTTGTTACACACTCGGACTGTCAAACACACAGTTATTATCACAATGGCTGTCATGATGAGTGTTCATGTAAACACAATCAGTTATGCTTTAAGTGAATGATATCAGTTGGGGAGAGAAACCAAATGTTTGTCAATAGGATCCGTGCATTAGGTCTATTTGTGACATTAACTAAAGCTAAAACACTGCTGGTCACTTTCAGAAGTTGTAGCAATTCTTTCTTTTCCTACACTAATAGATTTTACACACTAATAGCAATATCGTATCGCATATCGAATATCGCATTTTTCTTTAATATCTCACAGCCCTAACGTGAAGCTTCCGTGAAGAAAAGTTCGCAGCAAGTGGCTTTGAGCCAAGACTACAGCGACATTTAACCTGTTAACCAGCGCCCCAATTTTGGAAATTTTCTGAAAACGACATTCCCAAATGAAAATGTCTGCAGCTCTTAAACCCTATGGTCTATATTCATAAATCTGGTCTTATTTTAAACTAGACACTTCAAATAGTGTTACCCAAGAGTCATAATAGCTCAAAGTTGTATACATGTAAATATACATGTAAGTGACTCGCGTTTTTTATTTTTTATTATTCACTTAGGGAAAAATTATGAGATTTTAATGTTAAGGTCCTGAAAATAAGCATAATATAAAACTAAATGTCTGATCATGTTTTGATTCAAATTTGAGGATGATTCTGTCAAAAATGTAGCTTCTGTAAGTATTTAAATCAAGAAAAGACTAGGCGTCCTTTCCAAAAGGCCTTTTATTTTAGAACATTTGTAATTGCAAAGAGTAGTTTTTTTATTCAAATAAATCTGCAATAAACTGCTGATTATGATTAATTTACAGTTACTGAAAAACTAAATGAACTATTTACAGAATTTTTAAAGTGTAAAAAACTCATTTAGTTAATAAAAACAGTCTGTCATAGAGCCTGTGCGCTCCACTGCAGTGTTGCGCAATCTGACTGGCAGGCGCTTGGCTGCTATGGAGATTGTGACTAGAGGCATATTCACCAATAATGCTTACAAACACAACGTAAGATAATGCATTGTGATTAGTTACTACGTCCGTCAATCAAACCTTTGCTGGCAAGGCATTGGCTAGGCATTGATTGCCTTCATCCAACGAAAACCACGCACGCTTTGATTGACAGCTGGCGGAGCGAGTAATGCGCCAACTCTGTGTAATTGCTCGTCAGAAAGCCTGTGATTGAAGCAGAGAGGCCTGGGAGGGTTTAACGTGACAGGAAGAGTCCACAGCACAGGAGATCGTCAGAAAGCGGATTTGAATCACTATTTCATTGAAAATGGACACGATTGATTACTCTAACTCAAAACGCCCAAGCAAACAAAGGAGTATTTTTAGTTTTTTTCCTTATTTTTTCGTTGTTTTGGATTAAAAAGTGGGATGCATTTGGAAGAGTGGACTCTTACGGACATGTATGCGGTTGTTTTTGGATTGGTCCGATCTGATCTGCACGATAGGAGATGAAAGATGAGTACTGCGTTCATTATGCTAATGTTTAAATAGCTAGTGCCTCAGCATTTATTTAACCTTTTCCTCTCTGGTGTATTTATTGCAAAAACGAGTTCAGAACATGAATCTCGAGTGTTTTAGCTTTCAAATGATGCATAGTTTGTGATGGTTGATTAAATAGTTTGTATAAAACAAAAGTGAATAAAAGTAGAGACACGCCCACTTACGTCAACCCCTGCTTGATTTATTTGTTGTTTGTTGATCAAATATAAAACTTGTTGAGTCTGTCATCTCATTTGAACAGAACTGTGATAATATTGAAAATCGTGATCATTTGGGTCACTAAAATCGTGTGAAATGTCCACACCGTTCCATCCCTATGAGACATTATTAGAGACATATTTTGAATAAGTCTTCTCAAAAATATATAACAAAATGCTTTGGTGGACTCTATTCCTTTAGGGACATGCGAGGAAAAGAATTTAATCACTGCTAAATTATGCACAATGACCCAGTTTCTTCACTCTCAAAACTTTACAAATCTGAAACAGACTCACATCTTAAACACACAAATTTGTTATTTGAGATTTGATTTTCTCAGATGATGGAATCTTCCTTCAAATGAATGATCAGTATCTCCCATGACTCTGGGGCAACAGCAGTTGAGCTTTGATATGATTGAATATATACCGCTGCCATTCACACAATGACCAACTACTAACATTATACAACACCACATCAAGATACAACGGGATGCCGTAATTCAAGATATAACAACTGAGGCTAGACACAAAACATATTAATCAACAGTAATATGATATATCATGATAATGGACAGCACAAAAACCAGGGGTGTGTACTACACTTTTTATATTCACCAAACATGGATTCTAATTTAACCCACCGTAGGCATTGAGGGAGACAAGTCCCTTCAAATAATTGGAAATGGCCAAATTGTCCCCTCCAATATTTGATATTTTTTAATGCCGCTCTCCATTACACACGTTTGTTGTTAAGATGGCAGATGGTTAAAAAAAGACATTTTAGGCTGGTCTGCCTAAGCGGTCTAATAACACTGATCAATATCAAAATGATGGCCAATCAGATCAAAGAAGGCGGGGCTTACTGTTCACTGAAGAGGAGTGTCAATTCCAACGAACGACAACCTCCCCCAGTTTCTCTTAAAGCCAATACAGAAGTGAATTAAACTGCAGTTCATCGACTGGCCACTAGAGACAGGCTCCAGAAGAGAGCAGAATCTCATTGAGCCTCTTGTTAAAATGCCCAACTTTACAGCAGAATAAAACATGTTTACAGCCTGGGACAAATTGTGGTTTTGGTCTATTCGGCTAATTTTGCCCTTTATGACAACTGTGAGGGGGGTGATTTTTTTTATTACTCATTCGATTATATTATATAAAGCCTTAAACTTCTGCATAATTAAGGGCGTGGCCACTTTGAGTGACGGATTGCCGTTTGTCTGCTGTCTGTTAGTCATCACGTCACCTTAGCTCCGCCCACATCCCGCCTCTTTCCCCATTTTCAGTTATCCGGGAGTGATTCGCTTTTCCAGTGAAAGAGTGCATGCGTGGTTATATATAAGAGTCTAAACATTTCATATTTGACAGCGGTTTTACAATGGATACTTTTAACGACCCACAGTAATGCACACTACTCAACTTTTGTCATGTAATTTCACTATTTTGAATTGAAAATATGCAATCATTTAAATGATGTCATTCATAACCGAATGTGACGAGACCTTTTCTCTTTTTTTTACATTTTTGAAATAGACATATTAACAAGAGTGAATGTATGCATATTTTTTAAAAAATATATTATTTTCAAAGAGTTTAAATGGATTACTTTGCAACTATATAGTCTATAACTAGATCTAGAACTTATTTTATTATTATTTCTTATTATTTTTTCTTTCCCTTAAATACATTTTAATCCTTTAATTATGTCATTTCTTTGAATAAATAATAAAAATTAAAAAAAACCTCAGGAAAAAAAAGACAACTTTGGTCAATGTTTGCTTCAGACAACCCAATCGCTCGGTAAAAACAACCCGATTGCTGGGTTAGTCCATATTTGACCCAACATTGGGTTGTTTTTTACCCAGCATTTTTTAAAGTGAATGTTCAAGACATGGTTACAGCCATGTGGTGACAACTAAAAAAATGCAAACATTTGAATGCTTTTAAGTGGCACCAATAAAAATTCCTCTTCTAAAATAACTTCAGATGAATTTTTACTTTTTGTGATGCCACTCGCTCACTCACATGCTGTATTTAAAACCTCATTAAAACATTACAAACCTCAAATGCCATTAAAGTCCATCAGATATATTACCCAATAATACCCTCACTACTCCGCACAGTGAAAGCGGCACCAAACTCTCTTGATATATGAAGGTAGAGAGCGGGCACGCTTGCTCAAAGGTATCAACAGTCTTACTCCTAATAGTAGCATACAAGCCCCACGTCTCCTATTAAAACAGCAGAGAAAGTCAAGAGGCATCGCACAAAGGTTATGTTGATGATCTTAAGGGAGCTCAAGCAGGTCTTGTCAGAGTAAACTGCAGGTCTGTTAAATGCCCTACTGAAACCAGAGCCTCTCTGATGGCTGTACTCATGTTTTATTCAGGCTCTGCCAGTCCAGCAACTATACATCTGAAACCTGTGACTAAAATCACATAAACAATCCATCTGACTGAAACCAGCAAGACATTCTTGCTCCAATGAGCAAAACAAGATGACTAAAAGACCATTTAGCAGATTGAAGAGCCTAATATTGTAATTGCACATGAGTGAATGTCATAAAAACAGTGATTTAAGGAAATATATTTGTACCTTCAGGATGTAAAAAAAAAAATCTATATATTTGGGGGGAAATGTGCTTAAATGTCAATGCAAAAATTACAGGGCGCTATTAAAATCTATTTATAATATTGTTTCATGATTTTAAATCATTAGACATGCTTTGTCTATACCGCATTAAAACAGAATCCAGAAATATTTAAACTAAAAACATAGAATTTGAGAAAAAATAAAATGGATTACATAGGACCCTTAAAAATGTATTTTTGTAACTTTTAATAAGCTGTTGATAAATTGTCTTTAGTGTTTAATTAGATGAGCTTTTTAATACCTAAAATGTAATTTACACTAGATAAGAAGAAATGTTTGTTCATACTTGTCCAGCTTTTAATTCCCTTGCATTTTACACGTTTTTGCACTATATGCAGTTTATAAAATAAAATATTTTTGCTCGATTTTCTCCAGTCTGGATTATTGATGTCACAAGTACCGGTACTTCGGTACCAAGTCGGTACTAAAATGTAAAACATTTGACGATACCAGCATTTCTGTAGTGCCGGTAGTACCGGCTCCCGAGTATATCCGGTACCCGCAGCTGCGTTCAGCCGCTTCCGTGTTAATCTAAGCGCAGGGCTCCAGACTTTAGCGAATATATACTAGTGTCTGTGAATATAAAACTGCAAAATATTTACTATTTAAATATTATTCCTGCATGTTCTGCGTCTGTGTGTGAATGACGGGCGCCGATGCGCGGACGCACACACAAAACACACACACACACACGTGTGACACTCGCTCGCTGTCTTAGCCTCTGCCGTGTGTCACTATATGAGGACACGAACGCATAAACCGTCACTTCATGAGCATCTGCCGTTTCATTTGAGAAAACTGTCATATCATGAACACAGACACTCAAAGTTCTTCACGGCAACCCGTCAAAATAAAAGCTTGGTTTGACGTGAAGAAATTGACAGAATATATTAGGCGACTGTTGTACAGTAGATTTAGCTACGTCTCTATGTAATAATAATACGCCTCTACTACTATTATTCAACATGGCATCATCACTTTGCGTAAACATACACGGCACTTTCTAAAGCCAAAAATGGCATGTTATATGACGCTTACTCAGCTATCCGTGTGATTCCAATTTGATCCGTATGTATGCGCGAAACTAACCATTATGTGTGTGTGTGTGTGTGTGTGTGTGTGTGTGTGTGTGTGTGTGTGTGTGTGTGTGTGTGTGTGTGTGTCCATAATGTAAATGGATTTATAAACATACTAAATTATGTTTTTGTTTGAAAATGTACAAATGCTAAATGTTTCTTGTGATGGGTGGGTTTAGGGGCGGTGTGTGTGTGTGCTTGTGTGTGTGTGTGCGCGTTTGCGTGCGTGTGTGTGTGTGTGTGGCATATGCCATTTCATGAGATCAGTCTGTATTATTATTAATAATATTTATGCCTAGATGGTTGCTTTTTAATCTTTTTAATAAACATGTTTACTTTTAAACAGCATACAGCCTTTAAATTGTATTTACTTATAATGATTATCATCATAAATAATAAACTCATTGAATTGAGTTGTAAAAAAATCTTTTTTTAAATAGCTAAATAAAAAATGAAAAACATTTTGCTGTGGTACCCAAATTGGTACAGAGAACCGTAACATTTTTATAGTATTGGTGCCGGCTACTAGAATTTTGGTATCGTGACATCACTAGTCTGGATCTAATTTAATGTGCAGATTCCTTTGTTTGTCTAAAATTGTATTTAAACGGAATGCAGTAAAATTTAAACAAAAAAATGTCATAGCGCTCTAACAAAGCCGTGTTGGGTGCAAGCAATAATTGTTCGTAAAAGCTTCATTGAATTCCTCAAGGGCTTAGTGGATGAATCAAACTCCCCCCGAGCAGATAAGAAATGCTCTGGTGCTCTGTGTGAAAGAGCAGGTAACAGGAGCCTGTGTGACTCATGGCATGCTGGCTCGATTTCATCACACCCCGTCGGACCAGTCCGACCACTCAAGGAGGCCAAAAGAGGCCTGCAGTGTTTAACATTCTCTTCTGGGTGACTGCGCCGCACCTGAGTGACACCTGAAGCGACCAATCAGCCCGTCTCACTCCCTCTAGGCCCACAACTTCAACTGAACAAACTGAAAGAACTCATTGTCTGCCGTCCAAGACAATGGCGACTGTATTGCATGAGAAGCCTCGGAGAGATCGCTGTTCAATGGACAAATGCGTGCAGTGGAGCAAAAGAAGTCCAAAT
Organism: Gobiocypris rarus; assembly: GCA_023029165.1. Classification (NCBI taxonomy): domain Eukaryota; kingdom Metazoa; phylum Chordata; class Actinopteri; order Cypriniformes; family Gobionidae; genus Gobiocypris; species Gobiocypris rarus. The sequence goes on from CM040925.1 coordinate 5,915,495, forward strand.
AATGGAAAATTACCCCGTGGCACAGACCGCAGAGGTGCTTTGATTGCTTTGAAGCCAAGAGCAGCTCCATCAGCGTACGGGCCGGGACCTCGACTGCTGAATGAAGCTCCAATCAGTCTCAGCAGGACTCGGAGCAGAGCTGCAGCCTGACACCGATCACTTACCGAGGGCAGGGGATTGGAGCACAGCAAGGGCTTCTGTCCGGTCCGGTCCACTGCAGAATCTGCAATGAGCTTCAGATCCAGAACAACCTGTGTCACTGCTTTTCTCCCAATCTGGCCCCATTTCTACCACATAAGGAGGAAGGATCATTTCCTCACTTAGAAACTGACCTAACTGAACAAAAATATGTTTGTTGAAGTAATACAATTAATAAAACTGAAATAATTTTAAGCTAAATAGAAATATTTGATAAAAACTGGCTTTTAGCTAAATTCTCAATAAGGTTGGATCCCAAAACGCTGGTGCCATATATAACCGGTTAGTAACCGGACTGAATCAGAACGCAGATTTCAGTGCCTCATTTCACTGGCGCCGAGCCAGAAACAGACTTGTCACATATCACAACTATTCAAGTTTTCAACCACATCTAGGGCTGGGCGATATCTAAAAAAAAATTATATCTCGATATTGTCAATTTTTTTACGATATTCGAAATACATCTCGATATGTTTGCCATTGCTTTTAAATAAAATTATATATATATATATATATATATATATATATATATATATATATATATATATATATATATATATATATATATATATATATATATATATATATATTTTTTTTTTTTTTTTTTTTTTTTTTTTCTTCCCATTAAAAACAACAAAAACTATTTAGATAGAACCAAATTAAATACAAAATGTTTACGTTTTCTGAACGGGTTGGGATGACCAAAATCTTAAATCATGATGCGAGTAATTTTAAATATTTTTTAAATGTACTTTTATAAAAATCACAATAAAGATTTTTGTTTTAAATAAAAACATGCAAATTACAAAGAATATGACAAAAACAGTGCTTTATGTTCAGCTACAGTGGGTCTATTTAACAGTAGCAAGTCAAGAAATAAATCAAAAATCTAATATATATAAAAACAAACTGCTCAGTCTTCACTCTATAAATGAACTATAGGCTACACTGATTCTTAATAAATATATTAAAGTTGTTTAGCCAAGCATGAGGTGGTTTTCTATTTTTCATTGTTGTTTGATGAACATTAAAATCACACAGAATAAGAGCTCCGGCCCTTAAAGAAAGGCATGTGCTCGCACTTCAGGTCAGAGTTCAGCAGCGCGAGCACTTCCCGCACCGTGCTATTACTTCTCTCATGCGCGCATGTTTCCGTTGCTTTCTTTGTCATGCGCTGCGCGTGTATATTTAACTCTTCTGCTTCCAATGTTTAGTGAACGGTGGAAGCAGAGCTCTGCGTTATCTGGTAATGTTATTTGAGAAAGTTTGCATGTTGAATTTGAAATATTCGATATTCACGATATTTTTTACAAAATTTTTACAAAATTATTGCGATATTATCGCTAATATTTGATATATCACCCAGCCCTAACCACATCATGTTTATTTTAGGTTCCAGATATTTAAATGCATAAGTACTAGCACAACATTCACACTGATGTCTATGGAAGCGGCAATAACAATCCTTTCGGTTATATTTTGACTGTGTCTTATCAGATACACATTATATAGTTAACTATACACTTTACTCTACTCTTCTCCCAGTTTACCGGTCACTTACTTTCAACTTTCAACAATGGAGCCGCAAACTTCCCATACTTTTGAAAATCCAGCGTTTAGTCGATCCTGGTAAGCGCTCATTGTCACAGTTGTAAACATGACTGCTTTTTTCTTCCTTAAGGGAGTTTGGCTTCACAGCATTTGTTTCGGCGGACCAATAAAGAACGCAAACACACACGTCTTGCGGACATCCTGTAGAATTCAACCAATCAGATGACGACTTTGAAACTCCTGAAGTGTGCCATATGCATCAGAAGTTCAGATAACAGTCCGTGGGCGTGACGCCTGAGGCTGAGACTAACTGTGACCAATTCTGATTGCTTTTCTGTGAATATTAATCATAATGCTATTTGTCCTTCCCCGCAGGTAAAGAGTCTGGGTGTTATTCTGGATAGCACTCTATCCTTCAAAGCTCATATTCATAATAGTGCGTGTACTACTTACACCTGCAAAATATTAAACGTCTTCGCTCACAATGAACAACACTGCAATTCTCATCCATGCACTGGTTACTCCATGTATTGATTAGTGCAACGCTCTCCTTACTGGTGTTCCTTCCAAACTTGGTTCAGAACTCGGAGGCTCAAACTCCTACTGAGCACCACTTCACCAATTCTCCAGCGACTACGGTGTCCACACAACTATAGGACTGAACCATATAGATCTCCATTTAACTGTACTGGGCCTTTAAAATGGAGAAACCAAAAGAGTTTGTTAAGAATCAGAATCTAAAAGGATATTAATACTCCTTGAGTTACAGGTGTTCAAACTTGAGACAAAAAACACAAGAACTGCTTTACCGTTGGCATATTATGCAACAAAGATTGCTAAAGTCAACAGATTTCACTAATATACCTGCCAATCTCTGTGTAAAAACTAAAACAATGATGCTGCAATCTTTCTAAAGTCATTTTACACCCCTCTAATTTGGCATTTTGAATTTCTCACAGGAATAAATTACATTTTAAAATGTATTAAAAAAGAAACAATATTTAAAAAATATTCCACAATACTTATTGTATTTTCAATCAAATAAATTCAGCTTTGTTGAGCAAAAGTTTCAAAAATAAAATAAAAATAAAGGGTGTGAGTGTGTGTGTGTGTGTGTGTGTGTGTGTGTGTGTGTGTGTGTGTGTGTGTGTGTGTGTGTGTGTGTGTGTGTGTGTGTGTGTTTGTGGACTGGTAATCCCTTCGGTATGGGGACAAAATGTTTCCACAAAGATGGCAATATCCGAAATCTTTGACCTTGTGGGGACATTTTTTTGTCCCCATTAGGAAAACATCTTATAAATCACACTAAGTGATGTTTTTTGAAAATGTAAAAATGCAGCATGTCTCCTGTGATGGGTAGGTTTGGGGGCAGGAGCAGTGTAGGGGGATAGAAAATACGGTTTGTACAGTATAAAAACCATTACGCCTATGGAATGTCCCCACATTTCACAAAAACAAACGTGTGTGTGTGTGTGTGTTAAAATAAAGGCAAATACATTTACATTGGAGTTGCCAGCCCTGTTCCGCTCATGATACCATAAGAACAATGAATTACATGATCATTCGTGGTCTCTCAGTTCATATGTAAGTTAATGTAAACGTTCCTGAGAAAGCATCACCACTTCAATGGTAAATGGTGTGAGAGACACAGACTGTGCAATGTGACTCATCTCACAGGCCTGGATCTCTGATAAAAGCCTGAACAGCTGAGGGCCGTCCACTGATGCAAGTCAGAGGAAACGCACTTCCCTCCCGTCCACCGCCCTCCTCCTCTTCCTCCTCCTCCTCGTCAGGAAAGGAATGCACATTCTTCCCACGTTACGCTCGTCTTATCTGAGGGAGGGAGCTCTTGGAAAGCACAATATGTGCTTGTGCTTATGTGCGCCTTCACATGTGAATCATCAGTGTTGAATCAAACGTCTGCATCAGCAATCTTCAGCTAACAACACAGGGCTGCAGTTTTATTACATGTACTGCATGCATTTAGCAGACGCTTTTATCCAAAGAGACTTACAAACGAGCAACAAAAATATATTTTTAGAAGTTTATTGGGGTATGTTTTACAAGAAAACACTATTTCAGTCTTTCTACTGATTAGCAATTTCTACATTTCAAAACATTGTTTCAGTGTAGACACATTTAGCAACAAATCTGACAAAATTGGGAATGACTAAAGGCTGAACTATGCATATCGAGATTATGCTAAAATGGCGTATGACAAAACCTCTTTTATGAGTTCTGTAAGTAGAACCGCTCTGCCCACAAACAAACCACAGGAAACATCCTGACCTCACCTCAGTCACAAAAGCAACACTCCGCATTAACGACAACAGCAACATAGCACGACAGGACTTGGGTTACACAACCCATCCGGCGTTGAATTTCCATGCGAACCATGATGCAGCAAACACACCGAACAGATTTGGTGTCAGCGAGGAGCCTTCAGTAAGCTCTCCGGCTCTGCCACGATCAAGCCTGTTTCTGACAGCAAGCCAAGATGTGAGCGCATGCTCGGCTGAAGAGGAGACCCTCTCAACCACTGTGTGCAGTCGTATCCTGCAACTGCTGCTGTTACCAGGAAACCAGCATCAAAGCCCCTGCTATTCTTACGGTAGCGCACGCAGAGCCTCGCCACAGGATGCTACGTGTGCAGGTTATTGAGAAGATATCACAGTGTGCCACAGGTTGCAGATTAGCATGCGGCTGTCCTTGAGCGCGAGGGTGAGATAACCCAGCAGAGAACAAAGCGCTTGCGCTCAATCACCGCCGCTCAACTCCAGGTCCTGCCTTCTTATAACTGCAGCAGCTGCGTTAACACTGCTGATTACTGTCTTATCCTGATAATTAGCTTTGCTATCAGAAGCTTAGAGCAATGAATCATCCCTTTCACATTTGACACTTTCACAAAGGCCTCTTGTATGAGAACTACACATTAAAGGGAGAGTCCACCCAAAAATGAGCCTTTCTTTCCTTAGTGTTTCTGTGGAAATACAGGGCCTGAATTTGATTTTGGAAAATGGCGGAGAAATCCATTTTTATTTGTTTTATTTGAGGGGGGCATTTTTAGAAGAAAAAAAAAAATTAATTACATTTTTCCCACCTGAAAGTTTGTTGTATTTGTATTTTTACAATGGGGTAATTTAATTGCTCAATTGCACAACACAAGGAAGCTTGATTTCAATCTTTGAAAGTCCAATTCGATATGATGTAGCTTTTTAGAGCTTTTAGATTTATCGGCGGATCTGAGCCTGTCGCAGATATAGATATAATTCGGTTTTATATAGATATAAAAGTTCCATGGCCCACAGAATATCTTGTGTGAATATCTGAGCATGCAATATATCAAGAGAAAGAACAGATCCTCTGCTTTATTCTAGCTTTATGCATATTTTTTATCTATTTTCTTATCTGGGTAAGTGTCATGAAAAATGCAACAGTTTGAGAAAAATGCTGAGAAAATCATGTTTTTGTCAAAGACTACATACAGATGGGATTCAGAATGATGATCAAAACACAGATGGAGTGGATGGAGTCCAACACCCATTAAGCTTCACAGTCCTGTAGCTCGTCCTGGAACTACATTCATTCAGTAACATTAGGCAGTTTTGATTTATATGCTGTTTATTGTTGATGATCGCATTATTTTACATATTCATCTGATTATACGCTTGTTTCTGCTTCTTCTTCGCTTCTGTTTTGATCTGGAGATTCATAATAGCTCCCCTACCGAATAACAGTGAAAACATTGAAACAAAGAAAAATCTCGTCAATGGCAAGTGTTTTCTCATAAAAAACAAGATAAAAGAAGAAAAAAAAATCACTCACTGCTCTTGACTGAATAACTTTAATAAGGGTTAATCTATATTTATACAGTGAAGATTATGAAGTGATATTTTACATTGAATTACTATTTCTGTACCTGAAAATCTAGTTTAGACCTACATGAAAAACCTGAAAATAACTGTTTTTTCATATGTATGTTTGTTCTGCCATATTTATGAACAACGTATGTATATTATGCAGACATGTTCAAAAGTCCCTGTGGTCCAAGTCAAGTCAATTCTCAAGTCTTTGAGGTCCAAGTCAAGTCAAGTCTCAAGTCTTTGAGGTCCAAGTCAAGTCTCAAGTCTTTGAGGTCCAAGTCAAGTCAAGTCTCAAGTCTTTAAGGTCCAAGTCAACTCTCAGGTATTTGAGGTCCAAGTCAAGTCTCAGGTATTTGAGGTCCAAGTCAAGTCTCAAGTCTTTGAGGTCCAAGTCAAGTCTCAAGTCTTTGAGGTCCAAGTCAAGTCTCAGGTATTTGAGGTCCAAGTCAAGTCTCAGGTATTTGAGGTCCAAGTCAAGTCTCAAGTCTTTAAGGTCCAAGTCAAGTCTCAGGTATTTGAGGTCCAAGTCAAGTCAAGTCTCAAGTCTTTGAGGTCCAAGTCAAGTCAAGTCTCAAGTCTTTGAGGTCCAGGTCAAGTCAAGTCTCAAGTCTTTAAGGTCCAAGTCAAGTTTCAAGTCTTTAAAGGGATAGTTCACCCAGAAATGAAAATTTTATGTTTATCTGCTTACCCCCAGGGCATCCAAGTCGCAGACTTGAGTTTCCATCTCTGATATTATGTACTATTTTAGTACCAGTCAAAAGTTTGAGCACACCAATGGGAAAGTGTGTCCAGACTTTTTAATGGTAATGTACTATAATATACACATATATTTTGGCCTATATATTGATATCTGACTTTTTTACTCCCTAATTTTGGTATCGGCCCCCAAAAACCCATATCAGTCGGGTTCTAGTAGCTTCAAAATGAAACAACACCACTGCGTGCAGAGAACCTTATCAACATGTAGAATAATGCTAATCATAATTAAGTCTCAAGCATCATTAATGCTTATGCTAATAGAGACATTTGTATCTTTAGGAGTTACGCAGACCATCTGCACTAAGACCCTGGATCTCATTTTACAGGAACACAATGCCGTGTTAATGAGAGCTCTTGACTTTAATAGTGTGTTGAAACCTGCCAGTCAGCTTTCCATCAGCATACATGTGTCGTAAGAGAAAGACATTGCGACAGTGCCGTGAAGCTCGTCATTGCTGACGTCACTAAAACTGCACCTGAAGTCTAAAACTTCAGCAATCCTGCTGCTTTACATTGAGCTCTTCACCTGACACATCTGCAGATATTTTCAAAGCGATTCCCACAGGATTTGTGAGACTCTGGGGAGTGAACATCGGTCCGTCTATGGGTTAACGGTGGAATGCAGCCAGAACATCTTGCATAAATGCATAAATCAGGTTCACTATAAGAGTTCAAACCCCTGTTCACTGACAGTTGGACTTGTGATGACTTCTAAGGAGGAAAGAAAACCTGAAGGAGATTGGTCTGTTCAGTTGGCTTGAAATTCATTAAAAATTAGGGGTGGGCATAGATAAAATGTTTTAATCTAGATTAATCTCACTGTGATTTTGAAATTAATCTAGATTAATCTAGATTAAAATGGCTCATTTGAATTCTGCCGAAGGCATTCAGAATATGTGTGCTACCCAAATAATGACTGGTGCTTTCACACTTGGTTCGATTGCCTGGACCGAACCAGAGTTCGATTGCTCCCTGAGCCGCGTCAATATTATATTTTTGGGTCCGAAACCGGGGTTCGTTTGTGTCATCAAAGCAGCAGCTGTTTACCCTGTTACTTGGTAACGACGTCGAGCGAGGATGTGGCAGAATGAATAGCGTTGTTCACCTAAATTTTATATTTTGTTTTTGAACCGTTAGTTTTGTTACCAAAGCTTCAGTAGGTAATGGCACTTGCGTCTATCTGCCGCGGATGTACTGCAAATGCTCTAAAGAACGCTGACGACGAGCAGAAATCAGATTTACAGCTCTCTGCTTACAGTACGTCAGTCACGCTCATTAGGACTCAAGTGCGGTTTGCGGGTGCCCACCCGAGTTCGGAAGACAGTGTTCACACTTAATGTGGTAATTTCACAGCATACACGCAGGTTCGAAGACTCGTTCTCGCTCCCTACAGTGCAATTCGGCTAGGAATACATCCACACTAAAATATCACTGTGAAAGTCATCATAGCTTGTGTAGTATAGACCCAGCTCCCAACCCAACTTTGAGAATAGATTAACGGCGATATTTTTTTAAATCGCCCGATAAGAGTCTCACATTAACGCAGCACGTTAACGCCGATAACGGCCCACCACTATTAAAAATACACTTTCAAAAGCTGGAAGGGATTTCTTGTTTTATTTATTAGTTAAAACCAGTATAACTCAATATTTTAACTAATTGCAAAAGTGGAATAATCGATCAACGCCTACTGATTAATCTGTGAAATATTGAACTTTTATTTGATTAACCGTTCTTTTAATAGTTAGATTAATCGATAATCAAAATAACCATTTGTTGCAGCTCTACTTCAGTCATGCAATAGGGAAAAACAACATCTGAGGCCCAAAACAGCTTGATGAATTTTTCAAAGTTAAATCAATGTTTTCACCAACACACAGTGTTGGGCCATTTCAGCTATGTTGAAGATTTTGTGGTTCCCACTGTGCTGAAGAATAGTGCTCGTGATTCGGTTCATCAGTGGCTACATGAAGTATATACTACGTCACTGGCATTGATAGGGTCTAGTGATGTCACTAGGGCTGTAATCAGCCAAAGAAAATCTTGAAATTTCTGACATTTTTGACTAAAATCGACTAAAAATGACGTCAGGAAGTTAAATTAATTAGCTGTGCAGTACTTGGTAGCCTTGTTGTCTGCCTAAATAAATAATAAATAAACATAAAAAACTAGTAGGCAATTTGCAGTATATTAAATGGTTTTTGACCTGATTATGTTGCACTGAAATGAGTCTGACGCACGAGTCTGTCGGCTCTGACAGCGTTGCATCACATGCACCTAAACATATCATATTTCCGAAAATATAGTAGCCTACTATGTTGTCAATTGGGATGTGACGGTGAGGAAATTTTCCCACCGGTTAATCACCGGTAATACCGGTATTACCGACTGGGCTTTTAAATCACTAATTCTATATAACCAGAAGTAATGCATTGCACACGGCCGCTCGGGCATTAATAACGGAGCAGAGTAAAGCGAGTGGTTTCGATGAATTTAGGGATGAAACGATTACCGGTTTCACGATAAACCACGATAAAATGTACTGACAGTTAGTAATATCGTTTAAAATTTAATTATCATTAAAACCGCGTGTGATTATCACGATTTTAAAAACTTCTGTATGCTGTATTCTTAATGAGAAGAAATGGCATTATTTCACTAGGATCCTGTTAGGGCTCTTACACAAGATTTAAATGCATTATAGCTGATAGAACACTGATGAGAATATTGCTTGAGAATACAAGAGATAATAGCTATTAGAGATTATTATATTTAGACTAAATTATTATTATTTATGCGTTGGTATTGACGACGGACAGTATATGGAAGGAAATCCCTCAGAATAGAATCTAGCTATAAAATTGATTTTCAAATGGTATTTTTGAACACTTTCATCCTATTTGAACAAGTACGGGTACATTTTTTTAATTTTAGTACCAACTTGGTACCGAAGTACCAGTACTTGTGACATCAATAAAAGGGTCAACATAATATTTTACTTATTTAGCATTTAAATGTAATGAACAAGTTATATTGAACATGAGCTATGCTAGATTTGAAATTGAACTGAAATAGATGTGATTAATTGGTTCCAGCACCACCACTCAACTAGCCTATGTTGAAAAACTTTGGAACAACTTAATTTCATTGGGTAATCAACTTAAGAATTTGTGCTACACAATTCAAACGATTACATTCAGTTGTCATAACTCAAAGATTATTACACTTGTTTTTTTAGGCAAAACATTTGTTTTTTTAGTGTATGAGATATATATTTAAAGTTGGCATAAAAGAGACAGTTCACCCAAATATTAAAATATTGTCAATTTAGGCTACTCACCTTCAAGTTTTTCCAAACCTGTATGAGTTTTTCTTCTGTTGAACACAAAAGAAGATATTTTGAAGAGTGTTGGTAACCAAACAGTTGACGGAAGCCGTTGACTTCCATAGTAGGATTTTTAAAAAGAAATACTACAGTCAGAAGTATGAGAGTCACCTGGCTGTCTGGTTACCAACATTCTTCAAAATATCTTATTTTGTGTTCAACAGAAGTAAGAAACTCATACAGGGTTGGAACAACTTAGTTAAAATTGTTAGATGAACTATCCTTTTAAATGACAATTCAACTTTTCTATTTTCGAAATAAAAGGATGAATCACTCACAATATGACATCAATAACATGAATGTTTGATTTTTATTTAGTCCACCTAAACCCCATCTCTTTCTTAAACTCGACTCACATTCAGATCTGCCTCCATCCCATCAATCAATAGTTCGTTTCACTTGGATGTACATCATATGGTACAAAATGCAATTTCCATTTCATCGCAACTTTAAAGGTGTGTTCACAATTGTAGTCCGGTTTGTTTGGTTCGTTTGGTCTGGACCAAAAGAAACAAACTTTTAGTCCTGGTCCGAACCTAAAGATACTGGATCTGAAGGCATGGTGATATGTTCACAACCTGATTGATTGGCTTTTATTACATATATTAAACAAAACAATACTGTGTGCTGGGCTAAATGTGCTCGTTGTATATGGTATTTTGACTAATTGAGAACTCGTGAAGAGCTTATAAAATGTGTAAAGAGTCAAAACAGTGTGATGGGTAACATCCCGACTATGTCGAGAAAAAACAGGTGTGCTTGAGCATTCGGTCCTTTTTAGGGTCACATCTAGTGACATCATGTCCTGTTTTTGGTTCATTTCCATGTCTTCGGCCCGTGTTGCGTTCATATTTCAGAGTTTGTTTTGGAAGCGGATTGAGACCCATCTTTTCAGCGCCTCTGTCCACTTGTTTGGTGCGCACCAGGGTTCAGATGGCAGCGTTCACACTTATTCAAATTATCCGCACTAACAGAGCAATCACACTAGGGTTCGTTTTAATCCAACTAAACATGCCAAGTGTGAACACACACTAAACAACTTCCGACTTGAAACACTGAAATAAATGACTTGTGTTCTAAAAATCTAAAGAGATTGCATAAAGCGTGCTTGTTCTGAAAGAGAGTCGCAGATCCCTAGCCAAACACCAGCTCCATTTTGGTGAAAAAGGGGTATGGCTGGATTCCCAGATAACATTTCATGAATGTGCTGTCATTGACTGTGATGTCAGCACTAAGTCAGAGAACTGGACACATACCAGGCCAAAGTCCATGTGCAGAAACAGCAGTAATATCTCAGAGCAACTCACGGCTCACATCACAGCCATTCATCCTGCGCCGTGACCTCTCTTTACACACGGCCATAAAACAGAGAATGTGAAACGGAGCAGACGCAGTGCTGATAAATTACAAGAATGGAGGGAAGACCTAATCATCCACAACAGAGAAGAGTATGTCTACTTCAAAATCTGTATGACACGGAATAAATGATTTGTATCGTCTCATTTTAGTAGGCTTACACAAGCAAAACTGTCCAACCTTGAGCACAATAATTTCAACACATGGTCCAAATGAGCCTGGTACAGAGTTCTGGATGTAATAATGATTAACCGCTGAGCAACGCTGGAACCAAAGGTAGCTGAGTAAACAGATAAGAGCACCCTCTCGATTTGTATCTTGGCAAAGCCTCGCCTATATAAGGAAATGAGAAATGACTTCATCCCACAAGAAAACCCATCATAAGCGTGTAGTTTGACAGCAACTCCCATTCTGATGACTCATCAACTGGATGCACTCGTTTCCCAAAGTCAAACTTCTGAGAAAAGCCAAACCCTCATACCAGTCTAGGTTACAACAAAACCCATTTGTTTTTCAAAGGAAGTCCAACAAAGTATTTATCTAGAAATGTTATATATGGCAGTACGTTGATGTGGCAATCTGTCACTGACTAAGCCTTGTGTAATTCTCAGATCAGTAAGCGCCTGATATCCTACAAGCACACAAACCTCACTAAAACCTACTGTAATTCCCAAATTTCGAAGGACTCTAAATTATCTAAACTTTGGTCAATCCTTTACAATGCGAGTAAATCACTCTCATATGCTAGTAAATCTTCACTCTAGGCGACTACATAATATCTGTCATTAGCCATTAGCTAATTAATGCTTAGATTTTACTCGCCTGTGTGTGTTAGAGGCATTAACTGAGAATAAAATATGGACGTAGAGTCTGTGACGTCAGCCATAGGTTTCTGAAGCGGAAAGTCAGCCGTTGCCATCTTGGTAATGCGTCACTGTGCGTCACTACCGGATAACTGAAAATGGGCAAAGAGGCGGGATGTGGGTGGAGCTAAGGTGACGTGATGACTAACAGACAGCAGACAAACGGCAATCCACCTTTCACTCAAAGTGGCCACGCCCTTAATTATGCAGAACTTTAAGGCTTTATATAATATAATCGAATGCGTCATAAAAAGGCTGTAAAAGGTCCCAGGCTGTAAACATGTTTTATTCTGCTGTAAAGTTGGGCATTTTAACATGAGGCTCAATGAGATTCTGCTCTCTTCTGGAGCCTGTCTCTAGTGGCCAGTCGATGAACTGCAGTTTAAGTCACTTCCGTATTGGCTTTAAGAGAAACTGAGGGAGGTCGCCGCTTGGTTAAAGTCTAAGAATAAGTTTAGCATTGATATATTTTCACTCGCTGAACACTTAGAGAAACAGTGTTTCACTCTCCGTCAAGCAGATTTTATTTGTGACTCGGATTACATTCATACTACATTCATGCGTAATATATAGACCATACTTTTTTAATGGTTGCGAAGTTCATTCAAATTCAAATGTAAATTGTCACAGTACGAGATTTCAGCTTTTAGGAACAAGCAGAAGATATGCTGTAGTGGGCGGGACTGATGCGCAAAGGCAATCTTATTGGCTGGTGCTCATCTATTACGTCACTGTTTTGATTTCAGCAAATCAGTTCGAGCGAATGCAGACAACGTGATTAATATTCATGAACCCAGCAGCTCATCAATCCGTTGTGCATAGTATATCATTATTAGTAGAATTAGTAGTATTATCTACATGCCTTCTGTCCTCTGATTGAGAGATTATTCTTTTAAGCAACACTTCAAAAAATGCTCTTCTTACTTAGTATTTTTGACTTGTTTCCAGTCTAAATATAAAAAAATTCTTAAAAAAATTCTTAAATCAAGATGCATACTGGATTAGTAAAATGACATGACATTTTTTCTTGTTTTATGGAAAATAAAATCAAAATGAAACAAGTTTTTGGTTAAAACAAGCAAAATTATCTGCCAGTGGGGTAAGAAAAATAATCTTGTTTCTGTTTGGGACAGGAGCAAGAATCCAAACATAAACAAGATTATTTTTCTTACCCCAATGGCAGATAATTTAGCTTGTGTTAAGTAAAAACTCTAGCCTGGATGCCAGACTAACTTAGCCTTAGAAGTTCGGTCTGAACTTGATCTGTTGTGAAGCAACTATAGAGACAGAGCACATTTAGGCCACGCCCACACCAGAAATCAAACCGTCTCTTGACTTTGTATTTTTTAAGGAGAGAAAAGTGGACACAGGAAATAAGACGTGGCCTTCAGCAGGAAGAATGGGTACATTTTGTGATCCTGACACTCAGTCTGCCTACGTGTGCAGTAAAAAAGTCAAATATCCAAAATATCAGTTTTATATATTATATTTCCTGTCACTGACTATGTTCCCATCCAGTGAGTGTAGTTCTCAGTGCAATATGACCCGTCACGATCGCCTGTATCCACTTTTGTGTCCTTAAACCCTCGTTTTTTGGGTCAACAGCTAATAAAAACGTCTTTTTATCAGCTTTTAGACATTGTTGTGTTTTTTGTTATAAGTCAGACATGTCAAGGAGGCCGCCGCACGCAATACAAAGTCAATGGAGACGGTTGGATTGTTTTCCCCCCGGGGAGCGTGGTTTTCAGATGACACGTGTCGCTCTGACTCAGCTCGAACCAGAGCTGTTCGGACCAATCAAATTGTCAGGGCGGGCTTTATACGATGATGGACAGATGATCAACAGTTACGTAATCATACACGTCACCAAAGAGCGCTTGGGTTGAATTAGTTTGAATCTGAGTATGACGATGTCAGGCTAAAGTACTCCGTGTATCCCTAAATTCTCTTTACAACACCGGCAAAGATCGTTTCCACTCATCTTCTTCTACTTCTCCCAGCGTGTGTGCAGTCGAGTTCTGTTGACAACTATGCGTCGCTCAACATTCGTCACTTACTCCGTTGCTCTGATTGGTTAAAGGTCTATTCAATTGAGTGCAGAGGCGTTTTCTTTCCTGGTTCGGTTGAAACATCCCATAATCACAGCCCAATGGAGCAGTATCAGACTCATATTCTGACTACAATCTGAGTATGACGACGTCAGGCTATAAAAACTTTTTTCCTCAGAAAACAAGAAATTTTTTACTTATCTAGTAAAATCTTGACTTAAAAAATTGTAGATATTTGGACTGGAAACCACACAAAAATACTAAATAAGAAAAGCAAAGACCTTTTCTTTTAGTATAATTGTACAAACGTCCTTTTTCTGTTTTTTTGCTGTGAAATCTTTACTGATTTTTATCAAGTAAACTTATGAATAACTTCTATATTGTTAGTAATATTTCAAGATGAACATGTATTGGACTGAAGCAGCTTGGGTTTAATTGATTATCCACATTTTTTTTGAAAAATCCTGTTTAAATGTGAGTATAAATATGATCATCAGGCTTTTGAGGAAGGTGTATTTGTTCATCTCTCAATCATTATTGTATTGCATTGCATTATATGTTTGAAAAATACAGAGCTTAAAACTAACACCGCGTCTGCGGCAAAACATTTGTCCATCATGTCAGTTCATCATAAATAAAACCAGACATCCGATATATCGAGATGTGCGCGTCCACGATAGTCATTTCACAGGATGTGCAATGTCAATCATATAGGGATTGTATATAATGCATGTGATTTGCAGATCAATTGCAAAGTTTAACCATCATAGACTGAAACTAACTTTATCATTTGCATGTGTGAACACTCAAATTTTGTTTAGAAATAGAGCTTATTCAACATCTTTCCTACATTTAGATATGTGGGCAAATGCATTTTTTGTCTCAGTGCATGCATTGTTTTAGTTTGGCAGGGTCGACGCTAGCTTAGCATAATGAATGGAATCCTATGTTGCCAGCTAGCATGTCCCGTAAGTTGTGGAATTTCATGTGTTGCGTGATATCTCTGCAGTAGCAGTGCTTCGCCTGTGCTTCCCCATAATATAGTCCCAAGTTAATATCTGCCTAATCTTAATCTGCATCGCTATTTGTACTCGTTTTGAATACGCAGACCACAAGAAGTAATTAGGTGGGGAGGGGGTTTGGGGGTCCTTTTACTCAGGACATGCTAGCTGGCAACATAGGATTCCATTCATTATGCTAAGCTAAGCTAGTGGTGACCCTGCCAAACTAAAACAATGCATGCACTGAGACAAAAATGCATTTGCCCACATATCTAAATGTAGGAAAGAAGTTGAATAAGCTCTATTTCTAAAAACAGTCGAGTGTTCCTTTAAGTCGAGTCAGGCATCAAGAACAAGAGGACTCACACACTGTCTCCTGTGCGCACACACCGCATGTTAATGCTCAATTCAGTTCTCTTTCTTTTCAGCTTAAACTGACACGCGCGCACAAAATGAAGAAAAAATGGCTGTCTCGGCCAAATACAACTGAGTAAGGAAACGGATGCGTGTAATTTACATAATGCCCGTGCGTTCGTCTTAAAGGGACAGCAGCACAATAAACCCGCAGCTGTTTGTCACCAGTGATCAAACAACAGACGCGAAAGAGAAAATAACTGTTGTAGCTTTAACAAAAACAAACAAATTAATTCATTAACTTCATTTATACAGTGAAGACAGTTATTTTACATGTGATTATTGAATTTCTGAACTTGAATACTGTAAGATTTACCGGAAAAACATTAAGCACTGCTTATTTTATTGTATTTGTCTATGCTTGTAAATTGTTTATTATTTTCCATGCAGATTCACTCCCTACAAAATCAGCCCAATTATTCTACAGTGATTAGTTCTTTTCAAATAGAGCTATTCAAATCATCTGGTGAAATTGTTTTTATAATCGCAATACATATAGCAAAAAAAAAACGAAATAATGCAATGTACGTTTTTTCACCAAAATTGTGCAGCCCTAGTTTAATTATCAAGTCTTAGTAAGACATATTATTGGCAGATATATTTACATGCAAGTATCTGCTATACTGTTATAAAGATCTCATTTAGATCTTACTCATTGACCATAATAATATCAGCATCAGCACCAAATTGCATGTTTTTTCTTCCATATCCTCACTATATCACACTATATGAGCCATAAAAGCCTGATACGATAACACAAAAACTGCAAACTTTTCTTTATATTTTGGCTAAAGGTTCAATGAACTGTTCCACTTCAAAGCATTATATTTTCTGATCATTATTTAACAAGTCAAGGTGACAGACACATGATGCATTTGGTGACTTGTGCTAATTTGTTGTTATGTGAACAGGGCTATAATCATTACTGGCCAGTCTCTCTTACAGCAAACTTCATTCTGGAGGGTGACAGCTACAAGCACGGGTTGTTTTGAGTCACTAGATGTATTAGCAGACTGACGATTAAAAAGAGGTAAATAAAGACGTTAAGTACCTGACTGTCAAACTATGTCGAGTAACTCCAGCATTAACATGACCAGAACCATGTGAAGGAATTACAGGCATGGATTACAGTTGAGCACAAGTCAACAGCCCAATAACACCTCCTGACAGAAGATATTCCTGGTGTTCATAATAACGGAGTACATGATCACAGTAATTGTGTATTTAGTGTTTAAGTGTTGGGAATCAGTGGCAGGTGAGCTGCTAACCGGCTAGCACAGCTAGCAACTCTTCAACAAACAGCCCAAACCCATAACCCGGCTAACCAAAAGCCAAACCCTCGACACGAAACACACAAGACACATTGTTTTCACACAGAAACCAACAGTTTGAGACATTTTATCTCGCTAGTGGCTTGTTGCAGCTGACTTAGCCGGATGCTACCTTATGAACTCAAACAGTCAGTTAACGTTAGCTCGTTGCTGGCTAACAACAACATCATCAACCGTCGTTATTACAACCATCACCATTATTATTATAACATCATCATCATCATCCTCCTCCTCAGCCTCTCGGTTCAGACGGATAGGTAAAGGTGAATCGACTCACCTGTTCAGCGGCGGGTCAGATGAACTGCTCGTAGACACAGAGGAACGTGAACCCGATCAGAGAGATTCAGAGATTTACACGACAAGTGAAATAAAATATTATATTCCCCAAATGATGGCTCAAGCCTGCTGTCCGTCTGACTCTGTCGATGCTGACTGACTGTTCGCCGGGTTCTGGCAGCCGTCAGCCGCTGATCTGCGCTGGGCGGGGTCACGGGCTGACACGAGCGCTCATTAATTATTCACAACATAAACAATCAGCCTGGGAGGAGTATCATGACACCACTATTATACACTGTATTATATATATATATATATATATATATATATATATATATATATATATATATATATATATATATAGCTAACACATTGTCAAACTTACTGTCTTATGCTTTATAATATGCGTGTGTGTGTGTGTGTGTGTGTGTGTGTGTGTGTGTGTGTGTGTGTGTGTGTGTGTGTGTGTGTGTGTGTGTGTGTGTGTGTGTGTGTGTGTGTGTGTGTGTGTGCTTGTGTGTGCAATAGCCTATATACATAAAGTTGCTTTTTATTGATATACAGCATTTAATTAATTAATCTTGTTGAAAACAAGCAATTTAAAAAAACTACTTTATTTAAATAATAATAGTAATAATAGATTTTATTTATAACGCACTTTTCATTCCGAAGAATCTCAAAGTGTTAATATATATATGCTAATATAGGCTATTGCATGTGACCCTGGACCACAAAAACAGTAATAAGGGTCTTTTTTGTATTAGATATAAGTTGAATAAATAAGTTTTCCATAAATGTATGGTTTTTTAGGATAGGAAAATATTTGGCGAGATACAACTATTTGAAAATCTGGAATCTGAGGGTGCAAAAAAATCTAAATATTGAGAAAATCACCTTTAAAGTTGTTCAAATGAAGTCCTTAGCAACGCATCTTACTAATAATAATAATTGTTTGATGGATTTACGGTAGGACATTTACAAAATATGGAACATTACTTAATATCCTAATGATTTTTGGCATAAAAGAAAAATCAATCCTTTTGACTCATACAATGTATTGCAATAGCTATATAAATAAAGATGTTTTTATATATATATATATATATATATATATATATATATATATATATATATATATATATATATATATATATATATATCAAATTAATTTACCATGTTCAACAATAAATATATATATATATATATATATATATAAAATTGTTTTTTTTACATTTTTTATTTAATATAGCCTATTAGATTAATTAACAATGACTTAATTTCAGATGTAATGTTTTGTATTGCAGAGCCCTATATGCTTTTCAATAAAAAATTATAGTTATTGAGAATAAAGGCAAGGCAAGGCAAGGCAAGTTTATTTATATAGCACATTTCATACACAATGGCAATTCAAAGTGCTTTACATAGAAAATGAAATTAAAATAGTGATAAGAAATAAGAATAAATATACAGTTATAAAGATAATTAAAAGAATAAAATTCAATAGAAATATATAGTTGTAAAGATATTTAAAAAGAATAAAATTATTACAGTATATATAGATAAAAAAATAAAATAAATAAAAAATTAAGATGATGCATAGATTAGAATAGGTGCAATCAGTGGGACGTACAGTGGCACAGTGCTCATTCAGTAAAGGCACAGCTGGACAGATGTGTTTTGAGTCTAGATTTGAAAGTGGCTACTGAATAAAGAGAATATTGAGAATAAAAATATGATTTCCATTGACATACTATTTTAACTTATTAATAATAATGTATTAAATTACCTGACTTTTTTCACAACTATCTCTTATTTCGATTATAAAACGGTTTACTTATTTTGAAACATGTATCATATTTCCAACAAAAGCTCACATGTTGTCTGACATTATAAATCTTTCTCTTTTTTTCCACAGTAAATTTCCA
Source organism: Gobiocypris rarus (assembly GCA_023029165.1). Lineage (NCBI taxonomy): Eukaryota > Metazoa > Chordata > Actinopteri > Cypriniformes > Gobionidae > Gobiocypris > Gobiocypris rarus. The sequence goes on from CM040925.1 coordinate 5,934,465, forward strand.
ATCTAGAATATTATATTCTGAACTCAAGTAAACATAATAATACAGGAGTTCAGACAGATAATAGTTTAGTACTTAAATGAGTATAGGTGCAATTGCTTCCAAAATCAGCCAATTCAGATAGATAATAAAAAAAGATTTGGCTAATACAGCCACACATATATTGTGCGATAGCCCTATTCAAATCAGATCATCTAGACTTCCAAGAAGACCAGTCAAAACCTTAATGTGATGTTTAGAATAAGCAACACACAGAAGTCGTTACAAGGATTGCACACAGCTCTTTTAAAAGAAGATGTGGCAATAAAACAACTGTTCTTAATAATAACTCGTGTTTTAGAGGGCATTGCAGTGAGTGAGGAAGCTCACTGAGGAATGTGTGGAATGACTGAGCTGTCGATCCCGTTGTGCCATCAAGGCCCGGTTATCTCCCGGCACTCACCTGTCTCTCACCCGTCTCTCACCCGTCTCTCACCCGTCTCTCACCCGCAGCCCTGATCGCGTGCTCTGAGGTCATTCACTGCCCTGAATCTTTCATGACAAGACGAGCTACTGTAGAAGGAACACTAATTTGTTAATTTGCTCGTGACATCCGTCCTGCAAGTGTGCGCATTCATTCAACATAACAGTGAGCCGCTGGTGAGGCGCATTTGATCCATAGGTCACAATGCCCTCAGTGTTGACCTTTAAATACCAAACCATCAACAACCAACAGTGACTGGAATAACCGTAGGTTACTGTTTACTGACTGACTGATGTTTACTGGATTATAGTAGCATAAATATATGAATATAAGGATTTTTTGACAGTGATGTTATGTATTTGGTATTATAGAAACAATTCACATATTTGTGATAGGCTAGGCATGTTTACCTTGAAATATAATGGGTTTGTGCAACTATTGAACACAATTTATATGTTAAGAATGTTTCCTGTCTGTTTTTAGCTTGGCTTCCTGAAGTGTTTGTTATTTATTCTTTAAATGTCTGAACATGAAAGTTGAACTTGAAGTGAAATGCTGTGTATCTGTGATGATGGCCTGACACCTTGTGGTCGCTTAGTGAACCGCACTATATTGTCAGTAGTGTAGTGCACTACTGAGTGCACCAGTGAAGTATCACTTGGTTCGCATACTTATCCTATATCTATGGTTGAATCCGAAATCGTTCCCTAAACCCTACTTCACTATTCCCTACGTTAGTCCCCTAATACAGTTCACTTGAAGGAGTGAATAAAACGAGTGAGTGAATTTGGACAGCCGCTGTGTTTGCATCAGACTCTTTATTGCGGTGCACTCAATAACGTCCACTATGGTTTCGGACAACACTACAAATGGCTGGCATTATTTGAGGGTATGGGGGAAATGTCGGATTCAGCCTGATATCTTGACACTGATGATCCTGTCACTTCTGGCTTGCTTTAGTTGGGGAACTTAATATCCAGCAATATTATTGATCTGCCTGCATTGACACCATGTGAGAACTCAGAACTGAGCTTAGCTGGAAGATGCATAACTGTTTTCTCCAGATTGGCTGTAAAAAAATAAAATAAAATAAAAATAATAAAATAAAATAAAAAGCAGCAAATGCTGGTTAGGTATATTTTGAAGCACGGCTGGTTTGAGCTGGTCCTGAGCCGGTTTAAGCTGCTCATGTGCTGGTCCTGAGCTGGAGCTAGTTTCTTAGGACCAGCACTTGACCAGCTTAAACCAGCTCAGGAAAAATGCTCTTTCTCTTGGTAATTTTGTCTTGTTTCGAATCTAAATATCTACAAAATCTTAAATCAAGATGCATTTACTAGATAAGTAAAAAACCATAAGATATTTTTTCTTGTTTTCTTGAAAATAAAATCAAAATGAAGTAGCTTTTGCTTAAAACAAGCTAAATGATCTGCCAATGGGGTGAGAAAAAGAATCTTGTTTCTGATTGAAATCTTGTTTCTATCAGTCAGAAATAAGATTATTTTTGGTAGATCGTTTTGCTTGTTTTAAGCAAAACTCATTTCATTTTGAGATATTTGCACTGGAAACAAAAAACAACAACAACAAACTAAGTAAGAAGAGCTTTTTTTTACAGTGCAGGATAAATTAACTTAAATAACTCATGATTTTTTAGAACTAATGAACATACTTAAGCTGGACTATGATACTATTTTCTCTTGATCTGCTGTACAGCCGAAAAAAATGTTGTTGCATTATTTTCCTGTTTATCACTGTAAAGCTGCTTTGAAAGATGATCTGTATCAACAGAACAACCAGGCCTTCGCTTGTTTGTCTATTTAGCGCCATGAAAGTAAAATGTACGCCTCGAGCGTTTCCTCTGAGGAAGGAAGGCAGTGGGAGGCAGTGTCTCCTCAAAAAATTGGATGAGAACATAATCCATATCAGAGTAATAAAGGAATGCAAATATTAGAAAAAGTGAAAGTAAATGACTAGTTTTTCTAAAGTAACAGTGTCCAACAGTGACACCCACTGGTAAAGTTACAGCAGGAGTAACTTTAGCAGGAGTGCGTCTCTCTTGCCTCCCCTGAGCCCATTGACTTTTAACAGACCCCCTAAAGCAGTGGTTCTCAAACCTGTGCCGGGGACCCCTCACCACTGCACATTTTGTATGTCTCCTCATCAGACACACACCCAATTCAAGGCTGCGTCCGAAACCTGGAAAATGCTGCCTTCGGAGGACACATCTCAAGGCAGGAAGGCATCAAGGCACGTCCGAATCCAATGTTAGCTTCAGTTCCTGTCTCCTGAGAGACCTTCATCTGATCGAGTTTTGAAGGCAGCATAGATGTATCCTTCACTGCCTTAAATATCCCATAATCCTGTGCTTTCAATTCTCTTGACAGTTGAGCTGAAACAAAAAAGATTACGCCTGAAAGTTGCGTTTGCTGGTCAGTTTGTGTGTAAATGTACATTTTTGACCGACATTTTCCACATCTGATGTAATTTCTAGCGAGAATTTAGTAATTGAATATGTGTTTAGTTCTCACCAAAGCGCTCTCTATTTAGCTGTAGATCATTAAACTGTTACACAGAAATCTGTCCCGAAATCAGTTTCGTGAGGTGCCTTTCATGCACAAACACTGCCTTAAAAGTCATTGCCTGATAAATGCAGCGAGGCAACAAGTTTTCGGACGCAGCCCAAGACTTGCAGTCTCCACAAATGAGCTGATGAGTTAAATCAGTTGTGTGAGGGAGGGTGATGAGGGAGACGTGCAAAATGTGCTCTGGTGGGGGTCCTCAGGACAGGTTTGAGAACCACTGCCCTAAAGCATGCAGTGGGTTTAGTGGGGGGTAAATGAGAATGAACGAGGAAAAGTCACGTGAGAGGAAGCAATGCCTCCATCGTGTTATGATTGGATATGATTGGTTCATGCGATAAATCCCGCCTCTTGTTTTGTGCATGTTCTGTGAATCAGTCTGAATGAACAAAATGATTGCGGTAATGGGAAGACTAATTGAAAAGTAAGTAAAAAAACTAACAAATGATGACTGGGGCTTTTTATTGAGCAATCAGCTTGGTGAAATTAAAGGTACATCTTCGTGTCTGTGACCAGTGTTTACCAAGCAATATTTACTGCCTTAGTTATTATTTTGGAATAAATGTAAAACTGCTTAAAATACTGACTTGATGAAATTTCTTGGCTATAATAAATAGAAAATGAATTGCATTGGTTAAAAAAAAAAAAAAGCATTGTATTTTTTTATAGCTAATGTAAAGTAATCTTTAACCAGGAAAATATGAAACAATAAGTGTAGCTGGGACATGAATTTACAATTGATAATTGTTTTTTTTAACTGCCTCTCCATTTCAGCGCACCACTGCCCTGCACTTGTAATCTGTTTTTCGGTTGCTTTCTTAAAGGATTAGTCCACTTTTAAATAAATAACTTTTGCTGATAATTTACTCACAGCCATGTTATCCAGATGTCCATGTCTTTAATTCGAAAATAAATGAAGGTTTTTGATGAAATGTTCCAGGATTTTTCTCCTTATAGACTCAATGGACCCCAAAAAGCTCAAGGTCCAAATGGCAGTTTCAGTGCAGCTTCAAAAGGCTTTAAACCACACCAGACGATACCAGACAATGAAAGGGTCTTATCTAGTGAAACAATCAGCGGCCCTGCCTAACTAAAACAATGCAAAATGCATCTGCCCACATATCTAAATGTAGGAAAGATATTGAATAAGCCCTATTTCTAAAAACAGTGGAGTGTTGCTTTAGCGCTTACTTCACCAATAAAAAAAATCTAGTCATTTTTGCTCATGGTTTAACTGAATCATCAAAGGTCAGCAGCAAGACATTGGCCAATAATGAGAGATTAAATGCATGAAAGTATTTGTTTTATTTAATAATTTATTATTGGCGGTTTGCATTGTATTCTGATTTTGCATTTGACTGATTTTATTCATTCTGAGGAGTACTGAATCTTAATTGTGCAAGTGAGATGAGTAAATGCTCACATTTAGTCTAGAACTGCAATAACCCGGTCACACACACACCTCTGCACTTACTCATGGTTTCTCTCAACATGGGGACAGGAGATCTGTCAGTCAAATAAATGTGAAAAAGTAACTCAGACATGTTGTTGTAAATTTTAAAAGTAGTGCGTTACTTTACTAGTTAGTTGGAAAAGTAATCTGTAACTCAAGTTACATGTAATGCATTACCCTAACACTGTTCATGTGTTATTGCGATTAAACTGTCAAATGCACACAAGGTTATTTCAGAAACACACAAAGTTAACATGAAAACATTTGGTTATGTCTGTGCACTTATGCAGCAAGTACAGAAATGAATCAAACAGAAGATAAACAGAAATTCACTCACTGCTCTTGACTGAACTTTAGTAGCTTTAATAAGAACACATTTCTTACTTGAATGCTGCTGTTAATGCTCTGGTGAGGAGATAAACATTACGGACTGCATGGGCGGGTAAATGCTAATAAGGCAGTGTCCATCAACACTGGTGGGCGGGGCCTGTAAAATGTGACGTCACATTGCCCAGAATCTGCAAATGGTTTGTGCTGAGACACTGCTTGTGATTATGGGATTCAAAAAAAAAGGAGAGGGTGTTTTTTTACCATTATAGGGTGGTTGTGTTCACACACTGCCAACAACACATTTATGTTCAAACACCTTATAAAAGTGAATTTTGCATAATAGGTTTATTAAATATTAATCTTATGTCCAGGAGTTTTTCTAGTGTAATATCAACAAATATGAAAATTGAAATACTGCTCATGTGATCTTTTATCTGAGAGTAAACAGGGAAGCCGTGTGATCTTGAGGAAACAGACACTTATTATGTGAAATAAAACTTATTTTCAATCATAAATCTTGTTATCAAATAAAATGTATTCAATTCAGTGTGTTCAGATTAAGTTCCAGCTTCTTTCAACTACGTGGCAAGCTGGCATTTATTTAGGGAGGTCAAAGATCTCGATACCTCATCATTTTTAACCTAAATACTTTGGGGACACTAAAACACTCTGTGTGTGTGTTTGTGTGTGTGTGTGTGTGTGTGTACATGTTTTTCTAGCCTGGTGGGGACTTCAACCTGACTGCACACAGACTCAAGGGGACTTGTATCACCGTGGGGACCTAAATTGAAGTCCCCATAAATACTAAAGCTTATAAATCATTCAGAATGAGTTTTTTTGAAAATGTAATAATGCAGAAAGTGTTGTGTGAAGGGTTGGTTTAGGGGTAGGGGTAGGGGCAGTGTAAGGGGATAGAATATACGGTTTGTACAGTATAAAAACCATTACGCCAACGGCGCGTCCCAGAAAGATAGCGCACCAGACGTGTGTGTGTGTGTGTGTGTGATTTCTACTAGCATACAAAGACAGACTCAAGATTTTTTGGATTGTTGTCTGTTTTTTGGTGGTAGTCTTTATTTTTCAAACAGCATAACTGCTTCCTAGCACAAAATGAAAAATGCTTCAAGTAAATACAAAGTTTCAAAAGGCAAACAAATAAGACAGAGGAAAAACAGTCTTTGGGCTTTAGATGTTCGCATATGCCTTTTCATTTTGCTGATGTACAGTACCATGCAGAATGATAGCACATTAAAAGCGCTTTACACCTCAATGCTTGTTTGATTTAACATTTGGTTATTTCATTGTAATGCTAGCTTTGGATCTTTCTGGAGTCATTTCTGTCCTTCTTTTTCCAACATCTTCAATGCGGGCTTAGTAAGCCAGCGCGGTACTGCTAATCTTTGACTGTTTAGGATAAACCTCTCAAAGTCGTAAAGCCTTTCTGCCACTGAACGACAGTTTCCATGGTATATGTAGATTCACCTCAAGGCATTGCACTTCATCCCAACCTAATGCTGAACAAATCAACCAGAAAACCTTCCACAGTGATGAGGAAAAAACAGTTCAGACCTTCATGAGTACAGCTATTGAAGCCTAAGCTGCAAATAACACAGTCTTTGTGGGAATGAGGGAATATACAGGTCTGAAAGGTAATAAAAGGCATTTATATACATATCTATCCTCTCGCGTTTGAGACCTTAACACAATATTCAGAAAAATAACCCAAGATGTCACAAAGCACTCCTGTCAACTGACAAAATCATGCCGCGTGAACTTCATGGCCATGTCTGAAAATGTGACTGTATCTGAGAAAACCAGGACACTGGACAGTGAAAGCTCTGAGCGCAGCCATTCAGGCTTCGATTTGGCAGGCAAAATGTTGCTTTTCCTTCTCCAGCTATTCCACGATGAAGGTATGAGGTCAGATGTTTTGGACATGGTCATGTTCGATTCGTTTGAGAGCAGCACCTTCAACTAAAACAGTGTGCAAACGTTTTCCTCTGGCTCCTACAGCACCTCGAGCTCAGCAACCTTACTAAACTCCTCCCCGTTCCCCGCCTTCCCTGAGAGCTCTCCGAAACCTGGAAAATGCTGCCTTCGGAGGACACATCTCAAGGCAGGAAGGCATCAAGGCACGTCCGAATCCAATGTTAGCTTCAGTTCCTGTCTCCTGAGAGACCTTCATCTGATCGAGTTTTGAAGGCAGCATAGATGTATCCTTCACTGCCTTAAATATCCCATAATCCTGTGCTTTCAATTCTCTTGACAGTTGAGCTGAAACAAAAAAGATTACGCCTGAAAGTTGCGTTTGCTGGTCAGTTTGTGTGTAAATGTACATTTTTGACCGACATTTTCCACATCTGATGTAATTTCTAGCGAGAATTTAGTAATTGAATATGTGTTTAGTTCTCACCAAAGCGCTCTCTATTTAGCTGTAGATCATTAAACTGTTACACAGAAATCTGTCCCGAAATCAGTTTCGTGAGGTGCCTTTCATGCACAAACACTGCCTTAAAAGTCATTGCCTGATAAATGCAGCGAGGCAACAAGGACGCAGCCCAAGACTTGCAGTCTCCACAAATGAGCTGATGAGTTAAATCAGTTGTGTGAGGGAGGGTGATGAGGGAGACGTGCAAAATGTGCTCTGGTGGGGGTCCTCAGGACAGGTTTGAGAACCACTGCCCTAAAGCATGCAGTGGGTTTAGTGGGGGGTAAATGAGAATGAACGAGGAAAAGTCACGTGAGAGGAAGCAATGCCTCCATCGTGTTATGATTGGATATGATTGGTTCATGCGATAAATCCCGCCTCTTGTTTTGTGCATGTTCTGTGAATCAGTCTGAATGAACAAAATGATTGCGGTAATGGGAAGACTAATTGAAAAGTAAGTAAAAAAACTAACAAATGATGACTGTGGGGCTTTTTATTGAGCAATCAGCTTGGTGAAATTAAAGGTACATCTTCGTGTCTGTGACCAGTGTTTACCAAGCAATATTTACTGCCTTAGTTATTATTTTGGAATAAATGTAAAACTGCTTAAAATACTGACTTGATGAAATTTCTTGGCTATAATAAATAGAAAATGAATTGCATTGGTTAAAAAAAAAAGCATTGTATTTTTTTATAGCTAATGTAAAGTAATCTTTAACCAGGAAAATATGAAACAATAAGTGTAGCTGGGACATGAATTTACAATTGATAATTGTTTTTTTTAACTGCCTCTCCATTTCAGCGCACCACTGCCCTGCACTTGTAATCTGTTTTTCGGTTGCTTTCTTAAAGGATTAGTCCACTTTTAAATAAATAACTTTTGCTGATAATTTACTCACAGCCATGTTATCCAGATGTCCATGTCTTTAATTCGAAAATAAATGAAGGTTTTTGATGAAACGTTCCAGGATTTTTCTCCTTATAGACTCAATGGACCCCAAACGGTTCAAGGTCCAAATGGCAGTTTCAGTGCAGCTTCAAAAGGCTTTAAACCACACCAGACGATACCAGACAATGAAAGGGTCTTATCTAGCGAAACAATCAGCGGCCCTGCCTAACTAAAACAATGCAAAATGCATCTGCCCACATATCTAAATGTAGGAAAGATATTGAATAAGCCCTATTTCTAAAAACAGTGGAGTGTTGCTTTAACACTTACTTCACCAATAAAAAAAATCTAGTCATTTTTGCTCATGGTTTAACTGAATCATCAAAGGTCAGCAGCAAGACATTGGCCAATAATGAGAGATTAAATGCATGAAAGTATTTGTTTTATTTAATAATTTATTATTGGCGGTTTGCATTGTATTCTGATTTTGCATTTGACTGATTTTATTCATTCTGAGGAGTACTGAATCTTAATTGTGCAAGTGAGATGAGTAAATGCTCACATTTAGTCTAGAACTGCAATAACCCGTTCACACACACACACCTCTGCACTTACTCATGGTTTCTCTCAACATGGGGACAGGAGATCTGTCAGTCAAATAAATGTGAAAAAGTAACTCAGACATGTTGTTGTAAATTTTAAAAGTAGTCCGTTACTTTACTAGTTAGTTGGAAAAGTAATCTGTAACTCAAGTTACATGTAATGCATTACCCTAACACTGTTCATGTGTTATTGCGATTAAACTGTCAAATGCACACAAGGTTATTTCAGAAACACACAAAGTTCACATGAAAACATTTGGTTATGTCTGTGCACTTATGCAGCAAGTACAGAAATGAATCAAACAACAGAAGATAAACAGAAATTCACTCACTGCTCTTGACTGAACTTTAGTAGCTTTAATAAGAACACATTTCTTACTTGAATGCTGCTGTTAATGCTCTGGTGAGGAGATAAACATGGCGGACTGCATACAGCTCACTGTGGGCAGGTAAATGCTAATAAGGCAGTGTCCATTAACACTCGTGGGCGGGGCCAGTAAAATGTGACGTCACATTGCCCAGAATCTGCTAATGGTTTGTGCTGAGACACTGCTTGTGATTATGGGATTCAAAAAAAAAGGAGAGGGTGTTTTTTTACCATTATAAAGTGGTTGTGTTCACACACTGCCAACACACATTTATGTTCAAACACCTTATAAAAGTGAATTTAGCATAATAGGTTTATTAAATATTAATCTTATGTCCAGGAGTTTTTCAATGATAGTGTAATATCAACAAATATGAAAAATATGTTTTACAAGAAAAAAATTGAAATACTGCTCATGTGATCTTTTATCTGAGAGTAAACAGGGAAGCCGTGTGATCTTGAGGAAACAGACACTTATTATGTGAAATAAAACTTATTTTCAATCATAAATCTTATCAAATAAAATGTATTCAATTCAGTGTGTTCAGATTAAGTTCCAGCTTCTTTCAACTACGTGGCAAGCTGGCATTTATTTAGGGAGGTCAAAGATCTCGATACCTCATTATTTTTAACCTAAATACTTTGGGGACACTAAAACACTCTGTGTGTGTGTGTGTGTGTGTGTGTGTGTGTGTGTGGATGTTTTTCTAGCCTGGTGGGGACTTCAACCTGACTGCACACAGACTCAAGGGGACTTGTATCACCGTGGGGACCTAAATTGAGGTCCCCATAAGTACTAAAGCTTATAAATCATTCAGAATGAGTTTTTATGAAAATGTAAAAATGCAGAAAGTGTTGTGTGATGTGTAGGTTTAGGGGTAGGGGCAGTGTAAGGGGATAGAATATACGGTTTGTACAGTATAAAAACCATTACGCCTACGACGATGTCCCCAGAAAGATAGCGCACCAGACGTGTGTGTGTGTGTGTGTGTGTGATTTCTACTGTAGCATACAAAGACAGACTCAAGATTTTTTGGATTGTTGTCTGTTTTTTGGTGGTAGTCTTTATTTTTCAAACAGCATAACTGCTTCCTAGCACAAAATGAAAAATGCTTCAAGTAAATACAAAGTTTCAAAAGGCAAACAAATAAGACAGAGGAAAAACAGTCTTTGGGCTTTAGATGTTCGCATATGCCTTTTCATTTTGCTGATGTACAGTACCATGCAGAATGATAGCACATTAAAAGCGCTTTACACCTCAATGCTTGTTTGATTTAACATTTGGTTATTTCATTGTAATGCTAGCTTTGGATCTTTCTGGAGTCATTTCTGTCCATCTTTTTCCAACATCTTCAATGCGGGCTTAGTAAGCCAGCGCGGTACTGCTAATCTTTGACTGTTTAGGATAAACCTCTCAAAGTCGTAAAGTCTTTCTGCCACTGAACGACAGTTTCCATGGTATATGTAGATTCACCTCAAGGCATTGCACTTCATTCCAACCTAATGCTGAACAAATCAACCAAAAACCTTCCACAGTGATGAGGAAAAAACAGTTCAGACCTTCATGAGTACAGCTATTGAAGCCTAAGCTGCAAATAACACAGTCTTTGTGGGAATGAGGGAATATACAGGTCTGAAAGGTAAAAAAAGGCATTTATATACATATCTATCCTCTCGCGTTTGAGACCTTAACACAATATTCAGAAAAATAACCCAAGATGTCACAAAGCACTCCTGTCAACTGACAAAATCATGCCGCGTGAACTTCATGGCCATGTCTGAAAATGTGACTGTATCTGAGAAAACCAGGACACTGGACAGTGAAAGCTCTGAGCGCAGCCATTCAGGCTTCGATTTGGCAGGCAAAATGTTGCTTTTCCTTCTCCAGCTATTCCACGATGAAGGTATGAGGTCAGATGTTTTGGACATGGTCATGTTCGATTCGTTTGAGAGCAGCACCTTCAACTAAAACAGTGTGCAAACGTTTTCCTCTGGCTCCTACAGCACCTCGAGCTCAGCAACCTTACTAAACTCCTCCCCGTTCCCCGCCTTCCCTGAGAGCTCTCCAAGTCAGGTGACCAGCTGCGGCTCCCAGGATTGGCTGGCCACCTGGGGGCGGCACTGTGCGATGACCGGTGGGCCTGAAGGGGGCTGGCTATCCAGACACAAGCCGCTGATCATATGCTGCAGTGCCGGCCCTCGGGGCTTCCATTTCTACAGAAAAGAAGAAAAAGTGAAGACCTGTTAATTACATTTTTACTGACCCAGTAACACACACTCCACAGACTGCACCACATTCCACGAATGAAGTTCAGAATACACTCTTAGAAATACAAGTTCTTTATTGGCATCAGTGGTTCAACGACGAACCTTTAACATCCATGGTATCTTTCCATTCCACAAAAGCTTCTTTATTTAGATGATTCACATGTTCTTAACACTAATGAAAAAAATGTCTCTTTTAACCCCTTACCTGTCACCCCCATTTTGGCAAGTGGGGCATTTTGACATACCCAAAGTAAAAAGGCTCACAAGTTATTCTGAATATACACATAACCAATATATATTTAGAAAGCCAACACTTGATTACAGCTGAATACTCAGAATTACCCAGACAGTTATTAATGTGGAGATATATAGACACAAACATTAAAACAAAATATTTAAAATATTAAGAAAATGTTTTTAAATGTACGTATAAATATATTATGTGGATGTAGTATAGCAACTTATAACCACAACTAAAGTGAAGCCACAAGTGTGGTCATGCTTCATTTCAAATCTGAGGCTGTTATGTCCAAAACTATGAATTTTATGAAACAATTTCTAAGATCTTTTTTTTAAGATGCTAGCAAATACATTGTTGGCCTATAAACACCCATTTGCAGTCTTTTGTCTAATGTCTGGCGAGGAGAACAACTCAATTAATGCTACAATGGGCTCACACAAAGTATACTTCACTTTTTATGCACATGCGAGCAGGGCTGTCGCTAGTGGGGTGAAAGCTGGTGACGATTATAGGGGCCCCCACTGCCCAAGGGGCCCCACAAAATCCAGAAGTTATACTATATAGTCCCCTGTTCTGTGAATAATTATAATATTTTTATTAGATGTATGCCTGAGATTTTAATGAAAACCACAAAACCATGCAAATAGGTTAAAGAAGTTTTTCAAATATCTGCTCCTCTCCTCTCCATACAAATGGTTCAGTCCGGTTTAGTTTTTATTAATTAAATCAGTCAGTGACGAACATTAGATCATTTGACCCAATCAAATTGTAATTCCCACCCCAGCTCGTGAACAGAACCAATCGGAGTTAAGGCGGCAGCTGAAGTTAACGATGAACTTGTTGAAAGAACAGGAGACTGACAGACAGGCTGAAAATGTCAGGGAAAAGAAAATATAAATCAGGGTACCAGAAACACCTTGAAAAGAACGAGAGGGAGGCCAGGAGAGTTGCTGTATCCCAGCCGATCAAGACGTTCTTTAAGACAGGTTAGTAACTTAGTGAATTGTTATTTCGCTGTCAGATTTACTGAGGAAAACTACCGCCTGCCGCCTACTGGCATTACCGGCACCGCGGCAAATTGATTAAATGATTACGTGGTCAAAATCCCTGTCTTTTTACGCTATTGTAAATAGAGTTTGTTTGTATAACACACAGAAAAAAATGTCACAACGCATGTCACAAGCATTATGCACCTACTGGCTGTTGATTTATTTTATTAGGCTACAGTCATGAAAACACGAATACAACACACTGCTCTTGGATGGATACATTCATTAGCTTAATTTAATAATATATTACACAGTCACATAGTGTCTTTATTTAAATAAGACAAGTAATTCTTATAAAAAAGACAAAAGTCTTTACATTTGACTGGATTCTTGACAATTTATTTGTTTACTTTTTGAATTTATTAATATTTAAAAATGTCTTGGTTTTTGTTAAGTTTTTATTAGTTGTAAAAATGTATATAAACATTTACCTTTGAAAATAAAGAGTTTACAACACCACCACCATTTTATAATGTGTATTTTGCTTTTGCTGGTGTTAAGTAAAAATCTTTATTTACATTTATCTGTTTTGTTATTTTGTAACAAACCCCTATTAGGTTACATGTGGGCCTCCATTCTCATATATTGTACAGTATATGATTTGGGTGGGGGGCCCACATCAATATTTTTTCAGGGGGCCCCAAATCCTCTAGCTACGGCCCTGCATGCGAGGATCAGCGTAGGGGAGACCGGGGATGGTTGTAACATTTTTTACATTTCTGTCTATATCTTAGAGTACTTTTAAGCCAGGTGTTCAAAATGTGATTCAAACTAGTCACAAGTGTCTGCTATTAGTTGAGATGGATATTATCTTTGCAACACAAACAGAAAATGCATGGTTTAGTTTCAAACACGAGGAGTGAAATGTTACAATTCACCCCATAGTCTGGGTCAGTGATACCCTGGGGTGAGATGTAACATTATGATATCCACCGGGGTGAGATGTAACATAATGAAATAATGATTATGATAAAACAATATTTTGAAAGCTTTTTATTCTCATCTCAGTCATAGTAATTGACCTGAACTTGAACACAAACATTGTGTGTAAGCATGTTTGTTACAGTCAGTCATAGTATTGGCCATAGTAAAATATTGAAATTGAACACTTGAACGTGTGTGTGTGTGTATGTGTGTGTGTGTGTGTGTGTGTGTGTGTGTGACTCTGAGACTCTCAGTCATAGTAATTGACCATAATAAATTGAACTAACATTTCATTATTGTTACAACTAACCCAGAGTCATGTAGCCATGAACTAGCTCACCTTACAGCTAACAACTAAAACATTAGCACTAACAACTTGCATAAAAAATATCTACACAGACACACAATAAACATAATTTAAATTTGATGAGTTTAACTACAAAGCAGAAATTACCTTAACACAAATAAAAAGAAGTAAAAAAAAGTTACTTTCTTACCTCAAAATGTTTTTTTTTTTTTATCTAACATCTGCTATGTCTACCACAGAGCTCTACTTTATCACATGTGGAATAAGGACTAAATTTAGCATGTGCGAAGTGAATTAGGTGATTTGTAACTAGTTCCTGGTTGGACAGATTATTACAACTGACCCGAGTTACAACCATCCCAGGCGTCCCCTACAGTGCCTGATGCGAATTCCGTCATGAGAAGAGTGCGCGCGTACCGAATGCACACCTGCGGATTTCTGTAACCGCTCATACTTGGTCGCACATGCACATTACATTTTTTTTTTCAGTTTTGACATAAAAAACTGAAAAAATGTGCCACGCGATTGCTCAAAACTGCGCCTGTGTACTCGTACGAGTTAAAAGAAGTTTACTTTGCAAGGCTGTGCGTTCGACTGTGCGCATATGCTCGTGTGTAAAAAAACAAAGTATATACTTTTGGCTAAAAGTATATAAGAATAAAAGAATTATGTTATCTTGTTTATGAAATGATCAGTGAAATAGTGTATTTTACCATCAGAAAAGCTCAATGTTTGCCCCAGAAGGTCATTTTTCTTTTGTAATAATAATAATAATAATAATAATAATTTGTTACATTTATATAGCGCTTTTCAAGGCACTCAAAGCGCTTTACATATAGAAGGGGGAATCTCCTCAGCCACCACTAATGTGCAGCACCACCTGGATGATGCGACGGCAGCCATATTGGGCCTGAACGCCCACCACACACCAGCGGACTTTTGTGTAGTTTGTAACCCTGTTTACAAAATGTGATGCCTCTGAGTAGAATTTAAAAGCCTAATTTGTGTGAATGTGTTATTTTCAAGCAATAACCTTTAAACAAACATCAAAGTGTGCTAGATTGGGACCAAACATTGGTTTACGGTAATTAATAAATGTATGTTTTTCATATTGACTGTTGTTTGTGTAAAAACAGTGAAGAATGAGATGTTAAAAATCATATTTGATATTACCTTCAGTTCAGTTGATGCCGGTTGTGGTATACTGTACATTATATATGCAGTAAAGTAGCATTCTGAACTGCGACAAATGCTACAGGAAATAGCTTGACTGTAAAATATCACATTTAAATAAACTCATAGAGAAACATAATATGAAACACATCTTTCTAACAATGAAATAAAAGCAGCAAAATTTTAGCCAAGGGCATGTCACATTGCGTGTGACTGGTATAGCGTGAGGTTGGGGAGTTTGCATTTTAATATCCTGTGTGTGTGTGTGTGTGTGTGTGTGTGTGTTTGCTGGCAGCATGGCAGGTTTCATTCAGGAGAGCAATGATCTCAGTGACGAATAGCTCTGTTCCAAACCCTAGAGATCCGGCTTTCTGACTACCGCCTATAGGCAGCATCCTCACTGATTGTCGACACTCTACATATTCACTCACTGTACGTCACATTAACAACGCTCCTCACTACTGTGAGTCAGTGTTATTTCAGTATCATTGATATACGATTGATATATATTGATAGTGATTTAGTTTTAGTTAAAATTACTCCCTTGAGGTGCACACACAGAGTCTTTTTTTATCTGGTCCGTTTGTGCATTACGTCAACGTCAGCCTACACAGACACACAATAAACAAAATTTAAATTTGATGAGTTTAACTACAAAGCAGAAATTACCTTAACACAAATAAAAAGAAGTAAAAAAAAGTTACTTTCTTACCTCAAAATGGTTTGTTTTTTTGAATCTAACATCTGCTATGTCTACCACAGAGCTCTACTTTATCACATGTGGAATAAGGACTAAATTTAGCATGTGCGAAGTGAATTAGGTGATTTGTAACTAGTTCCTGGTTGGACAGATTGTTACAACTGACCCGTGTTACAACCATCCCAGGCGTCCCCTACAGTGCCTGATGCGAATTCCGTCATGAGAAGAGTGCGCGCGTACCGAATGCACACTGGCGGATTTCTGTAACCGCTCATACTTGGTCGCACATGCACATAAGATTTTCTGGGCAGATTTAAATGAACTGACCCATGCATGCCTGCCCGGAGATGGCCCAGGGACGTTCCATAAGTTCAGTGTGTGGGTATTACATCAGTGCGGATCCCCCTAAACCATCGGAGAGAGTGAGGAGCCTCTAAACCCGCTAGCGCCCACAGCGCACACCGGATCAGCCCCCATCAGTCCCCAACGGATCACACAACCGAGTCTACCGCAGACCCTGAGCTTGAGCCCACCACAGAAAACAAGCCGAAGCCATAAGAGGTTAAAGAGCCAGAGCCAGGCAGTGATCATTTTGACAGCAAATTTTGCTTTAGTTTTACTCATAGTCTTTTGTCATTTAGTTTTAGTCATATTTTAAACTGACATTTTGACATAATTGTGTTTTTGACCCCACAAATACACAAGAGCTCAGTTCACTTTTTTGGTTGTTTTTGTAAAAACATCTATACAGTTTTTATAATTTTGTATTTCTGTTTTAGTTAGTATATCAGGTTCAAATAAGCTTCAAATAAGTTTAACTTTATTTATTTTTTAATGGTTTTAGTTAACTATTATATGTGTCCAATACTATTCTTAGTCTTTCCTCCTGACTATGAATTAAATGGGAATTAAATTAAATACAGTTTATTATGGAACCAAAAACTTATATATAATGCGTGACTTTTAATTATAAACAAGCTCAGAATACACGGGGACTCTTATTTTGAAAGCCTTACTATTGCAGTTGCAGCTGCTCATTCGTGTTCATATGAGGGAGATAAAATATACATTGTTACAACCATCTAAATCATATTACTATATAAACATCGTAAAGTTAACATTGGCATTATTCAATTGATAATATGTCAATTGATATATATTAACAATTGCCTGGCATAAATGTGCGCTACTCATTTATTGAGCCGCTCTGAAGCGATGTCGTGTGAGCCTGTTGAAGCCCAACAGCACCGTGTTTTCCCGCGGTTAGATCCGCACGTTATAATTCATATGTGCGCATCTGTTAAACAGGACCTCAATTCTGACTGGATCTCTTCCCTGATCATCCCTCCCTAACAGTTTTGTCTCGTTTTTATTCGTTGACGAAAATGACAGTAGATTTTCGTAATAGTTTTTGTCATCCACTTTTTAATGAGTTATTGTCTCGTTGTCATCAGTGAAAAAGCCAGGAGAGGAATCGGATAGAGCCGGAGCCTGTATTTAATGGTCTCATCATATGGAGAGACGCAACGCAGCAAATCTTTCTTAATGGAATTTGATGTGATTGTGAGGGATGTTCTGACTTTAGGGAGATGTCACAAATGAGCCGAGCATGAATGAGTGGACAGAGGTAGAGGTTAGTCTGATGAGAGATGGAGGAGAAAAAGATAAGAGCCAAACCAGCTAAGCCAACTAAGCTTGTAAGTGGAACCATATGCAGTGGGCTTATGGGGAGATATGCGTTTGTGGCTGTAAGCCTGTTGTGTTTCAGTTGGACGGCAGAAGATTTATATACAAAGAGCAAGAGAAAAAATGCAGCTATTATGATGGAAAGAATGAGAGAGGCTATTAGAACAAAAATGAATAACGTTGAACATTCGACCTGAAATGGCAACAGAAAATCACTTAAACATTTAAAGGGTCAGTTCACGCAAAAATGAAAATTCTGTCATTAATTCCTCACCCTCATGTCGTTTGACACCCATAAGCCCTCCGTTCATCTTCAGAACACAAATGAAGATATTTGTGTTGAGATCTGATGGCTCAGAAAGGCCTCCATAGACACTAATGTCATTTCCTCTCTCCAGACCCATTTAAGGCACTAAAGACGTCGTTACACAGTCCATCTCACTACATTTTTTGAAGCGACGAGAATAGTTTTTGTGCGCAAATAAAATGAAATAACGACTTACAAAGAGATGACCGATTTCAAAACGCTGCATCCTAAAGCTTGGGAGCGTTATGGATCAGTGTATCGAATCATAATTCAGATCGCGTGTCAAACCGCCAAACTGCTGAAATCATGTGACTTTGGCGATCCGAACCGCTGATTTGATCCGCTGATCCATAACGCTCCCAAGCTTCAGGAAGCAGTGTTTGGAAATCGGCCCATCTCTTTATAAGTCATTATTTAGTTGTTGTTTTTTGCGCACAAAAACTATTCTCGTCGCTTCATGAAATGATTGTAGAGCCACTGTAGTGAGATGGACTGTGTAACGACGTCTTTAGTGCCTTTAATGTGTCTTGAGAGAGGAAATGACATTAGTGTCAATGGAGGCCTTCCTGAGCCATCAGATCTCAACACAAATATCTTCATTTGTGTTCTGAAGATGAACGGAGGGCTTACGGGTGTCGAACGACATGAGGGTGAGGAATTAATGACAGAATTCTCATTTTTGGGCGAACTAACCCTTTAAATGTACATAACATCCACAGAGAACACTAGTGCTGTCCGAATAGAGCTAATAGACTTCTGAAACATTCATGTGATTCGATCTCAGTGGGTCATCAAAACTGCCCATCTGTCAGTTACACGAACACACACCTGTCTGGACTCTTTGGAGTTGCAGGGCTCCAGTCTGACCTTTGACCCTTTAGTGAAGGCTGTAATGGTCAAACACTGGTCATGCTGACGGATCTGTGGTTCAATCAGGGTCCACTTCTAAAATAAGAGACAGACAAATGATTGGGTGAGTAATGCAGGTGTAGATTTATATAGATAAGTTACACACTCATTTGCCACTTTACTGGGTAAACCAACGCTACCTCACGTCCAATTTGTACATATTTGTACGAGGTGGCTAATTCATACCAATTCATAGTCAATGTCAAAGTCAATAGCGCAGTATTTTTGTGTTATCTAAAGGGTGTGTTAGTGATATCTGCCTATAGGTGGTGCACAACACAGACACACTCTGATTATTACACACACAGGGTAATAATCAGCAGCAGCACACACATTTATTATTATTATTTTTTTAAATAAAAGGATTCTTCTCTGGAGAAGCGGTCAGTCTTTTTGCTTGCAAAATCCGCCATTTAAATAATCTGAATAAATAATCTGAACTTTTTTAATTTGTATTTTAGTTTTTTATTTGCCATGGATTTGTTTTGGAGTTTATTTTTTATTTTTTATTAAATACTTCTTGTCACTGCATTATATTAGCTTTGTACAGGTATATTAATGGCGGGATTGGCCACAAATAAAAAAAAGCAAATGTGAATAATGGGAATATGCTGAAATCACAATGCACATTATGCACAAGGCAGTTACTGTATGTAATAACTGAAAACAATTATTAAAAAAAACAAAATAAAATTTAGCCTAGCCTAGTTTTGTCACTTTATACTCTTTATACTCACTGGAAAAACAGCTAAAAATGTTACGAGAAAAGCTAAACTCTTTTGAAAAAAGTATGCAAACAACAAAAGCAACCTTAATTGGTCAAAAATATTGAAACAATGAAACAATTATGTAATAACTGAAACAGGTCAAAACAAAACAAAAAAGAGCCAATGCCTAGTCTTAGTTGTGTAACTTTACTCTCTTACTCACTGGAAAAACACCTGTCATTGTTATGGGAAAAACCAAGGTTTTGCAACTGATGAATCATGAATTACTAAGTTAGTAAATGCTACTTTCAGTCAGTTATGACAGTGTTAAAGCTTCACCTGTGAGGCAGGTATGCTCGGTGTGGTCTTACACTCGGCCAAACCCAGACTGTCTGTGCCGTGACTCTCCAGACACAATCCATCCTGTTTCAGGACACTGTACACCGCTTCCTGCTCTGGGATTCTGACAAACATAAGCAATAACGACAAAACATGTTCAGAACAGAGACCTGAGAGTGTTAAATGGCATTTCAGTCCCAATACCAAAAGAGCCCATCAGAGGCCAGACACAGTCCAGTGATCGTGACTCACTTGAGCTCAGGGTACACATTCTCAAGATACCAGCGGAAAGAGTTACAGTTCAACTTCCGTCTTAGTGCAAGCCGATCCGCAATACTGTGTGGAGAGACAGAAGCGGGGTAAAGAAATCATTCAACCAAAAATGAAAAATCCTCTTCAAACTCACCCTCAAGCTGCTCCCAAAAGTTCACATACAATGACAGTATATCTCACCAGGGGCCGTCAAGCTCCAAAAAGTACCATAAAAGCAGTCCATACTGCTTGTGCACTGTATCGATCATGAAATATTGTGTGAGGATATTAACGTGTGAGAAACATCAAACACATCCACTGAAAATCTCATTCAGGCTCGATTATGAGAAAAGCAAGAACCTACATTGTAAAAAGTGGTAACCAGCAATTGTAATTGCTATTAAAGTGTGAGAGCTATTTAATAACCCATAAAAACAGAGATGTGTTGGTAAAAAACAACTACACTTTAGCATACTTTTAGGTAATTATTAGGGAAATAATACTTTAGTGTGAACTGAATGTAGTGTTTTCAGACACTTAATTGCGTGTTATTTAAAATTAAAAGAAAATGTATTACAGATTTAATTGATATTAAATATAATTATTTGAACTTAAGAGGGCTGACACATTTAAGTACTTGAGTACATTTTTACATGTCATTTCATAATTACATCATTTGATTTATGCATTCACTAAGCAAGCATTTATGGTAAACTAAAATATGAAACTTAAAATATATTTGTAAACATTGTAATGATAAAGATAAAATATATTACTTTTACATGTAATATCCATTAACCCACCACAGTTCAAATCTAATCATGTGCTTTACATATGCTTTAGTATGTTAGTCAACACATCAAAATAAGTACACTTTTTTAAAGCACAACAAAGATTTTTAAAACAATAACAGAAGCTATTCCTTTAGAATCAGAGGTAAATATAATCATGAAAATCTCATGAAAAGGACTTTCACAAGGTCACCATAACCAGATCTACATGAAGACACAGTGTATAATGCTGCATTCACACTGGGCGTCAGCGTCAATGATTCTCATTTATTTGAAAGGGTGACGTCAGGCAATCAGATCGCCTATGCAAATACCATAGCGCAGACGCTAGCCAATTGCATTCATGAAACACCGGGAAAGTAATATGATTAACTGTTTTCACTATGACGGTCGCGTCAGCTCCAGACAGCTTCAGACACGCCCTCCGTCAAGCATTGAGGCCGACGCCCCGTGTGAATGCAGCGTAACAGTTATCAGAGATATCTGACCTCCCAAAGGTCTTTCCCTGCGCTGAAGGTCTTGCAGCATAGTAATACTGTTTATACTCATCCATCCAGACCTCGGCTGCTCTCCGCGTGTTCCTACAACACACAGAAAATGTAACAGCTCTTCATTCATACACTTCATTGAAAAGCATATGATTACAGCTTACATAAAGGCCGATTTACTTAATGTAGGTGAGTGCATTGCCCTCTGGGAAGTCATAGGGATGGCGTTTCCTGAAGACGTGGCCCACGCGACTGCAGGGCAGGATCTCAAGGCTGCCGCCACACATCCACACTCTGAACGACAGCTCTACGACATCAGAATAAGAAAAGAAAGATTATGGAAATAGAAAGAATTACATTTATGCAAAAATATGGTTGTAAATGTTTTAAAATAGGAAAAACAATGTGATAGAGCGATACAAAAAGCAATACAGGCTTTTCTAAAAACGTCCCTTCCAAGACAGCCACGACTATGAGCTACAGGACATTTTGACATTTACTTTTCTGTAGTGAAATCTAATTTCTGTCATGACAACTCTCAGATGGTAATGGATATGACAATGTTGAGCCCTTTTCACAGACTGTAATGGTGTTTCCACAGCTATATATTTATATTTAATTGTATTTATTTATTTAAATGTAATGCAAATTTATAACACATAAACATACACTCACCTAAAGGATTATTAGGAACACATACTAATACTGTGTTTGACCCCTTTCGCCTTCAGAACTGCCTTAATTCTACGTGGCATTGATTCAACAAGGTGCTGAAAGCATTCTTTAGAAATGTTGGCCCATATTGATAGGATAGCATCCTGCAGTTGATGGAGATTTGTGGGATGCACATCCAGGGCACGGAGCTCCCGTTCCACCACATCCCAAAGATGCTATATTGGGTTGAGATCTGGTGACTGTGGGGGCCATTTTAGTACAGTGAACTCATTGTCATGTTCAAGAAACCAATTTGAAATGATTCGAGCTTTGTGACATGGTGCATTATCCTGCTGGATGTAGCCATCAGAGGATGGGTACATGGTGGTCATAAAGGGATGGACATGGTCAGAAACAATGCTCCGGTAGGCCGTGGCATTTAAACGATGCCCAATTGGCACTAAGGGGCCTAAAGTGTGCCAAGAAAACATCCCCCACACCATTACACCACCACCACCAGCCTGCACAGTGGTAACAAGGCATGATGGATCCATGTTCTCATTCTGTTTACGCCAAATTCTGACTCTACCATCTGAATGTCTCAACAGAAATCGAGACTCATCAGACCAGGCAACATTTTTCCAGTCTTCAACTGTCCAATTTTGGTGAGCTTGTGCAAATTGTAGCCTCTTTTTCCTATTTGTAGTGGAGATGAGTGGTACCCGGTGGGGTCTTCTGCTGTTGTAGCCCATCCGCCTCAAGGTTGTGCGTGTTGTGGCTTCACAAATGCTTTGCTGCATACCTCGGTTGTAACGAGTGGTTATTTCAGTCAAAGTTGCTCATCAGCTTGAATCAGTCGGCCCATTCTCCTCTGACCTCTAGCATCAACAAGGCATTTTCGCCCACAGGACTGCCGCATACTGGATGTTTTTCCCTTTTCACACCATTCTTTGTAAAATTTCATAAAACTTAGTAATTGCTGCCGCGTCAGTGTTTGTAATACAACGGCTGAGGGAGTGATGGTAAATTTGACATTCTCTCTTACCAAAGAAATCAGTTTGTCAATATGTTTTCCTCTTTTGGAAAGATGCAATTTTTTTCTTTTTCTATGCCCTTTTCACATTTCCGGTGTTCTCAGAACTGGAAGTCGTCATAGTTAGGTAATCGTCTATAATGGTGATTAGGAGATGACAGCAAATATTATTTTAATAGCAAAAGAAAAACTCCATTAAAGTGTTTCCATGACTTTGCAAAAACAGGAAAAAATATACAGAGTGATTACAGCAGTCAGAAGAAAGAATTACTGTTTGTCAAATTTGCCATCACTCCCTTGGCCGTTGTATTAACAACACCCTAGGTAATATAACAACACCGCCAAGGTAATATAACACAAAGTATGCCGTTATGAATGTGTATTCATTTTTTTTTAAATGGAAATTTAAAAACTTTACTAGATTGCAATGTTGATACCTGTGGAAACTCGTCATCCAGGCCATGAAAAGGGTCCATTGGAGCAGACGGAAAAGCAAAAAATTATACTTGTCGTGTCACACAGTATTTTTACATTCAATGTGTATCAGGTCCATACTGATTTATGGACTAATACGATTGAACTAAATATGATATGCTGATTACTTTAAAATCTGTTCATCATTTCAGAAATATAATATTAAAGTTGTCTGGCTATCACCAGACGAAGCTTAGTCTTATAAGATTGAACACTGGTCTGGGGAGTCTGCTCTGTATTCTCCTGCACAAGAGGTGTGATCAAAGGGCAAAGTTCAAATGACTCGGTGCCCAATTGGGCAGTCCTTCAACCAATCAGACCAATGATCCGGGGGACGTACTTTGCAGAGTGATTTTCGCTTCTCTATCGTCATCGTGTTAAACCCAACATCTATGCACGTATAGAGCATCTATGGATAGAGCAAAACCTCTTCAGTTCAGTTGTTATTCTTTTGTTTATTTTAACTTAATAACATTTTAAATATGCATATTTTTCTCACACCATTTAATTGTATAAATTCACAAAAATTCAATTTGACCAATTAAAAAAATTAGATGTGACCAGTCAGAAAATGTTTAAAGCGAGAGGCCTGAAATCTTTTACAGTGTTATAAAGCTTGGAAGAGCCAGGATTTTTTAATATAACTCTGAATGTTATTCGTCTGAAAGAAGAAAGTCCACCTAGGATGACTTGAAGGTGAGTAAATCATGGGATACATTTCATTTTTGGGTGAACTATCTCTTTAAAGCATTTCCCCCATGCACACACACACACACACACACACACACACACACACACGCACACACACACACACGCACACGCACACGCACACGCACACGCACACAAACACACACACACGTTTTTGTCATTTTTATTAGTTTTATTTTAGTCTGTACAGTTTTTATTATTTTATTTCAGTTTTAGTTGTTTTAGTACATCAAGTTAAACAAAAAAAATGAAAAATGTCTTGGCAACTAGCTGAAATAAAATAAGAATAAGTTTGGTATATTTTATTTTGTTTTACTTAACACATGTTTTTATGATTGTGGTTGTAGTCTTAGTTAGCAATAATATCCCAGAGGTTTGTTGGACTATATCAGTGAGGACATCTTCACCACACGCTTTTCTTTATACGATCTCTGCAGCTTGTCTTGTTGACAGGATGTTTGACAGCAGAGGAGTGGAAGAATTGTTCAGGATAATGGATTACATTTCATTACTTACCAAAGTTCTCACCACCCCAAATATCCATGTGAGTGTCATACTGGCCCAGGTGATTAAACCAGCCTTTATCCATGATGAAGATTCCTCCAGCAATTACAGGGGTCCTGCATGAACAGCAGTTGGTATCAAGAGCATAGAATTTAGAAGGGATGCCAGGGACATGTCCTTAACAATATTCAGGAAAAAGGAATTGTCCCTAACAATACAGTTATATATATATTTACTTTGACTTCTTGGGTAATGTCAATGGCATGACCCATTTCAGATGCATCCAAAATTAAAACAACTGTGGTTACACACATACTGTTTATATATAGTGTATATACATATATATATATATATATATATATATATATATATATATATATATATATATATATATATATATATATATATATATATATATATATAAATATAAATATATATATATATATATATATATATATATATATATATATATATATATATATATATATATATATATATATATATATGTATATACACTATATATAAACAGTATGTGTGTAACCACAGTTGTTTTAATTTTGGATGCATCTGAAATGGGTCATGCCATTGACATTACCCAAGAAGTCAAAGTAAAGAAAGAAAGAAAACTGCATTGAAATTGAAATTATGGATGAAATTATGAATCATAGCCTACGTGCACAAATCAGTTGAATGATAAAGTTTACCCTCTTTAACTTTAACTTAATGTTGCTAAACTTAATGTATGTATCCTAAACTAATATCCACAAAACTAAAAACAACAGTGAAATACAGCAACAGTAGAATCCCAGTCATGTTTTCTTTCAGAATAATCATTGGTTCAGTACATTTTTTTTATATTAAATTATGGTGATGTGCAAATTCATCAAGAATGATCTGACACTCTAAGTGCTCTATATGATATATAGAGTAATAACATATACATTATGTGTATATACTCTGATGAGAGATGTTGAGAAATGCGCTATGTTCAGAATAAAAGTAAAGTTAAATCTCTGTTAAACTGCCTCCTTCTCGAACATAGACTAATAATGTCAATCACTGAATAAAGATTTGTTTTGTTTGTTTTTTTTGCTCCGTTTATGTCCCTTATGTCCCTATTGTTAGATTTGTGCTAAAACTTTGTTTATTTCTCAGTTGAAATAAAATATCCTAAATTGTTTGACTCCACATATATTATATATATAGAGAGAGAGAGTGAAAGAGATAAAGAGAGAGAGACCTGATTGGTTGTGTGGGGTCATTTCTTGCCATTTTCTGTTCTATAGGAATCTGCTCCCACTTGAAGTGTAAACTCCAGTCAAAACCTGATGTCAGATGGGAAAACATGAGGCAGTTATTTCTGGATCACTTGAATAAACGCATACAGTCATCATTCAGACTCGTGGTCGACTGATATGGATATTATTGTGGACGATCATCGGTGGCACCACTACTTGCAAAATGGTGGGGCAAAATGTTATGGTTTTGAGGTGTAACATAATAATGAGGATTATGAACTAGTGATTCCAAACGCTTTAAGGTTGTAAACATGGCCATTTGCAGAGGTAACATGTATTACATTCTAAATTGTTAACGCATCTTGGTTAATGTTCATTTATAAATATACTTTTTTCCATTGTTAGATCCCCTTAGTTCACCTTAAAACAAAAATGAAAAGAAAGTAAACAGGGAAGCGCGGGCACACCCTAACGCGGGGTTAGCTGTAACATGCATGGTTTAACACTTTCCACACATGCCAGGATGACCAAACTGTGTGTGTTTACTAGTTGCCAAATCAACATTATTTAGAGGAAAAATAGTTTATTTTTTACCCCTGTTTTTTTTGTGTGTGTTTAAAATAAGACACATCTGATATTATTGTGATATCTGTTATTTAACAGTTGAGATGGTTCTTTAATGCTGATCTAACAGCAGAAGACACGAGCAGGGGTTAAATCCCAGTGGAGCAGACGGGGCATGTTGTCACACTGCATTACAATGAGCCCCTATTAGAACTACACTATTATATTCTATACTTTTATGAATTATTTTGAGAAAGCATGAGAAAAGAGTGAATAATGACTGAGAGTCAATGTTCATAAATGATTCATTATTATTATGTTTTGAATGCTGTATATCTGTATTTAGTCATGTGTTTGTTGTTAAACTCAAAAATGTGTATATTTTAATGATTCAAAAATGCCATTACTTAATTTTAAAAAGTTAATAATTGTATTTTATTGACAAAATATTTTAGTTTGTTTTGGATATTTTTTTGATTAGATCAGATAACATTTTAAGCTGCCATTTGGTGATGTTACAATGTGCCCCTCACATGTTACATTGAACCCCACCTACGGGCATGTTGTCACATTTCACTTCCATTCTTTAGGGGTAAATCAAGAAAAAAGTATACACTGTATTAATGAAACAAAATCACATAGACATGTGTGAAATTAATGTGGGAAAAAATAAATATTCTGAACCCCAATTGGATTTACACAAACTGAGACAGTCATAAAGCTTTAGGTTGTGCCCCGCTCTCCCCTACTGTAACCAACAGAGCACTCTGGTAAGTTTGTGCGCACTGGTTATCATATTGTCTCTCTCAAATAAAGGATGAATTAAATGGATGCAAATTTTACATACAGTACACAGTGTTTATGACATAAATATGACAGTGGACAACTGGATATAGTTTGAAATCGAGGATTTAAAGACCAGGTGCTGCCATTCTTAGCACTGTCAAAATAAAAGTCCTGTCACTGTCAAAATAAAAGCTGCTTCTGACACTTATCGGCCGATGCAGATCATTTTAAAAAGTCAAAAATCAGCCTATATTGGCCTTGGAGATATATCGGTCCAGCACTAAATTAGACATCTTGAAATTTACTGATAGTTTGAGTTAATTGGCAATTAAAGTAAGATTGCAATAATCCTAAAAATATTTTGACACAAAGTCAATCAGATAAAGTCAAATTATAGCATAAATAAAGATATAGCATAAATAAAGCTAAGATCATTTGATTTTAGTAGAATTTAGTGAAATGTTTAGTTGTTGTTTTTGTTAAGTAAAATTTAAATAATTAATTAAAATCAAATCAAGCTGAAATAAAAAAAAAATATATATATATATATATTAGATGAAAAACTTCAAACTAAAACTGAAAGTAAAAGCTAAAGCAAATAATACAAAAATGCTAAAATAGCATATAAATAAATACTAAAATAACACTGGTTCATACTGACACTTTGGTATATTGTCAAATCTGAGCAGAGTCTGAGTTTCCTACAGTTTCCTACATTTCCTACGAGGAGATACATGTGAAATTACCTGGGATTATTCTCAGGACAAACACCTAAGACGTTCTCTATTTACTCTCATTGCTTTCGGGCAGAAACAAATATTAAAGAGATGCTTTCTGTGGTAAAGCTCTGAACATGTCCCACACATGCCGTTCTCTCACCTCCTCTCAGGTCTGCAGAGGCGGCCAGATAGGCAAAGTTATCCAGACTGATAACATCAATGATGGGACTGACCACGCGAGTGTGATCCTACAAGAGAACACAAACCGCAAATGATTATTTCAAATGACTATTTCTTTGTGTCAAAATCTTCCCAAGTGTTAATGTTAATGAATTTATTTAGTCATCATTGCATTTCATGCCAGCTAAATACAGTGTAAAGGACACAAGCCATTTGTGTTTAATGTGTGTCTTCATGACTACTAAGTCAGCACAATGTAAAACGTGATATGATCTAAGTCATGGCAACATGTTTTTCTAGTTCTTGAACTCAAAATAATTGAACCTTTTTCAACTTTCAAAGGTAGATGAGATTCAACTTAACAATTTTTAAAAAAATAAAAATTTATATATATATATATATATATATATATATATATATATATATATATATATATATATATATATATTTTTTTTTTTTTTTAATATATAAATTTATATAATTTATATATAATTTTTTAAATGCATTTTAAACAAATATTATTTCTCTGTTTTCCCCAACAGCACCTTTCTGTTGTGTTTTTCACGACTTTCCAGAAGAGGAAAAAAATATAGAGAGATAAATCGTGACAGTCAGACAATGTGCAGTCACTCCCTCAGCAGCTGTATGCGAAACCCCCTCACTGCAGTGTGGAATAGGTTTTTTTATTGCCAAGGTAATATAACACATGGTATAACACATACATGCAATGTAAGCATAACACATAATATATTACATTAGTAGAGTGTTATAAATGAACATTACATTTTTTTAAAGGAAGAAAATATAAAAATGTTGCTAGATTTGCAGTTTTAATTGTTGCATTTTTGTGTGTGATTTGCAAGGCTTGCTACTTTGAAGCCTGGCTTGCTGCTGTGCGAGTACACTTGTGCATACATAAAACTATTTATGAGCATGTAAGCATGTGTCGCATAAAAAAAAAAACTTGTGTCGGGAATGTTCATATTACAACTGCATAAGAAAGTCAAGTGTTTTAAATTAAAGCTGGCGCTCTACGCAAAGACACTGAACTCAGAGTTGCAGTGTGTGAGTGTGTGTGTGTGTGTGTGTGTGTAAACCCATCTGCAACACATCCCACATACAGTAGATTCATACAGCATTCAACAATCATAAACAACACGAGGACACTCCACTTAGAAGTCATTCATGGCTTGTCAATTTTTCCATTCATTTGGATTACAACGTTTTAACATAACAAACTAATAAAATTAATGTAATGCATATTTGTCTGCATCTTTTTGATTTTATTTAAATAATCAAGCTTTTATATGCAGTTATTCAAAAGGATTAAATTAGAATCTGCATAAATCTGTTCACTTCATTCAGTTAAAAGGTATCATAGTTAAAATATGACTAGCTGCGAAACAAGCAATATTCACTTGTTTCAACGTGTGTGTTACAGTTAGGTGGATAAGAAAGGCGCACAAAGAAGGAAATAAGGAAATGGTGAGAATATAGAGTCCTTTTAACTTTAATCTCAGAAGGCTCACGACCACATTCACACAAACTGAACAGAACAGGGTGTATAAATACACACAGTGAATGCGGGAACTATACAGGAACAGCGGATGAAGATGAACTAATCAGACACCATAGCAACTAATGAGAACTAATACAGACATGACAGACAACTAACAGAGTGAGATTGAATCAGAATGGATTTCTTGATGATAAACATATAAAAAAATGGATATTGTGTATTTAAAACTCAGTTGTTTTAGTACTAATACAGAAATCTTTCCTGTTTTATTCATGTATGACTGTCAAATATGCATCACATTAAGTTTATTAAAACTGTGTAATTGAAATGTATTGAAATATTGATTGTACTGTGGGGTTACTATAATACTGTGATGGCATCAAATGATTCTGGTGCTGAATGATTAATCTGTTCATGGTACTTCAGAGAACACCATTCTATTACCTTGGTACAGTGTCCAAACAAGGTGAGTCAATTTCACCAAAGTATGTTCAAATTATATTTTACTCTAGAATAATAATAATTAAAACCTTTCAACTTCAAATGACCATTTACTGTCCTAAATCACTTTCCAAACTGTTATTTTTATGGAGCCAGAAAAAAGGCAAAAAATAATAGAATTTTGTAAATCCAAATTGAACACTCTAAAAAATGCTGGGTTAAAAACAGTTGGGTTGAAAATAAACAAACCCAGCAATTGGGTTGTTTTAATCAAACATTTAACCCCACCGCTGGGTTAAAACAACCCATTTGCTTTGTTTGTTTATTTTCAACCCAACTTGGGTTGTTTTTAACCCAGCATTTTTTAGAGTGTATAAAATGTTACATTTAACAAATAGTTTTTGAGGCATATTTAATATATTGATCATATGTGTTTTTTCATTATTCGGACAACTTTTATTTAGATGTTCTTCTTTACCTACAAACTTGAAACTGTAATTTTCATAATCTGTTTATTTCACCAAATATTCTGTTTATAAATGCAGATACATAAAAATATGCCACAAAAACAATTCTAAAATTCCAATGTACAAAATTCAAATCGCTTTGCCACTTCTCTAGCTCCATATATTTGTGCTGTTTGTCTGTTTAAGGTTGAACAGTCTGAGTGCCGCTCGAGGCTTCAGACACGGAGTCTCTTTCAAAGTGTGATTAGGAGAGAACGGACAGTGTGTGTTTCTGTCATTAGTTCTCTGGTCGCTTTGATTATTCAGACATGCACCAGCTCATAATATTTGACTGAGAAAACCACAAAGACAAAGTGATCACAAATACACTTTATTGCCAAAAGTATTGGGTCACCGCTCCAAATCATTGAATTGTGGTGTTCTAATCACTTCCATGGCCACAGGTGTATAAATCAAGCACTAGGCATGCAGACGCTTCTACACACATTTGTGAAAGAATGGGTCGCTCTCAGGAGCTCAGTGAACTCAAGCGTGGGACCGTGATAGGTTGCCACCTGTGCAATAAGTCCATTCGTGAAATTTCCTCACTACTAAATATTACAGGGTCAACTGTTAGTGGGATTATAAGTGGAAGCAATTGGGAACAACAGCAACTCAGCCACTAAGTGGTAGGCCAGGTAAAATCACAGAGCGGGGTCAGCGCATGCTGAGGCGCACAGTGCACAGAAGTCGCCAACTTTCTCCAGAGTCAAAAACTACAGACCTTCAAACTTCATGTGGCCTTCAGATGAGCTCAAGAACAGTGAGCTTCATGGAATGGGTTTTCATCCAAGCCTTACATCACCAAGTGCAATGCAAAGTGCCGGATGCAGTGGGATAAAGCACGCCGCCACTGGACTCTAGAGCAGTGGAGACGTGTTCTCTGGAGTGACCAATCACGCTTCTCTGTGTGGAAATCGGATGGACGAGTCTGGGTTTGGCGGTTGCCAGCAGAACGGGACTTGCCTGACTGCATGTTGCCAAATGTAAAGTTTGGTGGAGGGGGGATTATGGTGTGGGGTTGTTTTTCAGGGGTTGGGCTTGGCCCCTTAGTTCCAGTGAAAGGAACTCTTTATGCTTCAGCACACCAAGACATTTGGGACAATTTCATGCTCCCAACATTGTGGGAACAGTTTGGGGATGGCCTCTTCCTGTTCCGACATGACTGCGCACCAGTGCACAAAGCAAGATCCATAAAGACATGGATGAGCGAGTTTGCTATGGAGGAACTTGACTGGCCTGCACAGAGTCCTGACCTCAACCCAATAGAACACCTTTGGGATGAATTAGAGCGGAGACTGCGAGCCAGGCCTTCTCGTCCAACATCAGTGCCTGACCTCACAAATGCTCTTCTAGAAGAATGGTCAAAAATTCCCATAAACACACTCCTAAAAAACGAAAAACTATATAAAAACTATATTTTGTATTTGATATGAAAGAATCATGATCTGAAGAATCATTTTGTATCCTTGTCTGTAGCACAAACAGTGCAAGATCAGCTACAGCTCTTACACTGGAGGAAAGTTGAGTAGATGATGATGATGATGATGAAGAAGATAATCACTCTTGATGATTTAGGATGCGAGAGGCTACATGGTGCAGCTGTGCGAAGACAAACTGCCTTCCACTCGCCCTGATTCTGGGAAAATATCCCTCTGAAGAACCAGATTGGACTCAGGCCATTTATGACTCATGACTGACTCTCAACACTCACAATGTTGAAGCACTGCATTTGCTGCAGAGGTCACGGAGACGGAGAGAAGCAAGTTACATTAGGTCGGTGCAACATGGGCAGGTCGCATGACATGCACCATCCTCTGAAATTGTGAACGAAACTACACAAGGTAAAGGACATGTTGATCTAGACTACATTAAATACAGGCTCATGTATTGAGGATAATCATGACCACATTGTGTTTTGTGCTGAGAGCATCTAAATTCAAATTACATTTATTGTCAATTTTCCAAAACGTCGATCATTTTGCATGCTGTATTTAGTGTTTCAGATTTGTGACGTTTGTGTTTAATTTAGTAAAATAAATAATTGTAGTACAGTTTGCGTCACCCTTTGAGGTCCAATGTAAAATATGAGTCCTGAAGAAAGCACTCAAAATCAGACATGACCAGTGTTCCTCACACAGAACACAGACTTTAATCAAATAGCTAAAGATTTCGACTATTCATGATGACAAATCATACATGTTGACACCTGACTAACTGGAGTAACTAACTTTGACACGTTTGATGAAAACAACAAACTACACTGTCAGTCAAAAGTTTAGAATAATTCAGATTTTTAAATGTTTTGAAGTATCCTCACCAAGGCTGCATTAATTTGATCAAAAATACAGTAAAAACTGTACATTTGTGAAATATTATTATAATTTAAAATAACTAACTGGTACTAAATCATGTGACACTGAGGACTGGAGTAATGATGATGAAAATTCAGCTTTGATCACAGGAATAATTTACACTTTACTTTATATTCACATGGAAAACAAGCTATTTTA
Source organism: Gobiocypris rarus (assembly GCA_023029165.1). Classification (NCBI taxonomy): domain Eukaryota; kingdom Metazoa; phylum Chordata; class Actinopteri; order Cypriniformes; family Gobionidae; genus Gobiocypris; species Gobiocypris rarus. The sequence continues at coordinate 5,967,550 of CM040925.1, forward strand.
AATTGTAATAATATTTCACAATATTACAATTTTTACAGTATTTTTGGTCAATTAAATGCAGGCTTGATGAGCAGAAGAGAATTTAACATTTTTAAATAGTAATTATCCCAGACTTTTGACCGGTAGTGTATACAGAAAACGTTTACTCCTTTTTAAATGATCATAAGCTTATTTATTTTGCTATCCTAACAATAGCGAATATATGGTTCATTTAATTTAAATTGTATTGGTATTCTAACTGCCTCTGGAAGTGGTAGAAAGTGGACAAGCTTAAAACGCTTTAGACCCTGTTTACACCTGTATTTATCATCGTCCACTTGTGATCCAATCGACCAAAACGCTTCTTAAAGGGATAGTTCAACCAAAAGTTACTCACCCTCAAACGATCCTAGGTGTATATGACATTCTTCTTTCAGATGAACACAATCAGAGTTATATTAAAACATGTCCTGTCTAATCCAAGCTTTATAATGGCAGTGAATGGGAGCCCAAAATTTAAAGCCAAAAAAATGCATCCATCCATTATAAACTGTTTTTGTTTAGTGGTCTGACTAATAGCAATTTGGCAAGTTTTTCACATCAAAAACAAAAAATAAAGGCAGCGTAGTGTTGCCGTGTTGCCGTGTTGTACGGCAGCGAGTCGAGCGAACACACCTCTTTGACTCTCTGGACCATGGGCTGCAGCCAGTCTGTGTTGACCTCACAGTGACTGTCCAGGAAAGTGAGGATGGAGGCTGACGCCGCAGACGCCCCTGACACGAGACCGGATCAGACCTGATCAACACCAACAGACACATTCACATAATATCACACATTACACATACTGTAACTTCATTTTCACATAACAAACAAGCGCACAAATGAAGCTCATCAGTTCACTCAGTAACTTACTAAAACTGATTAAGCTTAAACATTTAGCAGATATACACTACAGTTCAAAAGTCTGAGGTCGGGGAGACTTTTTAATGTTTTTGAAAGAAGTCTCTTCTGCTCACCAAGGCTGCATTATTTGATCAAAAAATACTTTTCTATTTTATAACTTTTCTATTTTAATATACTTACTATATTTTATTATCAATATTGAAAACAGTTGCTTAATTTTTTTTGGTTATCGTGATAGTTTTACATGATTATTTGAGCATTTATTTGCAAAAGCATTTTTGTAACAAAGTCTTTAATGCATCCTTTCTGAATAAAATGTATTTAAACAATTATCTTTTGAACAGAGGTGTGTGTTTTCTTCAAAGGGGCAAATATAATTTAGCAAAACAAGGCTATTGTATTTTTGTATTTTTTTTGTGAATTAATCCTGAATCTAGATCTAAATCCTGACTTATTTAAATATCTCTCATCAAATATCAAAAACATTTATGCATTTATGACACAACATTTAACTTTTAACTTGTATCTCCACTCATTTCACACATACCTTCCCGGCGTTCATTTCTCAGGCAGCGAACCTTTGGGATCTGAGAGAGCAGTCGGCAGTCTTCAGCTACACAGAGAGAGAGAGAGAGAGAGAGAGAGAGAGAGAGAGAGAGAGAGAGAGAGAGAGAGAGAGAGAGAGAGAGAGAGAGAGAGAGAGAGAGAGAGAGAGGGACATCAGATTTCCCAGAATACACCAACAAACATCCCAAGAGCGTGTGCAGCACACATGTGCATATCAACATTTCATCAACATGGTAATTTTAATGGATGGTTAAGATACACAGAAACAATCTGTGAATGAAGCAAACACACACAAACACAACCTAAGCCGTGTCTGCGGCTGACTTTGGAGGAGGAAGGATTAATTACAGCTTGATCACAAATCAGGTAAATCTAGACCTCTAGAGGAACCGCAGTGAGAACTGAAACCACTGACGAGCCAGGAATCAAGAAGCAGAACTGGTTACATTTTAATTAAATGATTTTCATTGTGTTCGGCTGCACTAATGGTTATTCAACATCTGCATTCTTTTGCTTATGTGGGCAGAACACTAAAAATAACTAGAAAATGTACAGCAGAGCACAAGGAATTATGCTTTTGCTGAGTTTGCAGCTTAAATGGAATGTGATGATAGACAATATACTTTGCGTATAGACAAAAATATAGTATAAAATAGTATTGTGAAGTATTATTAACAATTAAAATAACTGTTTTCTGCTTGAATACACCGATCATGCATACCCATATGCTGCCAAAACAGCCCTGACCCGTCGAGGCATGGACTCCACTAGAAACCTGAAGGTATGGTATCTGGCACCAAGGTGTTAGCAGCAGATCCTTTAAGTCAAGTCACCGTTTTCCATGAAAGGGTGTACATGGTCTGAAACAATGCTTAGGTAGGTGGTACGTGTCAAAGTAACATCCACATGGATGGCAGGACCCAAGGTTCCCCAGCAGAACATTGCCCAAAGCATCACACTGCCTCCACCGGCTCGCCTTCTTCCCATAGTGCATCCTGGAGCCATGTATTCCCAAGGTAAGTGATGCACATGCACCCGGCCATTCACATGATGTAAACTTTCTTCTTTTGCTCCGTGGTCCAGTTCTGATGCTCAACAAACTGTGATGCACTGTGTATTCTGAAACCTTTCTATCAGGACCAGCATTAACTTCTCGAGCAATTTGAGCTCCAGTAGCTCGTCTGTTTGATCGGACCACACAGGCCAGCCTCGCTATCCACGTGCATCAATGAGCCTTGGCCGCCCATGACCCTGTGGCCGGTTCTCCACTGTTCCTTCCTTGGGGCACTTTTGATAGATCAGACCAGGAACACCCCACAAGAGCTGCAATTTTGGAGATGCTCTGACCCAGTCGTCTAGCCATCACAATTTGGCCCTTGTCAAACTCACTCAAATCCTTACGCTTGCCCATTTTTTCTGCTTCTAACACATCAACTTTGAGGACAAAATGTTCACGTGCTGCCTAATATATCCCACCCACTAACAGGAGCCGTGATGAAGAGATCATCAGTGTTGTTCACTTCACCTCATAATGTCATAATGTTATCCCTGATCGGTGTATATTTTAAAATAATAAATGAATTCCTGTGATCAGCATCATTACCCCACTCTTCAGTGTCACATGATCTTTCAGAAATCATTCTAATCATGAAACATTTCTTATTATTACCAATGTTGACAACAGTTGTGCTACTTTATATGTTTGAGGAAATCATGATACGCTAACATTCAAAAGTTAGGGGTAAGTAAGATTTCAAAAGATGTTTTAATATTTTTGTCTCTTATATTCACCAAAGCTATGATATTATTTGATGAAAAATACAGTAAAATGTAATATAAACAATATAAACAGTTGTGCTGCTTAATACTTTTGGAACATATTTCTTTTATATTGTGTTTAATGATGGCACATTTTTGGGGGGGTTTAGTAAGCTCTAGTACAGGACCAATTTATTCAGGGGGTCGTGGTGCAGCAAAAAAGAATACTTCATTAGAATCACATCCCTACCGACAGTGTGCTTGTATGTACCGGAAAGCTCCTTATGGTTTGTATTGCATGTATATTGTGTGTGTGTGTGTGTGTGTGTGTGTCCTTGTTTAAATTACATTGTGGGGACCAAATGTCCCCATAAGGATAGTAAAACCTGAGGATAGTAAAACCAGCGGTCCCCACTTTTCAAAAGGCTTATAAATCACACAGGATGAGTTTTTTTGAGAAAGTAAAAATACAGAATGTTTCCTGTGATGGGTAGGTTTAGGGGCAGGGGCAGCGAAGGGGGATAGAAAATACAGTTTGTACGGTATAAAAAACATTACGTCTATGGAGAGTCCCCACAAAGATAGTGAACCAGACAAATGTGTGTGTGTGTGTGTGTGTGTGTGTGTGTGTGTGTGTGTGTGTGTGTGTGTGTGTGTGTGTGCGTGTATGTGGGCATGTTTTCGTGAAATATCAGGACACAAATGTGTATAATGACATGGGTATGACATAGGTATTACAAAAAGAGGGTGAAATATGAGGACGTTCCCCATGTCCTCACTTTTCAAAATGCTTATAAATCACACAGGATGAGGTTTTTTTCACAGAAAGTAAACTGCACAATCTCCTGGGATGGGTAGGTTTAGGGGCAGGGGCAGTGTAGGGGGATAGAAAATACGGTTTGTACAGTATAAAATGCATTACGCCTATGGAATGTCCCCACATTTCACAAAAACAAACGTGTGTGTGTGTGTGTGTGTGTGTGTGAGTGTGAGTGTGTGTTGCATGTGTTAGAGAAAGAAGGTGAAGAGGAAGAGTGGCAGATGGTGATGGGGGAGGATAAACCACAGATTACTGTGAGAACAAGAGTCAAGTCACAATCACTCTAATGCCAGATGTCATCATGATCTCATGACCACATTGACACTGTGGCTGTCAGCTATCATGTGTCTCAGAAACGTGTGTGGACTGTTGTGGGTATTTGTTTTGGAGGAGGAAATGGGATGTGTGGAATTTATATTCAGTTTGAATTACTAAGGAATGTACAGCATCATAATAGATGCTAGGTGCTGTGGTGGTTGCCAGGATTTTGCTATGCGATTGCTAAGGTGTTTTTAACATGTTGCTTTTAAGGTTGCAAGCATCTTCTAGGTGGTTGCTAGGACGTTGCTAGGGCCCTATGAAATACATTATTTCCCCCCCAGATTCAGTTGTACATTTTCCCCAAATTCAATGGCACAGTTCTTGTTTGAGAAATACTTTGCCTCCTATTTGGTGCACTTTTTTACCACCATGCTCTGGAAACAAGGTGGACGGGAGGCAAACTGAATCAGACAACAAACTGAAAACACACTGCCACGAAGTCTGACAGAGGAATCATTTTATCGTTAGAATTGGTCTGTTCCCTGAAGCAGTGTACTGGCAGGAAACACCCGAACTGACTTAAAGGGGGAATCACTTGTGAGTGAAGATGAGGTGAATGGCCTGTCAGACGGCCCACCTCCTAAATCACCGGTGGTGGCGGGTTAAGTAGAAGTGCCCGCTGAGAGCCCAGTGGACAATATTGTGGTGTGCAATGACCTCCCTCAGGAGAAATCGCTCTCAGGAACAGAGACCTGAAGGCGTCAGAACTCATGGAGATCACTTTCCTAGGTCGGATCTCCCCTAAGGCCTCTTGTCCTTTCGAGGGGGAACTAGAGAGCCCATGCTCGCCTACTGCTCTTCTCTATGAGAGCTGAGCCCCAGTCGTGCACAGCTGGTAGAGGCGCCCGGCTCTTGGACACGGCGAGGGATCATTTTCTTGAACGCTGCCGATTGTCACTTGACCTCCTTGTATCTGTTGTGGACAGTGTTAACTGCATCGCTGAACAGACCAGAAGGCAAAATCGGTCCTTTCCTTGATGCCTGTTAAATTAAGCCACAAATGCTTCTCTGTGTAAACTATAGCAGCCATAGAATGACCAATAGCATGAGGCATATGCCTGGTTGCCTCGGGGGCAAGATCTGTGGCTTTCTTAAACCGCATCAGGCCCTAATCCATTGCCATGATCCAAAACTCTTTCTGTAGAAACCGCCAGATGTCACTCTACACGGCTTAGTGGGCAGAGTAGGTTTCCTCCACAATGACAATGATGAAGGGGAGAAAAGCATCTCTGCCACCTTCAGCATTGCCCCATACCCCTGCTCACGCATACCAAGTACCATAGAGTATGATGTGTATCAACACAAGCAGAGTATACTGTAGAGTCTTTCACGATCTCGACAACTCAGTGTGGAAATTGGGAAAGAACGGGAGATGGCGGCGAGGAACCTGTACTCGAGTCCTGCCTTTCATTGGGCCAATCCAGATTTTATCTGCCCACAGCACGAGTAATGACCTCAAGTTCATTTCCTTGAAATTGGCGGACTGAGGAAGCTGCTCTGTTGAAGCACTGCCTCCTTTTCTACATCCAATCCCTCAGGATCAGATGCAGAATGCATGAGTTACTTGTTTCTGTCTGAGATCCAAAATGGGGTCCTCTGAGTCAGCAGAGAGCACGAGAGATTCTCACTCGTCTCTAACGCAATCTGCGACCCCAGCAGCAGCAGGACCCGAGCCACAGGGTGCATGGGCTCGGCCCTCGAGAAAATGGGCCAAGCGAGATCAGAGTTTGCGGCGTGTAAAGCGATCGCAATGCTCACAGTTAGCCCTCTCTAGAGAGCAGACCTTGCATGCTCCTCTCTCATACACATTACGCAGAACTGGTGTGACTCATCCACTGTGATAAAGTGAGGGCATGGTGTCACACACTTCCTATAACTCAACCCTGCCTTTGTACAGAATAACTCCTGTCAGATTTCACAGTCAGATTTTCACATTTCATACATTCGTCAGAATTGGTGTGTACACAATGCTTTTTACATTTTTCTGGGTCAAATAACCTGATATTAAAGGTTATTCATTTTAAATACTAATAATGGGTTACATAAATAACATCTAGGTTTAATGGGTTTTATTTTAAGGTGATGTTGTTACAGTGTGATTAGATTAACAATATTAATTAACTACATATACTTAGGTTTAGGGCTTGGTTTGAGGTTAGTTACTTGTAATTATGAATAAATTGCTGTTACTTTAGTAAGTACATGTAACATATGTAACTACATCAACTTAAAATAAAGTGCTGCCTAATAATGCACTCTAAAATCACTATTTTATAAATAAATATTAGTATATTATTTTTGTTTCAAGGAGCTCAAACCATCCAAGATATTGAGGTTTTCATAAATGTCTTTACCAAAATGTGCTGTACGTCCTGACACAAAGACAAGAAAAACGGTTAAATCAAGAAAAATAAAAATCATGAATAATAAGTAATCATGCAAAAAGAGGAAAATTAAAAAGTAATCTTCATTGAACCACTTGAGATGGGCTGACCCAGCAGTGAGAAATTAATTTAGGGTTGGCAGGTTTGCATAACAAAACTGGCCCAATGGCCAATCAAAAAAGACCAAAAGTAGCCCAATGACCATATTCCATACATCAAAAATAAAATAAGCCAATCCCATCCCTAAAACACACAGTGACTGTTATGCAAATTGAAAACCACCATATCATAGTGATTATTAACAGCTCAAAGGTCCCTACCAGTGGCTATCTTTCAAAAAGTTGGGAGCATGAAATTGTCCAAAATGTCTTGGATGAGTTCCTTTCACTGGAACTAAGGGGCCAAGCCCAAACCCTGAAAAACAACCCCACACCATAATCCCCCCTCCACCAAACTTTACACTTGGCACAATGCAGTCAGGCTAGTCCCGTTCTCCTGGCAACCGCCAAACCCAGACTCATCCATCCGATTGCCAGACAGAGAAGCGTGATTGGTCACTCCAGAGAACTCGTCTCCACTGCTATAGAGTCCAGTGGCGGCGTGCTTTATCCCACTGCATCCAACACTTTGCATTTCACTTGGTGATGTAGGGCTTGGATGAGCTGCTCGGCCATGGAAATCCATTCCATGAAGCTCTCTACACACTGTTCTTGAGCTAATCTGAAGGCCATGCAAAGTCTGGCGGTCTGTAGCTATTGACTCTGCAGAAAGTTGGCAACTTCCCGCTCTGTGATTTTACCTTACCTACCACTTTGTGGCTGAGTTGCTGTTCCCAATTGCTTCCACTTTGTTCTAATCCCACTAACAGTTGACCCTGTAATATTTAGTAGTGAGGAAATTTCAGAAATGGATTTATTGCACAGGTGGCAACCTATCACGGTCCCACGCTTGAGTTCACTGAGCTCCTGAGAGCGACCCATTCTTTCACAAATGTGTGTAGAAGCGTCTGCATGCCTAGTGCTTGATTTTATACACCTGTGGCCATGGAAGTGATTAGAACACCACAATTCAATGATTTGGAGCGGTGACCCAATACTTCTGTCAATTCAGGGTGCATCTCAATCAGCTCCCTAGTTCAGTAGTCAGGGTACTGACTGATTCCCTGATAAGTGCCCTGACTACTGAACTAGGGAGCTGATTGAGACGCACCCATAGTGTATGTCAAACCGTGATAATAGTTCAAAAGTAGCCTGATTCCATGAGAAAACTGCTGACTTGGGAACCCTGAATGAGTTGCACGCCTGAGTTTAATACTCTTAAATTTAGACATTTAAATCAGTAACTCTAAGTATAAACTGTAGCAATAACTATACTTGCCTCAACCAACAGCACTAAAAGGCAATGAGATATACAATGAAATCTGCTAAGTGTTTGTGATTATCTGCATGTGTCCAAACACTGAGATGTGAAGATATGCCTGTCACATGGTCCTGCTGATGAAAGCGGAGATCAGGCATGCTAAGACTAGCGTTAACAGGATTTAAAGGTGCAGTGAAAATCCTGCTTTACTCTTCAGAACAGCAAAGCTCATTTGCAGGTTTACGTGCCTGACAGTGCAAGCAGGAAACATTGCTTCTACAGCATGCAGTCTGGCAGCGGCTCAAACCGGTGCGGTGAACCCTGTCAGGACAGCTGCAAGCTGGCACCTCTGAGGCTAATTTGTTAGAGGTAATTACAATGAATAATCATGGCCATTCACAAATGCACACATTAACCAGATCAGGACGGCTGGCTTAAGCTAAACCTCCAAGCCCCTCGCCATTACGATTAACCCCTCCCGCCTGCATGTGCATGGATCTGTTATTGGCAGGGCGGTCATGGTTTAGCTGGATAGCTTCAGCTGGTAGATGCTGTAATCACACTATGTGGGGAAAGAGCATCTTACCTCGTTGATAGCAATCCAAAAGTTGCTTTGTATGTACACATTGCAATTATTTTGACAACACAATTACAAGTATGTTCAGTTTGTTTACCTCCTTGTAATGGTGCAAATACAAGTAAATTGACAAGCGCAAACCATAGTAAATCACCTCACATGATTAATTTAAATAATCTATAAATTATAAATTTAAAAATTATCTGCATCTGAAAGGGAAACTCCTACAAATGTATGTGCATTAATGTCAGCTGCAAAAATAATCCTTGCGCCTTTTCAGCAAAAATGTTTCACTTGCATGTGTTTAGTAAATCCTGACAGTAGTTTTTAACGTCGAAAGCATTTGCTGGCCGAATTTAGCCCCGCCCAAAAAAATTTTTGCTCGGGCAATTCGGTCTGGACTCGATCCATAGAGGAGTAATTATGCCCGAACAGAAACTGTTCGGACCAATGAAATTGTCAGGGCGGGCTTTAGACGATGATGGACAGATGATCAACAGTAACGTAATCATCCACGTCATCAAAGGCGCTTGGGTTGAATTTGCTACTATCCTAAACGGAGAACATGTTCGTATATGCATTCACCTTCACTATATCTCTCAGAAATGATGATCGTGTTGGTAAGTACTCTGTGTATCCTTAAATTCTTTTATTACAATACTGGCAAAGATTGTTTACACTCATCTTTTTCTTCTAACATTACTTAATCCAGCGTGTGTGCAGACAGGGTTGCCACGTTTTTTTGCAATGTCGCGCACAATTGCTTCTCAAAACTATAGCCCAAAACAATAACTTTCCGGGGGGTTCTCCGGAAAAAAATGCTGTTTGGTTGGCAAAATGTTATTTTGGCAAGGTTGCCTGCTAAAATTCGCATTACTGGGTTTATATAATCACATAATTGGGGTCGCTTCAACCCGCGGACATGGAGAACAACACGGACTTGGCAACACAGTGCAGTTGAGTTCTGCTGACATTTGATAACTAACGTTACGCGTCGCTCCGTTGCTCTGATTGGTTGTAGGTCTATCCAATTGAGGTCTTTCCTGGCTCGGTTGAAACACGCCCCATAATCAAAGCTCAATGGAGCGGTATCAGACTCATATTCTGACTAGAATTGAGTATGGCCACGCCAGGCTAGAGAAATGTGTCAATTTTACTGATATATCATTTTAGCTCACTTAGAGGGGAGCAAATGTAAAAAATGTCTCGCTTTACCCCACTCTCCCCCTATAGATAAAAACATTTAAAAACTCTGTATCTTTAGAAAAGCCTACATTTGTAAATGATTACAGTCTCCGGGGGGTTGAATAATTTCGATTACAACTCCTAGGATGGCTTGAGGGTGAGTAAATCATGGGGTAATTTTCATTTTTGGTTGAACTAACCCTTTAACCCTCACACTAATACTTTTTCATTTACTTCTTATATTTCTCTTCTTATGACAGACCACACTGAACACTAGTGTTGTAGTCAAGACCACCTAATCCGAGACCGAGTCGAGACCAAGACCAAGACCAGAACTCTTTAAATTCATAAAGATCCACATTACTGCCTGAGAAACCAAAATTCTTAAGAATTACTTCAGTGCCGTTCTTTGTTCTTTTCTCAAAGAAAAGCTTAAAGGGATAGTTCCCCCAAAAATGAAAATTTGATGTTTATCTGCTTACCCCCAGGGCATCCAAGATGTAAATGTCTTTGTTTCTTCAGTAAAACACAAATGAAGATTTTTAACTGCAACTGTTGCTCGTATAATGCATGTCAACGGGGTCTATTTTTATGAGAGTAAAAACACACATATTAATCCATATTAAACCCTGTGCTGGTGCAAGCTGTTAGAAAATCTTGCCCTTGTGGACTAGTTTTTGGACTGATGTAATGATTAATCGATAACAGAGAACTGTGAAAACAGACTTAAGTGCAAACTGATTGAAATATTTTCAGACACTTAATGTACGTATTATAGTTAAATTTGATATCAAATTCAATTAAGAGTGCTTTTTTGACCCACTTAAGTATATCTTTTATATGTAATTTCATAATTATGTTGCCTTTTAAATATGTTTAAAGTGTACTGCTAAATGTACGGACAAGCATTTATGGAACATTTAATATGCAATTGTGTAATTTATCGAAATATTTACTTAAAATCTTGATCGGTACTGCAAGTAATTATTTAGTTCAACTGACAAAAATAGGTTCAGGAGTTGATGCATTAAATATCATAAACTGCAAATGTTTTTTACATTTTAAATAAAGTTGTATAAAATAACAAATAATGTTTTGTGACGAACATGAACCAAAATGTGGAATTTTTTTTATCAGTGGCTAAATCATTCAGATCTCAAATCTGGTCTATAAATCAAACAGTATCGCTCATAAAACCTGGCACATATTGTAGTTTATCCAGCAACAAACTGAAAGCTCATCTAAATTACTGCAGGGCTTTCTGTTCTGCCAACAACTCAGAGCTGCGCTCCTCCATCCAGATGTACTGAGTACCAAATATTTCACAGACTCTGATAACAAAGTTGAATATACACTCTCAGAAAAAAAGGTACAGTGCTGTCACTGGGGCTGTACCCTAAGGTACAAAGTGAAAAGGTACATCATTGTACCTTACTCACCCCTAAATGGTACATATTAGTACCTTAAAAGTACATATCAGTACTTTAAGAGTGCATATTAGTACCTTAAAGGTACATATTAATACCTTAAAGGTACATATTAATAGCTTAAAGGTACATATTAGTACCTTTTCAGTTTTGTACCTTAGGGTACTGCCCCAGTGACAGCAATGTACCTTTTTTTCTGACAGTGTACAGTTCAAGATACTGCCTGTTTGAGCCTGACTAGATGTGGACACAATGCCATGAACTTAGCAAAAACTAGCCTGCAAACCTCTGAACAAACTTAACATGCTTTGAAATAAACACACAACTTCTAAACGTTTGGCACGTCTGAGGTTAGCGAGATATTTATAGTTTTAGTTTATTTATATTTCAAGATTGCCAGAGGCTGTTTGCACTAAACACATTATAAAACAGTATATGCAATGATAACAACATACACGGCAACATCATTTTCTTAGTTTTTGTCTTGTGTTTCAGTACAAATATCTACACATTCTTAAATCAAGACACATTTACATGAGAAGTCTTGTTGTCTGAAAAAAAAAACTACATTTATTAAGTTTATGCTTAAAACAAGAATAAAACATCCGTTGATGGGGTAAGAAAAATACCCCAATAATAGTGTTAATAACTGTTATTAAAAATGGAAGAAAAAAGAGATTTTCTGACAGCATTGGCTTTTTCCTCTTGTTTTAAACATAAACTCACTTAATTTTAATATTTTTTTAGCAAGCAACGCTTAAGTATGGAAGCTTGTTTCCGCCACAGAATAAAACATTTTAAAAGATAATTGTGACTTTTTATCTCACAATTGTGTTTACATCTTGAATTGCGAGATAAAAAGTCTCATTAACTTTTTACATTTGTATTCTGTGGCGGAAACAAGTTTCCATACTTAAGACCTGCTTTGGTGAAAATCAAGTTTTTAATGTTGTTTATATGTCTATGCGTTGTTTTTAATATGCTTTATGACAAACCATTTCCAAATTCATAAGTCTACACTATCGCGGAGTATTTTCTCTTTAAAGCTGCAGTGAACCAAAGACCGTCTCAAAAACACGGTTTGAAACCTCAGACGTCACAAACGGCTTTTTTTTTCAACCAATCCCGTCAATGCATGGGCGACCGCTCTGAATCAGGGGAGTCTCAAGAGAAGCCAGGTTATCCTGGTATATTTTTTTCTGATGATATGAAAAATGAGGTACATTAGCATATTGTGGGTGAATTATGTGTATGGTCCATATTTGCATATTCATGGTTCCACGAATGCTAAATGAAGCAAGGGTGTAGAGTTACATTCAAGCTATTTTACAGCATGAAGAAATTATTTTCATAGGAAAAAAAGTTTAAATATGTAATTTTGGGTATAAAAAAGGTATTAAATGATTGACTACAGGGGGGCTTATGTCATGTCACTTGGCTTCTCCAGTAAATGTATCCTGATCTAAGAATTTTTAGATATTTGTACTGAAAAACTTAAAATCGAAATAATTTGGACCCACTGTATATTAAGCATAATTAATATGTACTAACAGTTATATTAATCATTTGATACAATGCACTTATTGTCACGTTTAGTCCAAAGACGATGAAGAAGATTCAAAATAGAAGTGTTTTTATTTCAACAAAGTCAAGTCAGATAATCCACAGATGTGGGTGTCACGTTTGTTTTGGCTGAAGTCTGCAGGAGGTCCAAAAAAGGTGTTCTTAAGAATAGTGGGATAAACCCTGGAATGTAGTGCCATGAATCGATGAAGACAGGAGAACTCAACTTCACCTGTCTAAAAGACAGCAAACAAAGCAGGCCATGAAATTTCAGAAAAATTTCAGTCAATAAATCCTCACCCTCATGTTGTTCCAAACCTGTAAGACCTTCGTTCAGACCCCTCCATAGACAGCTGTTTAATTAACACTTTCAAGGGCCAGAAAGGCAGTAAAAACAGATAAAATCCCATGTGCATCGGCTGCCGTAGAACTCAAAAGCGCACCGACAAATGACACGACTAGAACAAAATTGTTAAATAAAGCCGTTATTTTAGTTTGTTTTTGCACACAAAAAGTATTCTCGTGGCTTCATAGCATTAAGGTTGAACCACTGGAGTCTCATGGACTGTTTTACCAATGTCTTTACTGCCTTTCTGGACCTTGAAAGTGATAATTAAACAGCTGTCTATGGAGGGCCAGAGAGCGCTCGGATTTCATCAAAAATATCTTCATCTGTGTTCAGAAGATGAACGAAGGTCTTACGGGTTTGGAAACGACATGAGAGTGAGGAATTAATGACAGCATTTTCATTTTTGGGTGAACTAACCCTTTAAACCTACCCATACCACCAAATCTGTCTCTAACCTTACCCATGTCACACCTCAATAGCAGCACAATAAGTACATTGTACCTAACAATTTTGGTTTCACTTTATTTTGATGGTCCTTTAACACATTCTGTTGAATATAAGTAAATTTGCAACTACATGTCAACTAACTCTCATTAGAGTATTAGTAGATACGTTGACATATAGCTGCAAAGTTACTTATAGTAAACAGAATGTGTTATCCATCAAAATAAAGTGTTAACACACTTTTTTGACATGAGTACATAATAGTTAAAGACACCTATAGTAAAGTGGGGCCAATCAGTTTTTTGCAGTGTAGGCCTATTTTTTTTTACAAACGTAAATGGATGCTGCATTATTTGGACTTTAATTGCTCACCTCTTTACTATATGCAACTTCAGTAAAGACTGCTCTAGATAGGCGCATACTCTAGTGTTTTCGTTCAGAAACCCGATATAGTTCCTGTAATTCCTCAGACTTGAACCCTTGAAGCCATCAGTAATGCACTGCAGTCTTATCTCATTTTCTGACTGATCAGCTCGCATCTCTGCACGTGTGTTTGTTTTGTGAGGTGCATGTGGTTCCCATGCCAAGGACAAGAGTAAAGCACTGCCTAAACTCAACAAATGAAAGGGAAAAATCACATTTGCCAACTTTATGACTCTCTGTCGCTCCACAACGTTAATCACAGCAGAGCTACAATTCTGATTGTGCCGTTTGTTTCCTCACCATGACAACAGCAGGGTCTTGGCTCACTGATGTACATAGAATGAGCAATATTTATAAAGAACTGCACCGCTAATGTGCAGGAAAAACTTTGTCATCATTCAGTGCTTTCATATGTGTGTGTGTGTGTGAGTGTGTGAGTGTGTGTTCCTGTGCTCTTGTGTTGCAATGAAATGCAGCTCTACTTACGGTCAGAGCTAAAGTCGTCCACAAGAATGATCTCCTGTATCAAATGAGGTGGGCTTCTCGTTAGTACACTGAAACACAAAGAACAGGATGCAAAAAGGGTAATGTGTTATACCTAAACTTCAGTGTGTAAGTTGTCCTGCACTACAGACACGACTGAACCCTTCGATTATGCAGGTGTGGCTGAGCTCTTTTTACTTCCACTAGTAAGCAACCACCTAACTGTCCTAAACACCCTAACAGCTGCCTATAAACCCAGCGCATAGCTGTGAAGAAGAAGTGCACTTCAGCATACTTTTAAATACTTGCTAGAATATACCGAATGTAATGTTTTCAGACACTTTAATTGAATGGTAATTGCAATTAAATGAAAATGTATTATAGTTTATATTTATTTAAAAAGCAATTTGTTTTTATTGACCCACTTAGGAGGACTTTTCTTTTCATGTACTTTCATAATTACTTCTATTGTCTTTACAATTGTGTTATTGTGTACTGCTGAATGTAAAGACAGGCATTTTTGGTAATCTAGAAGACTTTAATACCACTTCTATTCAAACTTGTATATCATGTGTTAAATATATTCATAATTACACATTTGTAATGATGAAATTGCAATACAGTACATTTTAAATGATATCAAAGAGGACCTATTATGCCCTTTAACTAAGCCTTGATTTAATTTTTTGGCTCTAGAACAGGTTTTCATGCTTGAATGTTCTTATTATTTCCTCATATTCTCCACTGCTGCAGCTCGTCTCTTCCCAGTCTGTCAGTAACGCTCTGTTTAGTTCCTGTCTCTATGAAGCCCCTCCTTCTGAAAGCACACTGTGCTCTGATTGGTCGGCTAGAGCAGTGTGTTGTGATTGGTCAAGCGCTTTGAGCGTGTTTGGGAAAAGCCACCTTTTTACCCCAGCAGCAGTTTCACCACAGCAGTTTTGCTCACATGCAGTTTCACTACAGTACTTTTGCCCGTGCTATCACATTTAATTTGTAAATCTTGGCGACTGTTCTGTCCTAAAACTATCTAATGGTTATCGTTGCTCCTGCTGTTATTATTATTATTTTTTTTCCATCTGTTTAAGGGTAGGTTTAGGGTATGGGCGGGTATGGATGTTTAAAAAAAGCCTCAAACAGGGACGTCGTTAGGCCTATTTTAGGGGGGCTGAAGCTACCCCAAATTGTTCCTAAGCCCCCCTAAATGATAATAAGAACAACATAATTCGATTTATCAATAACCGTATCCTCATTCATATTTAGACGCAACAATATCCAGGTACAAAAAATAGCCGAGAAGTCGGAAGTTTAAATGAAGATTAAATGTCCTTAGTTTTCGTCTTTATCAATGTATTTCATAGAGCAAATAACGTTCAGCTGCATTTCCTTATTTCCTTTCCCTGCATCTCTCACTCACGAGTCTCTCTCACATACACACGCGCAAGCCCCCACCCACACACACACACACACACACACACACACACACACACACACACACACACACACACACACACACACACACACACACACACACACACACACACACACAGCCCCTCCTCCCCTCCCTGCACCCGCCCGCCGTCTCCATGAGAACGAGTGTTCGACGCTCGACGAGAAAGCAAGTTCGCGAAAGGTTGGTATCTCGTGAACACCTTTACACAATCACACATTAAAAAGTGGTATAAAAATATTTTTAATTCTGAATATAGTTTTGTCAGTGTGTTAATGTATGGCTACTTTAGAAAGTTAATTAGTCGCAAATTTGAGGTAAAATTCACTTGGGTTGTCGATGTCAAAACACGATATAAGCTGTGATTCAAATATTAAATAATGTAATGTCATTAGTTTACTCTTACACTGAATGTTTGCTGCTTCAGTCTAGATGAGTGGGCTAGGTATATTTAGTATAGGGTGTTAAAATTGTACAGCTGTGGTATTTGTATAGGTTTAGCTCAATTTAGGTTTAGGTTAAGCTATTTGTATTTTAGCTCAAAGATGGGTTGAATACATGCGGTTCATGTATGTCTTCTTTAGTCTGTTGGCTCTTTAGGTTTTTACTGGCACACTTACACATTTTGCACTTACAAGTGTGACTGTTTACATATTTGTGCCCATGTACATTTTATGTAAGTTACTGGTTTTATTTTTAATGAACATTTTCTAAAATTGTATGATTTTTTGTTGAGTTATTATTACACAATACTTTTTCTGACCTTTGTGAATCTTGCCCTGACAAATAACCCAAATTACAAAAAAAGACTAAAACTAATAAAAACTAAACTAAAACTAAGCATTAAAAAAAAACTAAACTAAACTAGCAAATCCACTTTAAAAGCGAATTAAAACTAAACTGAATTTGAAAACAAAAAACGAAATAAAAATAACATTCTTTAACAGAGTAGAAATGGAAGGAGAGGATATGTCTGTCACATTTTACTTGTTAACATTTTGGTTTCTTGACTGGTTGTTGACATAATTGTAGCTCTAGATGTGAGTGCAAAGATTTTGCAAAAACAAGTTACAAATACCCTGGGGGCTAAGCCCCTCCTGTCTTCCAATCCTAGTGACGTCCCTGGCCTCAAACCACATCAATATGATGCTGGTAGCACTAGCATCTAATAGGTAGCATTTTTTGCTGTTGAATTGTGCTACCTACCGTTTAAATGGGAGGTAGCAAAATCTGACAAAGTAGGACACATCGGCAAAACACCATAACATGCACAACATAAAACTCTCACGACGAAATGCACGTGTGCGGGCAAAACTTCTGTGGGGTAAAACTGTAGTTGGGGTAAAACTGTGGCTCTGCAGTCAGACGGTTCTCAGTTTCAACAGACGACTAACTGACTCAACAGGCTCCGCCCCTTTATTCTGCATATGAATTATTTAAAAGAGGAATATTGTGACATGTCTGCTCCGGAAGAAAACTCAAGACTACAATGGAGGCGTTTCAGGGAGTTCAGAAACACTGACACTGATATACTTTTAATGTGACATTCTTACAAAGAGCACTTTTTAAAAGTTAACACTTCAAGCCATTAAATTTAAGACATTAAAGTGTGTTTTTTTAAGTACAATTAAGTGTCCTTTATATTTCATAAATATTATATTATCTGCAAGTTTAAAATATATATATATATACCTATATAAGATTTGAAGTACACTTCACATTCACATTCAATACAATTGAGTGCACTTAATTTTCCCAAGGGATTTTTGCAATCGTACAGCAAGACCCTGAAAACACCTTAGTATTGTGAAAATGATGAACCTTTCATGCCTTTGCATGGCCTGTTTTAGATTCAAACTCAGATTTACTCAACTTCATGATAGATTTGAACAGATTTGATTTGAATATGGCAATGTAAAATACTTTTACTATCTCCACACTGAAAAAAAAAACTAAAAACATCTATAATAACTGGTTTTATTCAAGCCAAAGATATTATTTAACATATTTAACAGTGTTTTACATAAATACATTAATTCATACCAACAAATACATTTTTTCTGGGTTAAATCAGGTAGAAATAACTCTTTGGGTGACAGTTCCTGGTTCTTCAATGTCACAGAAGGATTAATGCTGTACTTTTCTCTTCATGTATGTAAGCGCTGCCATAAAGCTGAATGTCAGTGTGTCTGGCACAGCTCTAGAAAGTGTGTGTGTGTTCGATGCAGTGTAGGCTGTTACCTCTTAATAGTGCGCAGGGTGGAGCGTGCCTCATTGTGAAAAGTGATGATGATGCTGGTGGGCGGCAGGTCAGGGTCAAAGGTCATAGAGGAACATCTGTGAATGCAGCAAACACACACAGGGGTTTCATTGTCACGGCTCTGCACACTGAATAAGGTAGAACAATATTAAACATAATGAAGATCACCACACAGACAATTGCATTGCCATAAGGAGTGGATTTAAATTCTTAAATTAAACAGACCTGAGAACTAAACTCCTACAGACCTTAGGGTAACTCCATATTTATTTTTGGACAGGAATGAAAACTGTTGTTTAGAAACATACGGATTGTCCAGATCAGTTTAAAAAAACAGTATACAGTTTTTAAAAAGTGAAAAAGATGTGATCTAGGACCTTTATACAGTGCTTGCCATTGTAAAGACTGTACCTATCCTCAGAGCCTCATTTTCATCTGCGTTAAATCTCAATATGGCATCTAACCTGACTACGGTCTATTTGTAGCTGAACGCAGTTGTGTTCGGTCAATTTGACATGCATTCGATTTTCAAACTGCTTGAAAATCACTGGTTTTTGAAATTGTGTGAATATTTCTCATTTAGGGTCATGCATGTGCAAGAAAAGTTTCAACGAATAGATGTGTTTTGGAAAGGCTTGACAAGTTTTGGTGACTACGGCTGTGTTAGGGGTCAAAAAATGCCAAAAATCTACACTGAAAAACAGCAAAGAATCAGGTAAAAAACACAGAACCTTTATTGTAGATGTCAAAGGCTAAAATATAAAATATATGCAAATACTTAAGACACAGGCCCTATTTTAACGATCTGAGCACATGGCCTGAAGCTCATGGCGCAGGTGCACTTAGGGCGTGTCCGAATCCACTTTGGCTAGTTTAAGGACGGAAAAAGCAGTCTGCACTCCAGGCGCATGGTCCAAAAGGGTTGTACCTCGTCTATTAATGAGTCATGGGTGTGTTTTTGGCGTAACGTGCAATAAACCAATCAGAATCGTCTCCCATTCCCTTTAAAAGCCAGTTGCACTCGCGCCATGGCAGATTCGCTATTTACATGGCGGAATTTCAAGCGGAAAGACTGAACGTTTCTCCAGAGAAGAATCCTTTTATTTTTAATATTTGGCATGTTTGCTGTGTGTGTAATAATCAGAGTGTACGTGCGTTGTGCACCACCTATAGGCTCATATCACTAACGCGTCTTTTAAATAACACAAAAAATACTGCACTATTAACTGTAGAGCAGGTTTATGTTGGTCAATGGCACAGTCGTTTTCGGTTTCCTCAAAATAGCAACGCACCAACAATGCACCTGAACACACCTGGTTTTCAGACCAGCACTCCCATGGGTGAACAGATGGCGCGAGTGCATTTGCTATTTAAACAACGTGGAGCTGGACGTGTAAATGATAACTGCGTCGGGCTGAAACTAGCAAAAAACACGTGCTTTGCGTCTGGTGTCGCATTGTGCTGGCTGTATGATAGAGCCCATAAAGTTTACTCGAAATTGAAGAATCGTCTTCTGAATCATCCAGGGAAAATTCACTGTTTCTTAGTTGATTCTTTAGTTGAGTTTCACAGTCAAAAAGTAAAAAAAAATCTGTCAAAGGATATTTTCTGTTGTTAGTTTTAAGGATCGTTGTGTGAGAAACTCATTTTACCCTGACTATCATGTTAGATATACATACAGTATAAGCCGATATTACCGATAGTGGCGTGTGTCTCTGATGGTGCGTTCACTCCCCAGTCGGTCGCTCTCCTGCAGGTTGAAGGCATGTTCTCTGTAAGGATCCTCACCGGCTTTCAGCTGCTTACTGGATAGAAAAGCCTTTTCATCAAACAAGCCCAAGAGTTGACCCTGCTGCTCGACCTTTGGTGCATGAGTCTCCTGACAGACAGACAGACACACACACACACACACGCAGTTACACATGCTGGATTAGTGATGCTTAGTGATGCTACTAAACGCAAAATTTTTCAACACTGGTCACAGAGATGAAATAGCTATACTGTAAACAAATAACTTTACTAATGTGTTATTAATCTCTTTTATAAGCATCACTGTTGCTATAGCTCAAACTTAGTGTTAGGGATTAGAACAAATCAAGATAAATTGACTTACTATTTGCTGATTTTTAAGCATAATCTCACTTAATTTTAATGATTTTTTTCAGTAAGCAAGACTTAAACGTAAGTTTCAGCGCTAGAGGTCACTTATTAAAAGACGTGGCTTGATGACTGTAGTATCAGGTTAACTACTGAGGTAGGAACCTTGTGCTGGGGTTTGGGTGTGAGGGGGATTCATTAAAGCGTGGGTTCAATGGACTTACTGTTGTGTTCCTTCTGTTGAGCCTCCTATAAAGGTTATTGTGTACCTATGAACCACAAAACATGGTGTCAGAAGTAAAAAACTTTATCTAAACGGACGTCTACGAATAACACAGGACGCCGTCAAGTTTTTTTTTTCTCTTTTCAACGATTACCAAAAGTTTGGGGCTAACGCTAATGCTAGCGAGCTCACAGACGGCGACATAAATCAGTTTCAAGTTTCTCCGCCAGACAAGTTCACATTCAAAGCCGAAGACTGGACTAAGTGGATTAAATGCTTCGACAGATTCCGCATCGCATCTGGATTGGAGACGCAAGCGGACGAAAATCAAGTGAATGCACAGATTTACACAATGGGGGAGGAGGCGGAGGATTTACTGGTTTCCCTGCACCTCAGCCCAGAAGAAGCGAGTGAGTACGACACAGTTAAGATGAAGTTGGATGCTCACTTTGTAAGACGCAGAAACGCGATCTTTGAGAGGGAAAAGTTTAACCAGAGGCAGCAAGAGATGGGTGAGTCGGCTGACAGCTTTCACACTGCCTAGCGGAGCACTGCGGATTGGGGTCTTTGCATGACGAAATGGTGAGAGATAGACTTGTTGTGGGTCAGAGAGATAAACGCTTGTCAGAACAGCTACAACTCGATCCTGAACTGACTCTAGAGAAAGCAATTAACAGAGCTCGACAAAGCGAGCAGGTAAAGAAGCAAAAAGAAATGTATACCGCTATACCTGAAATGCTGTATAACAAGGGCCGGTTCAGCAGGCTGGAGAGGCCAACAAGGATTCTGCTGGGGCCAGGAGGGACTCGTCTGAATGTGAAGGGCAAGTTCACAGCCACTCTCAGTAAGAACAGTAAATGTACTAAAGAGGAAATATACGTTGTAGAGGGGCTGTGCACACCACTGCTAGGTGGGCTTGCTGCAGTGGCACTGCAGTTGGTCGCCAGAATAAACAACATTATCCTGGACTCCAAAGAGACAGTGAAAATGGAGTTCCCAAAGCTTTTCTGTGGATTAGGAAAAATGGTGGGCGAGTATAACATAGTCATGAAACCAGGCGCTCAGCCTTTCTCCCTCTCAACTCCCAGACGCATCTCCCTCCCACTCCTGCCAAAGGTTAGAGAGGAGCTGGACCGTATGGAGCAGCAGGGAGTTATCTCAAAGGTGGAGGGCCCACTGAATGGTGTGCGCCTATGGTGGTGGTACCGAAAAGCACGGGCAAGGTGAGTGTGGCAGAGGGGGCGTGGTTTTGCGAGGTCTGTAGCGGGAGAGAGGGAGCAGAGCCGAGCGGTGAGTATGTAGGTCAAGTGCAGATGAGTAACACCTGTGTCTGATTTCAGTAATTGGCGGGGAGAGACGGCATTTAAGCCGCGACAGAGAGAGAGTTGGGAGAGAGAGACCTGGACTGGGACTGCTGCTGTCGTGCTGCTACAGTTGCTGCTGTGCTTTGAGTGAAACTGACGCTGACTACCAGAGAAACCGTTCATATTGAGTTTGGAGTATATGATTGTGCAAGCACCCTTGTGTGTGATTTATGTTTGAGAGTATATTGATTAAAAGTAGTCCCAGTCCCAGTCTCGCCGACCCCGTCTTCTTCCTTCCTACACCAACACGAACCTACGTTACACTGGTGCCGAAACCCGGGAAGGGAGAAGATCGCCGCCGCCATGCAGTCCCCGCCAAAAACGCCACTCGTCCAGTCGCTCGCCGGTCTTCACCAGGAACACCACCAAGACCTGCTGGCCGTGAGGGAGGAGCAACAAACCCGCTTTGAAGCCCTCCTTCGGGCCCAGCATGAAGACTGCGAGCTGTTCCGGAGCTGGATCGACCGGGAGATTCGGGCCGTCCCCCCAGCTACCACGACTCGGCCGCCGTTCTCATCGACCTCTTCGAGAGGTCCGCCGAGTCCCGGGGATGGTCCCAGTCGGACTGGCCAATGCGGCTCCTGCCGTTGCTCTCCGGGGAGGCGGAGGTAGCCACCCACCAGCTGCCAGTCCAGAAACTCCTGGTCTATGCAGACCTGAAGCGTGCTATTCTGAAGCGGGTCGGCCGGAGCCCCAGACAGCATCGGCAGAAGTTCCGAACCCTGACCCTCGACGAGTTCGGCCGGCCCTTCGCCTTCGCGCACCAGCTCCGGGACTCCTGCCGCAAGTGGCTGATGACTGACGGAAGCGACGTCGAGGACATCATCGATCGAGTGGGGCTGGAGCAGTTCGTCGCGCGGCTTCCCTGGAAGAACGCGCAGTGGGTCCAGTGCCACCGCCCGACGTCGCTGAACCAGGCCATCCAGTTGGCGGAGGATCAGCTGGTGGCGTGCCACGGGTCGTGCCATACTTACCATCTGCTTCTCTCTCACTCTCTCTCCCCTCTTCCCCACACCTCTCTCTCTCTAGGCCGGTTCCAGCGCCCAGGACGCACGGGGAATGCCAGGTGGATCCAGCGAGTCCCCGGCACCTCCCCGTCCGGCACAGAGGGAAGGGGCAATCGTGGCGGACCCATATCCCTCGCTCTCCGCCCCCGCACTCTCTCCTCGCCAACCTGCTGACCTACTTCCAGCCACTAGGGCGGCGGGGAAGCCTGGGCCGGCTTGTTGGCGCTGCGGGGATCCGGGGCATTTCATTGACCGCTGCATGGAAGTCGGCACACTGGTCCGGGTCCCCGACGCTCCACAAGCCGCCCCCGATCAAGCGGGGTTGTACCTAATACCCGTGAGTATCAAGGGGGGTACTTATCAGGCCTTGGTGGATTCGGGTTGTAACCAGACCTCCATCCACCAAAGCCTGATTCAATCTAAAGGTAGCAGCCGCATGGTTACGGTGAGGTGTGTGCACTGGGAAGTGGTGAACTATCCATTGGTGCCCGTGGATATTCAATTTAGGGGACAAAAACATAGTGTGGAGGTGGCAGTTAACCCGCACCTCCGGCATCCGCTGATTTTGGGTACTAATTGGCCAGCGTTCAATACACTGTTGTGACACTTATGTGCGGATGCCTCCTGGAGAATCGCTTAAACATGCATTTAGTCAGGTCCGTTCCATCGACAGCCACCTTCTCCATCCTGACCAACCACTCTCTTATCCGTACTTTGCAGTCATAAAAGATAGGTTGTATCGGGTGACCCAGGACGCCCAGACAAAGGAAGATACAACCCAGTTGTTGGTACCTAAAAGCCGTCGAAAAATGCTGTTCCAGGCGGCTCATTCTAATCCTATGGCGGGCATTTAGGACAGCAAGCTACACTTAACCGCCTCATGGCCTGGTTCTTCTGGCCGGGCATTCACAAGAACGTGCGCAGGTGGTGCGCGTCTTGTCGTGAATGTCAGTTGGTAAATCCACTGGCCACCCCAAAAGCACCATTGTGCCCACTTCCACTGATGCAGGTCCCCTTCGAGAAAATTGGTATGGACCTCATCAGGCCATTAGAACGGTCTGCACGCGGGCATCGCTTTACATTAGTTCTGGTAGAATATGCAACGCGATACCCGGAAGCAGTGCCGCTCCGCACTATTTCCGCGAAAAGTGTGGCGAGTGCACTGTTTTCCTTAATCTCCTGGGTGGGAATCCCGAAAGAGATTCTCACTGACCAAGGCACGGCGTTCATGTCACGAGCGATCCGCAAACTATACGAATTGTTGGAATTAAATCGATTCGCACTAGCGTCTATCACCCACAAACAGACGGTCTGGTGGAACATTTTAATCGCACGTTGAAGGCCATGATTCGTAAGTTCGTTCACGAGGACGCCAAAAATTGGGATAAGTGGCTAGACCCACTTCCAGTAACCAGAACACTTCCAGAAGCGCATCCTGGAAGGGCTGGTGGGTGTTCTGTGTAAGATGGATAATGTGCTCATTTGGGGAGCCACACAGACAGAGCATGATGAGAATACTGTCAAGAGTACTGATGAGAGATGGACAGTACTGTCAAGACTGCAGGAGGCGGGAGTGACGCTCAATGACAAGTGTGAGTTTTCTAAGAAAAGGATAAAGTTCCTGGGGCAGGTCATTGAGGCATCAGGCGTCAGCGCTGATCCTGATAAAGTGAGCGCTGTAAAAGCCATGCCAGCACCCAGTTTAAGTCCCCATTTCCCACAGAGCAACAGAGCGTGCTGTGAGGACAGTCAAAAGTCTCCTCAAGAAATCCAGCGACCCTTATCTCGCCCTGATGGCTTAGCGACCCTTATCTCGCCCTGGCTAATGGATACAGTCCCACTGAGCTTCTAATGGGAAGGAAAATAAGAACGGCAGTTCCAGTCATTCCATCCAAGCTTAACCCAGGTGCAGACATGGATAAACTGAAAAGGACAGAACTAAGGTACAGACAAAAACTGTGACAGAATTATGATCGAAGACACAGAGCATGCGACTTGCCGTACCTTTGCCCCGGTGATCATGTGTGGGTCAAAGATACAGTGTGATACACTGTGGTGTCTAATGCCAGCACGCCAAGGTTATACATCATTGAGACACCATGGGGCACTATGCGAAGAAACAGACTCCATCTTTCGCCAACCCCTGTGGCTCCTGGAGAACCTGCCAACTCAACTGAGCCAGCACCAGAGAGCATGGTTCCTGACGACACACACACTCCTGCCACACCAGGAGCACAGAGTGTAGTCAGTCAGCAGACTCCAGCGTGTGAGAAACGTTTCACAGCCCGAATAAGGAATCCTCCATCTTACTTGAAAGACTTTGTTTGTTCTTAGGAATGGCACCTGAGTTATGGGGAGGGTCAAGGAGTAGTTGATTGTCACCAATTTATGGTGTTGATTAAGTGTTTACAGAAGCACATGTTCAAAGTGCATCATAGCTGAACAGTATGGTAAAAGTTGAGAATCTTACTGTTACTGATCTTGGTCCCATTTTAATGATTATATTTAATCATTTTGCAGTATAAGAAGTAATCTAAAGAGCCTTCTGTTACAGTTTAGAAATGCTCTTAATGTTATTCTTGCATCTGCTCAAGATTATCTTTTGTTTAGAAGGGGGGATGTAGTATCAGGTTAACTACTGAGGTAAAAACCTTGTGCTGGGGTTTGGGTGTGAGGGGGATTCATTAAAGCGTGGGTTCAATGGACATACTTTTGTGTTCCTTGTGTTGAGCCTCCAATAAAGGTTATTGTGTACCTATGAACCACATAACAATGACGTCCTGATTTCGCGGAATCATGGGAGTCGTTGTCTTCACCTCTACAACAGTTGGAAAAGAATCCGACAGCACTTGGGCAGAAATCTTATTCATAGATGAACTAATGTATTAAAGATGTATTAACATTACTGTAGTATAAAGCGGGCTGGGAGCAGAAGGAGGCACTGGAGCGATTGCTAATGAGAGCCGAGCGCGACACACGGCTCGAGAGCAGCAGAGCTTTTATTCTGCCAAAGACGAGCACTTCCGCTTCTTCTGTGAAGTAACGCAGAGCTGTTTTATCATATTACACACATTTGAGTGTGTTGAAAGTTGTTATAACGGTACTCTGTGCGTTCACTCAGTTACTATGAGACTCTGGTTCACACTGCAGTGAGCTAGATGGATATTAGGCACGGTAAAACATGCTACTCATGGTAAATCAAGAACAGCAGATTTAAACAACACCATACTAACTGTGTTGAGCTGTATAACAATCATTAGTTTCTGTCCATGAATGATCCAAACAGTTGCTCACCTGTCTAATAAAACACATCATATATTAAAGGGCACCTATTATGCCCCCTTTTACAATATGTAATATAAGTCTCAGGTGTCCCCAGAGTGTGCCTGTGAAGTTTCAGATCAAAATTCCTAACAGGTCATTTAATATACCATTTTGAAATTGGCAATTTTGGGGTTGAAGAAAAATGAGCTGTTCTGTGCGTGGCTCCTTTAATTCAAATGAGCTGCTGCTCCCCACCCCAGAGGGCGGAGCATACACATCTCATTCACACAGCTCATTCACAGCAGTGAACATGCCAATGAAAACTGAAACATGATATCTGTGTGTTTTAATGATCATCTCAGGCCTTTGATATCACAGACACGTTCATGTGACATTGCTGTTCTTCATCATCATGAAATATTATCATCTGCATGCGTTTTAAAGCCTTATTGCTCTCAACTTAAACACTCACACATGCTCCTGTCACATGCGCACAGAGCTGGATGTCAGCACATCCTGAGTAGTCTATTAAACTAAACTAGTTCTCTTGCGTGTTATCGCGATTAAACTGTCAAATGCTCACAAGGTTAAGTCAGAAATACACAAAGTTCACATAAAAACAGTTGGTGGTGTCTGTGCACGTATGCAGCAAATTACAGAAATCTTGTGTGTATATTAGATCTGTCCGGCATATCTTTACTAAAGTGAAAGCAGTGTAATACAGTACCTGCTGCTCTATCTGCTGTTAATATGAATCAAACAACAGAAGATAAACAGAAATTCACTCACTGCTCTTGACAGACTGAACTTTAGTAGCTTTAATAAGAACACATCTCTTACTTGAATGCTGCTGTTAATGCTCTGGCGAGGAGATAAACATGGCGGACAGTGTACAGCTCAGCTCAGCTCTCTGAGGGCGGGGTCTGTGCTAGTATGTCAGTGTCCATCAACACGTGTGGGCGGGGCCTCTGTAGTGTGCACTGCAGGAATCTGGAAACAGCTTGTTCTGAGACACTGCTTATGATTTATGAGGATTAAAAAAAGGAGTGGGTGGATTTTTACCATTATTGGGTGGTTGTGTACACACGCCAAAGTTTATGTTTTGCATAATAGGTGTCCTTTAAAGCATCTTTTGTGTTTCCATAGATTCCATAGGAAATCGAGGGTAACGCCGGTATGATGTCATTGATAGACTGGTTAAAATGGCTTATTTCTCTGGATTGAAACATTCTTGGAAACATTTGGGATAATGTCAGTATACAATATATAACATTGGTCTGGTGGTTTTTGGATATTTTAACCCAAAAATCTTACATATTGTCAGCCTTTAATATAGTCAGGTTTATGGTCTGTTTTATGGACTTTGAGTTTGAATCACCTTGTTTTCCTGTGCTCTGTTCCTGTTTTGTTTATTCCCCATAGAGACAGAGCGCCACGCGTCATAATCTGAAGACCACGCCCACAATCCCAAAATGTACCCATTCTTCCTGCTGAGCGTCACGTCTTATTGCCTGTGTCCACTTTTGTCTCCTTAAACCAGGGGCGATTCTAGGGTCAGAGCTTTAGGGGTGCTGAGCACCCAATGAGCCCCACTGCCACCACCCACCCTCTTTCACACAAAAACAAAAAATATGTCTATTGAAAAATAACTTTATCATTTTAACATTGATTCGACTAACTCCAAAATCCAGATTTTTATTTCTTTCTTTTTTTGAGACCTTTTCAGAACACCAGCTTAATTTTGATAGTTCACACAGACAAAAAAATAATGTAATATAGGCTACTTAATGCCAATAAGTTTGTATAGGAGTACACACACATAAACAGGAGTAGTTACTGTTTTGCTTGCCACTATTCACTATATGTCAATTTATTGTTGTTGTTTCCTCACCTGATTCTTCCTGCATGCTCTCCTTTCCCTTTCCCTTTCTCCTTCACCATCTTCCTCACTTTCCCTTGGCACTGACAATCATACACAAATATATTGTAGGCAGGAGAGTTGAGGTCAGTTTGTCATGTCACAAAAATGAGACCATGAGACTAATTACAGATTCTAAGGATATGATCAAAAGGCACACAGAGGCGTGTCATTTTAAATGTCTTTATTATTAATATTATTGGGCTTAGAAACGTTTTAAATGACAAATTCATTTCACAAGAGAAGCTTGTGAGTTTGAAATAAATATAAATAAAATAAAAGCAGGGGACCATTGCCTAGATAAGTAATTTGATACAATTACAGCTGGTTTGCATTATCTGTTACTCTAGCTTAACACTTTTCAGAAGAACAAATAAACAAAACAAAAAACCAAGACAGAGGTCATTATGGACTGTCCCTAGTCTCTCACCTGGATCTGTCTTTTTTCTTTTAAAGAATTGTCGTATGTCCATTGCTCACTGCCAGCCCACAGACACACACACACACACACACACACACACACACACACACACACACACACACACACACAGAGAGAGTTATGCTAAGAGTTCTGGAGTTAAGCCTGGTTCAGGTTAAATCCTGTGTGATGAATGAATAAATACAGCAAAATAATTAATAACAATTAATTTAAAAAGCCACAGTGAGTGTTTTCAGTGATAG
The DNA here is from genome assembly GCA_023029165.1 of Gobiocypris rarus. Lineage (NCBI taxonomy): Eukaryota > Metazoa > Chordata > Actinopteri > Cypriniformes > Gobionidae > Gobiocypris > Gobiocypris rarus. The sequence continues at coordinate 5,996,353 of CM040925.1, forward strand.
GCTACGTCGTTTGTTTTCAAACGCCAGGGCTTCATGTTTCCATGACGAGTGACCAGAAAAGACGCACGTGACGTCATGTTTACATGACTCGATTGTTAAAATGAGTATCAAATAAACGATAAACTACTTAGTTACTTCTCTCCGTTTATGACTATGGACGAGTCACCCAGGTCCTGTTCTACTCCACAGCGGCGGCGACCCGCCGGACTAAAAAGTCCGCGAATAAACACTTATTATAGGTGTACCACCATGGTGATTCAGGATACTGACTCCAGTACTCACCGATATGGTTTCGAAATCGGAACAACTCTAGATAAAAGGAAAGAAGTGTCAGACACCGCTTTCAACCGATCTCAACACTACATCACGGGTTCTCACTCTGCGTGTGTTTCGTGCTGGATGACGGTCGTGCTGAGCGGTGCAGGTACAGAGGAGAAGTAGAAGAGGAGAAGTGGATGACACC